>VXAU01005466.1:823814-880501 GCA_013399695.1 Formicarius rufipectus | reverse complement strand
AAAAAAAAAAAAAAAAAAAACAACAAAAAAACAAAAAAAAAAAAACACACAAAAACACAGGTTTGAAAAGCCTTCATATTTGTGAGAGGAGAAACCAATTATTCAGAAGCACAGGGAATTCATTTACAAATTTCCAGCTTCTAAGTGGTAGCTATACCAATGAACCAATTAGTAAATGTTATTGCAGGATTGCCAGAGTTCCCAGTTTTTGAATTGAATTGTTGCCTTGTAACCACTGGCTGAAGCAAAGACTTAAAAGACTGAGTATAATTTCTACATGTTACCATGGAAGCAGGGGAGAATGAAATTCAACATATTTCAGGAAATAAAAAAAGACCTTTAATGCTATTCATTAATGGCAATTATTAACTTCTACAGACTTATATATCACAAACATTCTCTTCATCTCTGTAGGATACCAAATAAGTGATCAAAGAGGACAACAAGTACATTAGAGAAAAATGCTGACCACTCACAAATTTATTCAACTGAGAAAACCAAAACACAAGCCACAGTGTAAACTGCCTAAAAGTTTGGCAATTTTCCTACCACCATTCAGAAAGGACCAGTTATATCTTACCATCTTTTTCATATACTCTGCACTCCGTTAGCTTGATCTGTCTAAATATTGTATACTTTTCTCTGCAGCACACAGAGGATAGGGTGGCCCAGAGTTTTAGTGAAAATGGCAAAGTCATGTTAGGGAAGCTCCATCAGTACTACTGCACTGCTCTTAATAAGACAATTAATACTTGGGTCAACACAGACTGTAATACATGTTTGGAATCTTTGAACCTGTATCCTGCCTTCTTTTGGATATGTTATATTATTATAATTATCTAACAATTAACATATTGCTTTATACAGTTGAATGTTAACATGAATGAATTATTTATAAGACAAGCTATTGACTAAATGATACTGAATTGAGAAACAGCAAAAAGTCAATTTAGGTAAGTCTTTACGTCATTACATCTTATCAAGCAATTAGACTCGAAACACAAGAAGGCTTCTTCAAATGAATGAATACAAGCTCCAAACAGTGAAACAACTGGAAACCTTTCAAACTACTTAAGTGGGGGGAGAAAAGAAAAACAACCAAAATAGGAAAAAAAAATAAAAAAAAGAGACAAAAATCTCTTATAGAATTTTGATATTCAGTTACGTAATCTGATATTTAGGCTTATCTCCTCAGCTAGGAAAGTCACTTTTTCAGGAAATCGTTCCCTGGGGTGGCCCCAGTAGCACACCAAGGAGGCCACCCACTTTGAACCAGGAGATACAGCACAGTAATGATATCATCACTCTCACGGAGTAATCACTAACTACTGAACTACAGTGAAACAGAGGTTACTGCAGTTTCTGAGTTCCTCGCTCTGTGATTCTCTCCAATTTCTGTCCGAGGAAAGTGCTGGAGCCTCACTCAGGGCAGGGGCAGCAGCGGGATCAGCCTCGTGCTCTGCGAAGTTCAACGTCACCAGCAGCCTTTAAATACTGCTCACAAATCAGTATTGCTTGGGCTCACGAAAATGAAAAGGGATCATAAAACAAAGTGACTGACATGTTTTACAAAGTCATTTTTTAACTTTCAGATACTTAAACCTGGCTCATCAATCATACTAGAAATCCCTGACATCTGTCCAACAGCGGCATTTTCCACTGTGAAAGCTGAGTAGGTTGAGGGTTTTTTGTCTCATTGAGATTCTGTGCATCACATACAAACCAGCTAGTCACACCTCGTAAAAAGTCTCTAGGTAAATAAAAATCTAAAGCAAAATGCTTTGTTACACAGGTCTTTTGTGAACAGCCAACTGAATCTTTGCAACAGATTTTTTTTTTTCTGTGCTCCATCTTTTTAAAGGAAAAACTGCACAAAAAGTACCCTCTGCAGGGGACCATCCATCTTGAGAATCAGAGCTCTGCTCTCTCACCTACCCTCCTGGGATCACTCCCTCTCCCAGATCTACAGGAAGCAAAGGGTGTGACACTGTCAGACATAGCAGGTTCATCTTTTCACACATTTCATCAGAGAAAAGAATTCCTGTGCAGCAGTCCTGCAAAGCAGGGATGGGGGGAGGGTGCATGCAAAATTAAGAAAAAAAAAAAAAAAGGCACTTTTTACCTTTAGGTTTGATATTTAAACCATATTTACAAGGTAACATACTAGAGCTCCACATGTCTTTCTAGAGTATTTAAATCCTCTCGGAAACACATGAAAACAATTTCATAGTGGAACCAGCACTAACCAGAGGCCACTGATAAAAATAGCACTGATGAGAAAGTGAATAGCTTTGGGACTACTAATATGTGCTGTGCCTGTGCAGCTCTGGGAAGAAGGAGAGGAAAAAAAAAAAGGAAAGAGAGAGCGCAAATTCCTCATATGTGTACAACTAATAAAAGACTGGATCATTCAAGCACGGGTTTTGGATGGATGCCCTAGATCCATTTCAGTACTTCAAAGCAAAATAAAGCAGCTCTGCAGTCTCACTCCACAGGGAATAAGCACTGCTTGTTGCAGAAACAAACACACTGCATTTTATCTTAGAGTAATACTAATCACTGCTACCAGTTTGCTTCATATTTGCAAAGGGAAATTCAATAATAAAAGAAGTTCCAATTTACAGGCATAGGTAGATTATTTTTGCTGAATAACCAAATGGAAAATGATACATTTAAGCCTAATACATACATTGAATTCATTTATATATGATTAAAAAGACATTTTCTTGGAATATACAATTATCATTGATCAGCACACCACTGTCTGTGGCCATCTTCATCATAACAGATGCCTTGCAAATCTTTTTAAATATTCACATTCACACTTCGGCAATTTATCAACCTAAAACTTCTCCACAACTGCCTTTGAAGTCTGGTAATCACATCTGCACTTTTGAACCCTACATAGGAACCTTC
This sequence comes from Formicarius rufipectus, assembly GCA_013399695.1. NCBI lineage: Eukaryota > Metazoa > Chordata > Aves > Passeriformes > Formicariidae > Formicarius > Formicarius rufipectus. The sequence goes on along the minus strand of VXAU01005466.1, from coordinate 877,585 downwards.
CCAATCCACTGACTTCAATTAAGTTAATCACTTTCTCATCTAAGAACTAAAATATGAAATAAAGCTTCTGTGCCCATCTCAGCATAAGAAGCACCTTATTATGTCAACCTGAAACCTGATTCAAATTAGTCTTCTTTTTTCATCAGTGTTGCTAAAACATGCTAAGAAATTGAGAAAATATAAAGCAGTGGTTTTGCTGGTGCACCTCACGCTTCCAGTGGTTACCAGGAGATTAAAGAAGGTTCAAAACCTGCAAAGTTAAGAAACCATTTCCATCTACAGTGCAGGCAGTGCCACTACATTTACATCAGTATGTTTTTGGAATAATATTTTATTTAAGTGTTAAAATTGGCAACATCATTCTGAGGTTTTATGATTTGCTATCATTCTAAAAATCTGAGATAATACAGGTAATGAATGTCTGAATTGTTAAAAACTCATATTGAGTGCTCCAATTTCAACTGTATTTTTTGCCTAAAGTTACTTATTAAAAAAAAACAAAAAACAAACAACTTACAAGCTTAACTTTTCCTCCAAAAGGTTACAAAATTCTTGACTGAGCAATTTGGCATGTAAACTTGATGAAATAGTTTGGTTTTTTTAATCCTTTTGCAACTTCTATAAAGTAGGTAGACTTTAAGGAGGTTCTATTATAACACACAAATCCATTACAGTTACTAAAGTGCCCTAACAAGAATGAAGTAATTATCTTCCTCGTCCAAATTATTTTCCTTGTTCTACCACTGAATTAACATACATTCTGCAATTAAAGCAGTTTAATTTTAAATAGAAAACTAAGTTCAACTTTATCAAACTCGTACCTGTTTGTCTAGTCACCACCTTGTGCTTCCTCTTTTCAAAGCAATATTAGATTGCCCTCTAATGGATTACCTGCACAACTGCACAAGCATGTTTTTCCTGTTAAAAGTCCTGAATAAATAAATAAGGTTGCATGAGAAATTGGAAAAGTAGAGCTGCTTTGTTTCCAGTTCCATTTAACTATCTTTTTAGAGTTGAATTAAACTTCACAAAATTTCAGTTTTAAACCTATTCATTTTACTATATTCAGTTGCAAAATGAAGCAGTGTGTGCTGAAGGTTCTGGTTTTAAAGTGGCCTAAGGCTGCAAGATGAATTTTAAATCTAGAAAGTTGCTTATAAAATAACAGAGTAGAAGCTGACCCAGAAGAGGATATCTCAAGAAAATTTCATCAAGAGACTCCAACTCAACTTTTGAGGTCAATTACCTACCCCAAACCAGACATTACACTTGCTGACTCCATCACTGTCTTCCCGTGTCAGCAAGATGACTGCCTGCCTTTCTTCCCTGAAAGTGCTTATCTCTTCCAGATAGGAAACAACTACATTTTACAAAAAAAGCCCAAGACTTTGTGAAGAGATCTAATTGTATCTAAAAGTGATATGCAAAGTAAACAATAGACATGTGGATTTACTTTACATAGCTCTTTACAGATATTCTGTTTTTAAAGCTTATTAAAAAACTGAACTGAAGCTTTTGTTATATCTAGCTTAAAAACTCAATTTAAAATACACCAGCATGGATCAATGAAAAAAGCCTTCATGCATTTTAATAAAGAAATACACATGTATTCCCCTAAGCACCAGGGAGCTGTGAGAAGGAAGTAACCACCTCAGAGGTATCCCCTCCTGCACACAGGAGGAAGAGGCTTGTGTTACAGAAATATAAACCAAAGACTTTACTAAGCATCTCTCTCACTCCATACAACCCACAAATCTTCTGCTGGATGTAGATGAGGCAGCTGAGGACAGAGGAGTGGCAGAGCTTCACGCAGCTCTGGTAAGTGAAGACAAGCAATCTCTATCAAGACCTTTAGAGGTGCAGCTCACAGTAGTGGCCACAAAAGGGGTGTCCACACTGACATCTCTTGGCACACAATACTAGCACTTCTCTGCCAGCATCTGTGATACTCTTTATACATGATCCAACTCCCCTCAACTTTTAAAAATACCTACATGCTTTTAGGTAAAAGGTGAAGGGTTTTTGTTGTTGTTGTTTGTTTTTCAGACATTGAAAAATATTGCTGGAGCATCATTACAATTATCTTCATTCTCAAAATGCTAAATATCCATCGTGTATAATGCCAATTAAAAAAAAAAGTCCAATAAATTTCAATTTAATATAATGTTTAATGTATTAAAAGAGTAAGAGTGCACAAATTTAAGCGCAGCAACTATCATCCTGTACTTGCCTAGATTTATCCTTAAAACCACCAGAAACATCATTTGTAAATTAAAAGAATTTATCTTTAAAGTATGAGGAATAGGATTTGAAGGACGTGAAGAAAATTGAGACTTGAATCACTGAATGCTACAGTTCAACAGGGAACTTCTTCCTGAGAATTGCAGGATAAAGGGGGTTCAAGAAGGAAAAAAAAAAAAAAAAAAAAAAAAAAAGAGACAAAAGGTATTTCTGGATTGCTAAATTCATGAAGTATAAGCAACATACAGACAAGTGTCAGAATCCAACAGTGGTAGAACAAAGGACCAGCTTAAATCAATGAAGCCAAAACAACCTGTACCAAAAATTGTGAATTATAGATTTTTGAGTAATTATGGTGGGTCTTTTTGCTGCAAGAGTTACTTGATTTTGATTATATCAAAGAAAATTACATTTTCTTTTGTTCTTATAAAGAGGTACAAGCTAATTCAGTCTGAAAATACATATACAAACAAACAAAACAAATAAGCCTTTCTGATAATATCCAACCTGTGTACCATGAGACACAGTTTTCTAGCTAAAGTTCTAATCATTCACATGGAGATTTTTTTTTTTCTTTAAAGCTTATAAAGCATCTCCAGCAAAGCTACATAATTTAATGTAGCAATTCTTATCCTGTTCTGGTTTAACTGAGATTTCAGCTATTATATTTAAAACAAACAAAAAAGTAAGAAAAGTCCACCAAAAGGCTATGACATTTTCACCCATGAAGCTGGGTCTAACCTATGCTCTTAAATAGAAGAACTTCCAGCACTTGCACACAGAAATAGAAGTAATTTTTACACCCAAACAACCCAGCACCTAACTATCTGACTAGGGCAGAAACAGACTACAGTACTGAAGACAATATATAGTGCCATAGCCAAGAGCTCAAAAATATGCTTACCCAAAGGAAAGTGTCATTTGGGGAGGTTATGTCTTCGTTTTTTGTTCTCTTAAAGTTGTAACAGCCTAAAACTAATGGATCAGTTTCTAAATGACTTGTTTGACTAAATGAGCAAACTGACTAATACAAAATTAACGACCCCCACCCACATAAAGAAAACAGAGGCAAAAATTTCTACTACCCTTATGAAAAATGGGAATTGAAAATGAATTAATGAAGCAATAAAACCATACTGTGGAACAGGTATCTCGATTCAGGGATATTCAAAGGCTGAAAGAAAAAGTTGTAATGCACAGAAGACCAAATTGTGTGAAGGATAAATTATAAATGCTGACTTTCAGTTCCACAAAAAAAGTATGTTTGAGACTAAGGGTAGAAAACTCCATGGTAAAGAGGGAGTTCTCAAACACACAAAGCGGTGACACTCAATCAGCTCCTTTCAGGAAAATTCTTGAAAGTCTGTTTCCAACCTCAAACCAGACTGCTCATTATGAACTGGAAGCATAAAGGGAAAGATGCTAATATATCAAACAATGGTTTCTTGATTAACTTGGTCTAGTGGAAGATATCCCTGCCCGTGGCAAGGGGGTTGAAACTAGATGACGTTTAAGGCCCCTTCCAAATCAAACCTTTCTATGATTCTATGAAAAGCATTATTCAGTACAAACTCCAGAGAGACCATGAAGAGTAGAGAAGAGGAGGAAATGCTACCTGATGTGTAACCTAAAGTTTGTGATACTTTGTTTTGCAAAACAAAGTAGGAAAGATTAGATGACCTGCTAGAAAGGTTACAGAGAGGTCCTTAAGAACAGCCGCTGAAAATAAAAACGTTCAAAACAATGTAGAAAAACACACAGCTCTGATTTTTTAAATTTTGTCACACAAGTCTCAGAGTAAGTGTTATCTTTGTCTTAAAGGATTAGTAATCAAGAAGGGCTCTGCAGGGGCTTTTGTGTCAAGAGCAGCATTAGATGATGCTTTTGTCTCTCAGATACAGAAAGGGGAAAAAAGTGATTGTCTAGATCTTTCACAGATCAATAGGAAGTTTATTCTGCAAACAGCAGAGAAAGCTGTCTGACTTTATGGGAAATGGTCCAACACGACATGAGAAGTACTGGCAAATAAAGTAAACAGATGAGGAGAGCATATTTCCTCTATTCTCTTTTTGTTATAGTACCTTTTGTCTTTTTCTCTAAGCAGTACACTGTCCTCCTAACAATACTTTATGTTTCTTTCAAACTAAAGGGAGAACTTTTAAAACTATTATGAATCATTATGGAATCTGGTTCAGTTTTGGCATGGCAGAAATCATATTTCTATTTTATTTATGAAAATGTGGAATAAAGTCTAAAGATAAATTTTTGTCTCCAAAACTATCTGTTAGGGTTAAAAAAACCACCATAGGCACAGCATTATCATCCCTGAAAAAATTCCAATTAATCGCTTAACACCACCATGCTCATTCTGAGGAAAGGATCTTTGCTGAGACTCATCCTCATGCAGCAGGAGCTGAGGTCCACGCATGGGACAGTTCACCCAAACAACAGACTTCAGTGAAAACAGAAAATCCCAAAGCATCATTAATTCACACTAAAGACAAAAAGACACCTTCACATCTTTTATGGAGGCAACAACGCAGTCAAACGACCTTTATCCCTCAAACAGCAGCTGCCCCTTTCAGTAAGAGTCTACCACATCCTCATCAGTGTGTTTTATAGACCCCCACATCCAACACTGCCTGTGCCCAGTTAATTTGAAGGAACTAGGCCCTCTGAAAGCTCTTGTTGCACTCCAGGTACTTATTTGACTGGCTGTTTTATTGCAAGCACTCTAATACCTTAAGGACGGAAACTGTAATTTGGGGGTGGGAACTAACTTTAAAGTTAATCTGATTGTATGACTAACAATTCACACTTCTTACTGAGCTCTATCAGAAAAAGCAATTACTCTGCAGAATAACTAGGTGCTCAACCAGACGACTAATTGTACCATATGTGGGTGGGAGATACCATCGCTGAGATTTTGTTCATGTTGCATTAGTTTCCAGGTTGCATTAGTTTTCTCTTGTTAGAAATGCATTCCTCCACTTCTTCCACCTCATTTCTAGATCCATATCTAGTGGTGCCACTAAGAAAAAAACCCAATAAACCATTGCTTCAGCATCCCTGTATGTAAATCTGGGAATGACACAAGAGGGTGCTTCAGAACAAAAGGCTTGATAGGGTTGGGAGCAAATCTGTGATTTGGTTTCATCTCAGTCACCATCTTCTGACAGGGGAATGGAAAGGACTATCTTTTAAATCAGCTGATGAGCCTGAAGAGGCTTTACAGGACAGGTGAATATTAGAGATTCACAAATTATATTCCAAGTCATGCAATTCCTAGGAACTAAGAAACGTATCTGAACAGCAAGACACAACTTACGGTTCTGGCAACAATTCTTGCAAGTCTCAGGCAAAGACACAAAGTTACATTAGGTGATGAAAGATAAATGATGGGAAAAGAAGAGAGACAACAGGAGGTAAACACCTGTAAAGAGCAGCCAGATAATTAAAAAAAAATAAAAATCTGTGCATATTTGTGAGGTGGGGAGAAGTGGTAGAAGCTGTTGGCAATAATGAAGCTTGGTAGGGAGTGTTTTCTACATATAACGATTTTTAAATGGAAATTTTTGATTAAAAATTATTACACCTTCTGGACTCTAACATTTAAATACTTTTTTTTTTGTTTGCTTGCTTTTTGCCTCAAAGCCAGTTTGCAAGGGCATAAACTCTTAGAACTCTGGAAGTGTCAACAGGTATATGTACAAGTGTGCACACTCTGACCAATGGAAAAGTTGGCTTTGTGATCCATCTTTTTGAAAGACTTGTTTTGCATGAAACAAGATGTTTATAACCAACCACAGCATCAGTCTCAAATTTCTGCTTCCTGTCTTTGTAGTGAGAAGCATTTTTGCTTTTGGTTTTGCTTAAGAAGATTTTCTCCAACCACACTGCAGGGTTTCTTTTTTTCCTTTAAAACTCTCATTTGCAACAGAAACACAATTTTTAAAAGAGATTTCTTAAAATTTAGATTAAGATATCTAGCTTATAGTGACCTATTTCCTTGTGCTTCAACAATTTTAGCCTCTGTAATCTGATATCTGAATTGCAGGTTATAGCTTAAATAATCTTTTTGCTCTGCATTTAAATATTGCCAAGCCTGACAGTGTTAACCATTATTTCAGCTCCAATAAATTACTATATATATATACACACAAAAAATATATGAGACTTACCTTTGGTTTATAGTATGCAAGATTTTCCCCCCACCACTAATTCAGCCTTATGTAATGAAAATCAAAGGTAACAACCTCAGTAATTAAGAAAAATACTTCTAATTTCCCAAACTATTACAGCTGCTTCTTATAGAAATGCACAGACAACTCTGAAGTCCAGCAACAGTTGCATAAAAATAAACAAAGAAGATACAAATTCACTGTCACCACGTTACATTACCATGGAAAACCACAATGAAATTGCATTCAGACAGTTATCAGACATTTCAGTAAGTTACCCAAACACGCACAGATTTCCTATGGGTGAAATCTTCTTTCAGTAGATCCATTCACATGAAGTGGACCTACATGACACAACAGAGAAGAAGCTTTCAAAGTCCATTTTTAAAAGAGGAGAGTTTGGGCTTTAGTAACCTTGAGTTTCCTGAATTTTTTAGTATTGGGCTTTTTTTATCCCAATGAAATACAAAGGAAGAAAGAAAAAGCAGGTACACACATCTGATGGAAAAAGTAGTGGCTACCAATGTCTGTCTCTCCACACTGAATATACTTAATCGTCCCATTAAAGGTGACTAGGGCTCACAAGCTGAGATGTGCCTGAGCAGTCACGTTTTGATATTGACAATGAAGAAGTGTTAATGTATTTATTATCCTTGCAAGTGCTAACATCAGTCAAGGTCTGTTTGCTTCAATTTTTACTACAGTAAAAACATCAACTTTCTATTAATGTTTTCTTCTGGTAAAAGTTAAAGGTGACATGATGGAGTTATAGTTTGTCTATTTTGAGAAAAGTGCTCAATACTCTCATAAGAAAAATACATGCAGGTTCAATGATGATCTGTCCAACCACAAGCAAGGAGATGATTTTTTTGTGATGTGAGCAGCATTTCTGAAGTGCTGCTGGAGACACTGCAAAGAAGGAAAAAAACCCAAAAGCAAACCAGAACAAACAAAACCAAATAGCTGCAGGCAAGTTTCGACCATGTGATTCAAAGAGATAATCACTAGAGATTTCAGGAGAACCTGTAAAATCTTTAGTCAGAACTCTTGAATAAATCAGCAAACGAAAAAAATGCTTTCAAATTCCCTCTTGATAGCATTTTCTCATTTGTTTTTATTTAGTTACAAACTTCAATAGAAAATATTCTTCTCAACAGAGAAATTACTACTTTTCTCAAAAAGGCATCATAACACAACAACCTGAATCGCAAGCCAACTGCAAACCAAATTTGAATCTTAAGCAACTTTGTGCTATCTCACATTAACCTTCAGAACTGCAATCCACAGCAGAAGAAACACTCCCTCCCTTGCCCTGAGGAACACACTCTAAATCTCCTTCAAAGGACCTTTCTACTAATATTTTCTCAGCATGGGTAGAGAAATTTTCAGATTACTGTGGACCTGTTACTCAGAAAGTCCTGTTCTGTATAACACTGAGGAATTCACAAGACAAATCAAATTGGGATTTCTTTTCCAAAATGGTAAGGATCAATGAGCATATTATGATTAAATTGAGATACTTCTACAGGCAATGGGTGTTCCTGGCAATACCAGAATGACCATAATTCTGACAATATTAATAAAAAAAAATTAATGAACAAAATTGGTGTAGTGAAAAAAAATGCCTGCTGTTACGTGCTCACCAAAGCAACCTTACACTAAGCATATGCCATTGCTAAAGAGCAGACAGAAGATCTGGTAGGACTATTGCTGAATTGCAATACAATTGTACAACTACTCACTGCACCGTCTTAATACAGGTAATTGTCTTTCTGCAGTAATGTCTTCAAATTACTTGGCTGTGAATTGCTATCATTAGTTTTTCCATGATGAGATCAGTTAGAGTAACTGCAGTAATTAATCCCACCTTCAGACACTCTTGGAAATAACTCCTCTTAGACACACCCATCAAAAGCAAATACTGAGACACTGCAGTCACTTTATCATTTTGGTTTTGTCAGCACTTTTAGTGCACCTTCAAATTACATATGAAAAGACTTGACAGTCTTGACTGTCTAGAGCACTTTCATTCAACAACTTCATTTTCTATAGCAGTTTGCCCCAAGGATACAAATTCCTGATGATGTGTCAGTTCATCAAGATCATGTGGTACAATGCAGCCATCATTTATCATCCATGTCACCAGGCTGCAAAAATATTTCTTTCAAATACAGTATTGACAAATATAGCACATTATAACAGTTTATCCTGGCTTGGATTGCTGCTTCTTTACAAACTCAGTCAACTTCATTTTCTGGCCATGAATATCAGCCCTTGTTCTGGCATTACATGCTAAAAAGAGCAAGTGATTTCAGACAGCAAATAAGACAACTGACAAAATGACTTATAGCTGTGAAACCGAAGAGGCAGAATGTTTGTTTATGTGGGCCATGGCTTAACCCTCCAATCACTCTAGGAATTTCAGACTTGCTGGCACGCATATGTGGAATGACATGTCAGAAGTAAATTCCATAAAAAACAAAGCAACAACAAAAAGAAAAAAAAAAAAAAAAGGGCAAAAAAACCTCCCAAACAACACCAAAACCACTGAATTAGAAGTTCCTGATGTTGAGCACAAACAAAATCATTCATTCAAAGAGGAAGATAGACACACAAGAAAAGCCAGTAAATGTGTACGTGTGTTCAATAACATTGCAAACAAATGGAACCGATTTTTTAATCAGTTAAAACGATATTTCTGTGTACTTGAACATTATATTTTTGAAGCTCAGCAACACTTTTTAAAAATGCTCATTTTGTATTTTGTCTCATTCTATAATTGTAAGAATCTTCAATAATAGTTGAGAATTGAAAATACACAGGAAATCTATCATTTAAATTTAGCCTGATGGTTTAAGTCCAGTTCCTGCATCCCAATCATGGGACCATAAGGCTTACTGCCCAAGGGGGCACCAACTTCTGCCTTCTTAAACTACTTACTAGGCTTGTATCTACAAAACCATAGCCATCAATGTCTCAGTAAAAGTTAATGAAAGACAAATGCTGTAATTAAGGTCTGGGGTTTGATTAACTGCGTTTTTCTTTGAACTTCAAAGATACGAAACTATGGTGACAAACAGGTCCCCTTGATGTGGTTAGAATCCCACTAGATACAGAAGATACCAAGAGTACTGTTATTTTCCCCACAGAGTTGGAAAAAAATGCTATCATAGGCTCCAACTGCTTCTAGGAATTAAGAGCAAGTATCATCTGAACACGTGTAAAGAAAAAAAAACACCAAAATAACCCACAAAAAAACCCCAACCAACCCAAAAAAAAAAAAAAAAAAAATACCAGAACAACCCAATCACACATTTCAGCCAAAAAAAGAACCTTGATTAATCCAGACTGCTTAACAATTTTGGACTAACAATACTGCCTAAATTGCTCCTAAAGCATTTAGACCACATTTTTCCTGCAGTGAGTGCATAAGGTAAGTTAATAAAAATGAATAACTAATAAATTGTAAGCTAACAAACCTTAAGTTATTGCTGTCTTCATACTATATTTGTAAAGAGCTCATAAAAGTGAAAACCTGTCACTGAACCACAAACATGCCAACTTGGAAGGGACCCAAAAAGATTATCAAGTTCAACTTATTTCTCTTCTGTGAGAAAACAAGGCAAAGTTGATATAAAAAAGTACAGTTAGGTCAGCTTGAATGTTGCAAGGTGACAGGATATGAAAGAATTGATCTGAAGACACTCACACCACCAAACTCAGCAAATTAATCAGTTAAAGCAACAGACACTCTTTTACAGACTTCATGTCAGACAAATGTATGGATGGCCTTGATGCTTCCACCAACAGTAGCTTTTCTTATCAGCAAACTATGGATGAGTAAAGGTAAGATGTACCTTTGGTATGTTCTAAATATGACAATGAGATTTTACCATCTCATCATGCCTTCTGAAGTTAATTATTTCAACTGGTGTTAAGTAACCAAAGAATTCACCATCTGAGATGAGAATCCAAAACAGCAAAACACCTTACAGCAAAAAACCTCCTTTAACATGATTTAAAACAAATGTTTCAAAACATTACAGGAAACAGGAGTAAAACACATCTTCTGTATTTAAACTGTGAAATATCAACACTTCCTGACCACTACCCAATGAATGCAATCCTCCTTAGTGTTACCCCTGACAAGATACAAGTCAACTTGCAGAGGACAGCTTTATGCTACATTAATTGCTTATGCTAAATTTCCCCAAATTCTTTAACTCTGAACAGATACATACCTCCCTTGCAGTACTGTGGTGGTCTCTGCCTTGCTGCCTTTCTGTTAAAACATAGACTTTCTTCCATCTGTTGGCATATTCAGTTGATTATTGATTATCAAGTGTTATAGTTTACTGCGGACATCAAAAAGCGCACCTTGCACTTCTTAACCCTATTTACCTCCATCACCTCTAGGACCTTGACAATATAACAAATAATGTCAAGAGTGGATCTACCCATGCTTAAGACCATTTAAATCCATTTTATACAAATTGCTACACTATCAAATTACATTTTCTGTGTTCCATCCTGAACACTTAAATACATCTATACATACGTATGGGAACAGTATTTTCAGAGCTTGTTAAAGCTGTGTCTAGTCAAAGACTAGAAGTATCACGGTGAAACTTTCTCTACACCGTGAGTACAATACAATACATGCAAAGGTTCTGCATCTCAATCTTTGAAGAGAGACTTCTGTATCACCAAAATGCTGTGGCTTCGTTCATTCTTTCTTAGGTTTCATGCAGTTTAAAGTTACACTTCTGACAACATTCAAAGGGTTTAGCATGAATTCAGCAGTATCATATACAAAGACCAGATATGAATCTGCTTTACCTGTAGGATATAAGGTTAACTTTCAGAACAACAACAACATCTCAACCATCCCACAGAGGTGCAACTCACTTGAATCTCCATTAACTGCCTGCTCCATACAGGTCATTTCCTGGCTGCCTAGAACAACAGTCCTGCCAAACACATATATGTAAAATCTTTCAGCAAATGGATTGGTGCCAGATCCTCGTTCAACTGAAATATCCAGTGAAGTTACAAGTTCACTAAATTCATGAGCTGCAGTCTGCTTTCTGCCAGAGGTTGCGAAACAAGCCCCTTCCCTGAGAGTTTCCGCAAGCAAGAGTTCTTTCTCCCTCTAATGCATCCATGCCTCTTCTCAGTTTCTTTACATGGATTATGGCACTTTTCTCCATCACTTAATCTGCACATACACAGAGGTCAATGCTATAAATTGAAAAATTACTTTGGATTGAAAAAAAAAAACAGTACATTTTAATTACAGTAAGATTAACTCTCTGATTTAATCATGCTGAAATTACATTTTCAGTGAACAAAACTAATTACACACTTTTCTTTAAAAAAAAAAAAAAAAAGTAAAGCCACAAGAGCCTCACGGTACTGGAAATAGCTCCGGTCCTTAACAACTTCTATTAAATAAAGCAGTAGCAATCTTTACTTTATTCTTGACCAGTTCTTATTTGCATATCTACCTTCTTAAATTACCTCAGCAACGAGGGAAAAACAGAACATCACAAAACACCCAGGTGTTAATAACTTCCAAAGATAGCCAGGCAGAAGCCATAGTGCTGTTAGCATGTGTGAGAGAGGACAAAGTGGAGAAGACATTCCTGAATCTTCTGTTTTCTAAAGGCTTTCATCAAGGGCTCAGACAACCACTGTCCTGGAGTTACTATGGGGAGCAGCATTATACCACATATTAGCACGTACGTGGAGGACCCAGGCACATTGCTCAATACATGAGTAAGAACATCTAGTTGCAGCACCCAGGATAATCATTTAAGCTTTAAGATGACTACAGCAAGAGCCTCAAAGTCTCTACAAGGCCATGGAATCACACTCACAGAGAAACATAAAGTTATTAAAATTGAGCTAGAAATACTGCAACAGGGAATTAAGCTACAGATTTGGCCAGTAATGAAAGGAATGATGATGAACAGTGATTAAAGCACAGGACTGAGTTGCAAAAAAACCTGAATGCACAGCTCAGCTGTTTACTTGCCAGATGACGTGACCCAGGTTACACAAAGCCTAACAAGCACCCTTATGTGTTCCAAGTACATGCAGGTTGAGAGTGCCTGGCTGACCCATTACAGTAGGGCAGTTTCTGCTATAGAGCATATCATTTTGTCTCCCCTCCCTTTTCCTGACCAAAAAGGCTCATGAAAGGCTGCCAGTGGCCTTTTATGGGTGTAGAGAAAAGGTCATTTTGGTTGGAGATGTGCAACTCAACCAGGAGGCTTTCCACCCACAGCTTGGACCTGCAGCCCCTCCATGTCCCCTGCTTGAACAAGCAGTGCTCCTTAGAAGGCTGCTGGGTAAGAACTAAACTTGTCACATAGCTTTACCCTCATGACCAGGTCAACAGCCTAATTGCTCATTGCCAACAAAAGATGCCCCGTGTCCAGTTTACCTGCCTCCAGATTCTGACGGGAGAAAATAATGACCTGTCACACAGGGATCTTCTGCTATTTTGTTCAAGTACAATGATTTTCGCCTGGTAGATGCTGAAGGCAGAGATTTATTGCTATATTGTTCTGGGGAATAATATTTGAGTTGTTCAGTAAGACTTGGAAAAAATCTGGTTACTGAGAGTAAAGAGAACTCCATCATTGCTAAGTGGGGAAAAAAAAAAAAAAAAGAGGAACTCATTAGATGAAAACAGGATAAAATTATCAGATTATCTGAGACATATTTGGGTTTTTTTCCTCAAAATTCATTAAGCTGGAAAGGAAGGCAGGTAGGAAGAGTGCTAAGCAATAGACAATAATGGGTGTGAGTGAAGAAAGCCTCAGAAGACAGGGAACTAGTTCAAGATAAAATAACCTAAAAGGTCATGAGAAAAATCAGATATTTTCTTGTAGGATTTCTATCCAAAGTATCCAAGCAGTACTAGATCAAAAGACTACTCTGAAAATCCCTATGAATAACAGGTAGAAAGCAAGAGCAGAAGAGGCTCCAACACAAATTGCATAACTGTGTTTGTGTAATTATTCAAAGAATAAGCATGCACATAGAGACATCATCCAGCAAGGGTGCTCCTACCATGTGTTCCATTCCACAGCCATTGGCATTTGAAATGCAGCTGCAGACCAAAGTGGCACATGCTGGAGATCTTTATCACAGATGACATACTGCACACCAAGACAGTCTTTCCTTTCCTGCATTTGTCTCTGACACAAAATACTGTACAATTGGCATTAGTTGGGCATCTTCACATTAAAAACAGAAGAGAGAAGGAGAAACATGATCAGGTGCTTTTTGTGCCAGAAGGAGGACACCACGAGCAGACACATCCCAGCTGGGATCACCTGCTGGATTTCACCAGCACATGAAGTCAAACTGCAGATCATAAAAAGGGCAAGAGAGCGAAACCACTCCCACAGCTCCAGGAACTTCTCTCTTTCCTTGTCCACATCCTGGGGTACTCTTTCATCCCTCCAAGTAAAAGTCAGTAAAAGAGTCAGTAAAACTGTTCAATTAGTGGATGTTTAAAGACTGTAAGGAAGATCTTGTAAGAATACAGAAAGAAAAAAGTCTCCTTACCAAAGACTGGATAGAAACACTGCCCTATGCACCTAGCCATGGAACCCCCATCATAGTGGAGGTCCTGCTGTATATCACAGCAGAAAATTAATTATAAAATCAACACAAAAGCATTACAAACTACCGATGCTCTGCAGATTTTCAAACATTAACTCGCAGTATAAGAGTAGTAACTTTTCTTCTTAAAAAGTCAAAATATAACTGCGCAAATAGCAACTGGAATTATAAGCAGGATTAATGACAGACCACTCAAACAGGGAGGAGTGGGAAAGAAGCCAGAACCTTCAGAAGAAGTGGTCAACAACTAGACAAAAGAGTCCACAGGGTGTGTAAAGCAGTAGGATTTAGCAATATCTTAAATTACTATGAGCTAACAGCTTGCTGGGCATAATAATAACCAGGAGATTAATAGATTTTTTCCAGTATGAGGTCAGAAAACTCCATAAAATAACATTACAGCACTGACATTTTAGAGAGAGTGAAGCAACAGGTATTAATTGAAGCCACAGCACGGGGGCGTGGGTCACGGTCCTGGTGGACACTCCACTCAAGTTTCTACTGCAGTAGGTTGTTCAATCCCCTAATTTTCAAAAGTAATGGCAAGTCATAGATACCAACTTCCGGCCCAAGTTTGAAAGCACTTTCTCAGACTGTAGACAGACAATATGTTGCAGTCTTTACCTGGAAATTTTTACAGCACAGAAAAATTCAAAGCAGGGATGAAAACTGAGTAGGCTGCTTTACACATTTAGCAATTAACCTTAGCAGAAGTAAGAGAAACTAAACCAGGAATTCCTGGAACAGGAACAGAGTAAACAGAAGAAAACATATTCCATGATCTTCAAAAGGGTTAGTACCAGAAACACACAAGCACTATGTCACTGCTTACATCATGGCTTCCTATACACTCTCTAGTACTTTTATTACATATTTTTTTGTATTCAAACTTCTACTTTGCACTGTGGCACCTAGAAGCTGAGCTCTATGTTATTCTGACCACAATGCAGAAAACCTTCGCTTTTGACAGCTACACTTCATGCCCAAGAGTTGAATAGTCAACTTCTTATTGAACAGCAATACAGAAAGGAACTTTGAATGCCAAAAAAAATCAACAGAAATTAAGAATGAACAGATATGACTGGGTCGTATTTTTAAAAATGGCAAAAATGTTTTTTTGACACATTACTTCAGGAATTGAAATAGATATTGAAAATAACCTGATAGATAAGTGACATGATAGTGACAGCATAGATAAATTCTATGTCTCATGTTGTGTTATTGGTCACGTTGGAGCAGAGATAAATATGTGTAAGTTCCTTCCTTTCTTGATACTGAAATCTTGTTTGGTTTTCATCTTGTTAATGGAGGAATAAGAAGGCAACATAGGAAAAACAGCATAGAAGACTGTAGAAAACAGTTTTGCCAATGTCTACAACACTAAAGTAAGCACTGGTATACGAACGCTACGTTTACAATGCTACAAAACCCCCTCATATTCCTAAACAGGTTTTGATAATAACTATGCTACTATGAGTGCCTTTGTGCCTTTTTGCAGCTTGTACAATATTTGAGCTGAATATGCACACTCAGAGTGCTGCAATAAGGTGGAGAGGCAGAATGAGTATTAGGAATTAATTGCTAGGATACTTCTAACTTTTTCATGACTAATAAAGATAAGCTTACTTGCTGTTGCAAGTAAAGAACACATGGTGTTATTAGAAACTGGCATAAGGAGTGCCTAAAACATCCTCTGGCAACTCATTAAAGAACTGGATTAGTACTAAGGAAAAAAAAAAAAAAGAAAGGGTTAGCAATCAACTCCAAAAGATATAAACTCAGCCTTTTCCATGAGCGCATCAGGAAACTGACTACCATACAAGCACAGCTGAAGAAGAATAGCCACTGAGTTATGGAAAAAGTTGAAAGAGCAAAACACTTTCAAAACATCCAAATATGATGCAAATTTACAAGAAAAGCCAAGACACAGCAGGACATAGCTCCTCCCTCTCATGGCACAGGCACACAAACACAGTCAGCAATGAGAGAACAGGAAAAGGAAGCTCAGTTTCAGGCTAAGATCCCAGGATCCTTCAAATTATTGCCATAGGTATGAATTTTCCAGTTGAAAGAGGGGGCAGAGCCTATAGACATTTTAGCACTTCATTAGCAGGTTTCATCTGCGTCAAATCAGACATATCTATGCCCCCCATCCCTCCCCTTGAAAACAGAAATGTATGCTCCCCAGCCCTTACTCCCACATCCAATTTTTTTGTGGTGTATTTATGTAACATTGTACATGCCACAACAGTGTCCAAGGGATTTGTCTGTTGGTTGCAATTGCAGGTTTGTATGTGCAGCCCCAATTAATGGCAGCTCTGTGAAAGTGTCCTCTACACCACCTTGCACTAGAGAAGCTGCTCGCCCTCCCTGAGCACCTGCTACACAGCATGACTACCAGTCTATTATGTGCACAGGGTTTCTGATTCAGCTATCCTCAAAAAAATGATGGCTCTAGGAAGCAAAAACTTTTTGCCAGCAGGAGAAGCTGCTCTTGCAAGTCTCTGGGAAATGAGAATGCCAGATACCTATAATATACCTAAGACAATATCAAAGGACTTCATTTCACTTTCAGAAAGAGTTCTTCAGATACAGCTGCAGCACTAACTGACTTAAAGATGTGTGAAGTCCGTATCCAGGAGCCATGCAGAGTAATCTTTATTATGAGGGCTGAGTTTCACAGAGAGGTAGCAGTGTCTGAGGAGTTTAAATTCTCTTGACTTTTTTCAGTTGCTAAAGCTATTGAAGTTTTATTGGTCCAGGATACTATATCATCCCCCCACAGTTAACAAACGTGAAATAAATACATACTAGTAGGAACTGCAAAGCTACACTTTCTGAACATCTGGTAAAGCACCATTAGACACCGCAAGACGTGAAGCCTCTCTCATTATTGGGGGGAAGATCCACAGCACTAACACACATCAGGGTCTCGTACTAAGGGAGTTGGAAGAGTCCAACGCTGGAAAGAATAATTCAAGCACTGTCTCGTAGGATGACAATAACATTAGTGTTTTTAGTTACTTGCAGGATACCTCCATTTGTGCTCCTCTATTTAAACAAATGCCTGACCTTCAATATTATCATAAAAGAGGATTGTAGAAGGTGCAGGTAAGGAGGAGAGGGAAGACTGCCACTGGAGCAGGCAATTAAATCTGACTGGTAAGAGTTGAAGATAAGCCTACACTGTCCATAATAGCAAGCTAAAAGGTTCTAAAATCACTTATCCTGTGTTTATTCATGTCTTTCCTTCAGTACAATCCAGGCAACAGCAAGGTATCACTTCAGAGTGGCTGGGGAGAGCCAAGATGCAAAACCTGTCTGCTAGGTTGGAAAATGAAGTAGAATGACATAATTTGGGCCATCTTTAGTCTTATTTCACAATATTTCAGGTGAGTAGAGGTTGTACTCAGCTCAGATGGTGGGAAATGTTTATGAAGTTGAAATATCATCCAAACCCTTAAACCTAAACCCGTCTTTGCATGCTTGCCTTCTATCAACGTAGTCCTATGTGAATTACCAGTTCTTTAAATTCAAAAGCTAGATATCGTATCTCATTTTCACAAAAACCTAGGCTTTTCTGTAGTGGTTAGCTGTGATAAAATTCATTTAACAGAGCATAACAAATTATCTTGAAAGGGACAATAGTTTAACACATACCAGACAGCAGTAAATGGTTCAAGAGTACATTTCCTTTACAAGCACTTCTAGTGTTTTAAGAAATTCAGCTTAGTTATGTGTTAGTTGATTTGTCTTAATATAAATAGTTTCCCTGACCTTTTGATCTTTTGAGAGAGGTATGAAATAGAAATTACATAATGAATGAGGTTAAAAAGATGCTGCTATTTATCCTTCAATGTTCAAAAACTTATACTGAGAATAAAGTGGATGCTGGGAACAAATTCTGCAGTTACACTGACAAAAAAAAATAAAAATCAAAAAGTGGCTTATGGCAAACTCATTAAAAGAATTCAGTAGTGCTACCATTGTCATGCATAAATACATGTTGTTAGCTTAAGCTTTCCTTAGCTGGAATTTTAGCCTTTTGCAAACTGTGACTGTAGTTATAAGCCAAAAAACTGCACAGAATTTAAAAGACACATTAAATATTTCTTGATAAATCCTCCAATTCAAATGGTAATTAATTCAATATCTAGGTCCTCACTTCACTGCTTGTCTGGCAGTCAAAACTCCTCAATTATTTTTATTTTTATAAATCTATGATGATTCATGGAAGAGTACATGGCAATACATCTTTCTGTGAAATAACTATACTCAGACATGCACAAGAAACAAGAAAAAAATTTTATTGCCCTTCAGTTCTCTCACTAAAAGCAGTAAATATAATACATGACAACTGGTCCTGTATTATGAGCGCTGATTTCAAAAGCACTTTTCTTTTGCCTAAAAAATTGCAAATTATTTTTGCAAGCACAACTGTTGAATAGTTCATTGCTTTTTGCTTTGTTTTTAACTTCCAGAGTTGACCTGGGGCACTCCATTTCTTTGACAGAAAGAGGAAGGCAGCTAATGAGCATTTCTTGAGGGTCTCTCACATCTATCATTGTTATCAGGACAGGAATGGAGATCTTTCATGCTGCTGTGCTGATAATTCAAGAAGTGCATGATGTAAGTGGCCTTGAGTTCAATGTTTGTTTAGTACAGGAGATTTCAAGTTCTTCAAGAAAAATATACACATTCTTTCAGGCTAACTTCAAAGATTGGAGACTGACAGTTGAAAAGAAAAATAAACCCCTCTAGCTCTACCTTTTGTGATACCTTAAGGGAACTATTTTTTTAGCTCATCATGAGCCAAGCAATCTACGTGGAAGTCATGTGGTTCAGTCAAGCATTCCAGCTGATTTTTTCTCCTTCCTTTATTAACTAGCTCTTGGAACAGCAATCAATTTTGATTAAACATGGAAGCTGTAATTTTAGGCAATGCTCATCTGCTAATCAAAATAGCAGCAGTCAAACAAGCACAAACAGGCAGCTGAAATAGAGCTGCAGGACAGAGAGCCTGCCTGGTGGCTAAGCCCCTTCTAGCAGTTCTAGTACTCAAACAGGAGGGCAGAGGCCTGTGAGGGGATCCATTTTCCTAAATGCATGTTTATACTGGGAAGTGGCAGAGGATGTGAACAGATACAACACACAGTCACTGCATATTTTTAACATGGCAGGATAGGGAGTGGAAGAAACATTTTCTGTCACAAACATTTCCAGGTAGCCTAATCTCTCATTTGCTGCCTAAATTATCTTCTTCCTTTTCCAGATCTCTTCAGGCAATTTGCCTACTCTGTCTTTACAAACATAGCCATCTATTCACACAACTCTTGTGCACACAGACAGGTGACCCAATTAACTTGTTGCAATGGAAAAGGTTCAGCAAGATCTAAATCATGTCTCCAGGAGATTGCCTGGCACCTGCTGATGGTCTACGCCATACCTTCTGTACTATACCTATGATCACTGTTACCCAGGTCCCCTGTGCTCTCCAAAGCAACATTAAATCAATCCCACAACTGGAGGTGATGTCTGGAAGCAGACATTCACAGATAGTACTGACATGTATATAATGCAAAGACTTGGAATCTTCTGTCTACTCCAAACACCAGAAAGGAGGAAGGTTGAATAAATGATACAACTATCACAACCTTTAGATACAATCTTTAGTAACTATCCACAAGGCAGCATATTCTAGTTCCTGCTCTAATTCATTATGCTTTATCTTAGACCAATTCCCTTGCCTAGACAGACAGACATCATATATGTAATCATAACTTTTTTCTTTTCCCCATCCAGATGAATATTTATTAACAGAGGCCAGAGGAAATCCTCAAAGTATATGGAAAACTTCAGCTCACAACCAAGGTCAAAGTGTAAAACATACCTTCCAAAGTAAAGACAAATTCAGATCATCTAATTCATCCTCTGCAAGAAGCACAATTGTCTTGTCATCATAAAAAATGCTCTGGATTGGTGTTCCTGAAAGGTTTATATAGAACTGCACGTTTATCCAACCCTCTAACCTTTTTCAGCTTAGGCTGTAGAGGTCACTTACACAGACCAGTAGCTGACTTCAAAGCTGATGGCTGAAAAAATGTGACAGCAGTGTATCCTTTCTTACCCTCTCAGCATGCCTACTCCAATTATTCTCATATTTACTGACTTCTGTGCTCACTCACATTTCATTTTTCCTCCCTTTGATGATACAGACATCCTGGCTCCATCTGTCATAGGGTTAAATAACCATCTCTGATTTCAGTAGATTCTATGAACTGCAAAAGAGACCCCTGAACCAACAAAGATTTTCAAGGTCTTTTTCTTTTTTTTTTTTTTTTTTAAATTGGTCCCTTCCAAGCTGAAGCCAAGCAGAGTTTAACCTGAGTTTCAATAGCCATAGAAGCAGAATTATACTTATCATCATGGCAGTTAAAAATAGCAAGCATTATCTTTGGGGGTTTTTTGTGGGGTTTTTTGTGGGGTTTTTCTTTTTTTTTTTTTTGGGGGGGGGGTTTGTTTGTTTTGGGGTTTTTTTGTGTTTTTGGTTTTGGTTTTTTGGTTGGTTGGGGTTTTTTTGTTTTGTTTGTGGTTTTTGCTTTGTTGTTTGTTTTTTTTTAATCTACAATCACAAAATGTTATTTTAGGAAGAGTCAAAGAACGCTTTAGTTTCTGTAGGTTATTATTCATTATTGCTTAAAATATGGAAATATGTGGTTTTCTAACTTTAGGAAACAGCATAAATCTGATAATGTGTTTGGCTACTAAGGCATTCTGAAGGTAACACTCTCCAATAGATGTTCACCATAATTAGTCTGTTGAGCTAGGATGTGTGTCCCTAAAACCACACACTTGCCTATCTCTTCTTAATTACATTTTACTGTTTCTACTCGCTATGCACTTTCCCATCAGTCTAACTTTTCATTCATTAAGTGACATAACAGCTGAGATATCCCAGTACATACACTGATGCTCTTAGCTCTGTAATACAGACATCTTGCCATCCATCCACCTCCTGATGCTCAAATTTCACTAGAGTCTATACACACCATTTTTAGCCATGAACTGTGAGATTAACACATCATAAACAGAGAAAGACACTGTCGGTGAACCTGAGGGCATAATTTATAAACCATTTTCGAGGAGTTTTTTTATTTTAAGATAAATTGTACTACTGTCCAAGACACTAAGTAGCGTCAGCCTCACTGTTAATCAGTGCCATTACTCTTTTGCTGTCACTCCCTGCAAGTCAACAGGAGGCTGGCTTTGCAAGCAAAATGCATTGCTTATGCAGATGTTGGCTGCCTCAAACTTTATCAGTGCATCCTACACAGTGGCTAGTGCTGCAGAATGGCAGCCCATTTGGTTTTTTTCTTTCTCCGGTAATTTTTGCCAATGGTATTAGTGAAACATTAGCCTTAATAAGAGTGCTGAAGTCAGCAAATATGGAATGAAAGCCTTTAGCGTCCTTTCAAAGATTGCTTCAAACCTCAACAGGTGTTATAAATCAAAGCGATCTTTCTTACTGTTCATCATTCTCCAGTTATCACCAGACACAATGCCCTTACATATTGACCAAACAGCCTACTTTAATACCAGTATCGTCAAGTTTTTATGAGTAAGTTAAAGAGCAATGATGTATTAAATAGTTTTGGCACATTAGGCTCAGCAGAATGCAGAGTATAACTTGTAGGTAGCCTTTCCAACTCAATGAAGTCACTGTCCCTGTTTTATCTGAAAAAGGCTTTGGACACTATTAAAACAACAGGAATCTCATCTAGGGAAAAAAACCCAAACCAACAAACAACAACAAAAAAAAAAAAACTCAGAAGAGGATATCTTCATCAGCAAATCTTAAAAAGCTGTTTTATCTAACATGTCAGATAAAAGAACACAAAAACATTTCTAATACTTTCAGTAACACCCCAATAGAGAAAATGTTTTGGTATTTTTTTAGCCAACTTAAATAAACATACACCTAGACATCCTGTGAGATTAGCTAGGAAAAACTAAGTCTTTGGCACTGGAAACAGTGGCCTACAGAAAACACATTTGTTAAAGGTTATTGTAGGGTTACAAAAGGAAAAGACATTTGGGCTTGACTGATCAGACAGATGAGGCTGAGCTGGGACAGGAAGCCCGGCTGTTGCAGTAGGATGTCAGTGGAAATACACCCCGGGCAGCAGCTCTGACTGCTAACAAGTGTGGTTTGACCAAAATCTCACCAAATGCAAAATGCTTCCAATAAGAACTGTACTGACTTAAGCCAAAGGACCACCAGGCTCATGGTCCATTCTGCAGCTGACCAGTAACCAGAACCAGTGGAAAAAGGTCAGGGCAGAGCAAACACATACCTTCCCCAGTAAGCTCTTGCAGCTTCTACTGGGCAGAGATTCACAGTGGAGTTTACAGCCTTTAAGGGTGTTTTACTCCATTAATCTGTTACTTCGTTGTTCATTTATATCAAGTAACTTACCATGATGGTTTTAAAAAAAATGTTGGAATGAAATGGCTATATTCTAGCCAAAGCCTTTGGTGTTTGCGTGATAAAGTTTTACAGTTCAGTATAGAACTTCAACGTTCTCAATCACAAAACATATTAAACAGCTCAAGACAGCAATGTACTGTAGGGTAATGGAATAATTTGGCACCACAGGAAAAAAGGCAGACAAAAAATAGATTTGGATAATATTGTGCTGACAAAACTAGAATTTGGATCCAATTGTGACTAATCCTTATATGAGTTATTGAAGTTTTATTTATAGAAGGCAATTTCCAAGACTGAGCTTCCCCCTCCCTAGAAGAACTAGCTTAATACTAAGACTGAAGAAAATTTATCTTTCTAGCCTACCAGAAAAATGCTCCCTTAAACCAACTGCTCAAAGGCAAAGTAAAAGAACAGAAGAAATACTGCCACCATCTCCAACACAAGCAGACGCTATATACAGAGAATTGCAAAGCACTTTCTGTCTATTCATGATAAAGTCATCTTGGGCCAGGCAGGAGCGCTCACAGCAGCTTCCTTTCTCCAGAAATGCGGTAAGTGAAAAAGTGACGTTGAGAAAATCAGATCTGATTTGCAACTCCAGGCACAGAAAATGCCAGCTGTAACTTCCCAGGTAATGTCTGATACTGCATACACAGCAAAACAAAACCCAAACTCTCCTCAGGCTTTCCTTATCAAAACCCAGTCCATCCTGCTTTGTTTCAACTGCAGGATTTTTAGGAACCATTTTACACTACTTAATACAGGGCTACATTTTTTTTTTCAAAATACAGATGTGCACCACAGACTAAACTTCACATGTCAAAACACAAATTCAACTACTGCTGACATAAACAGGAGTAAACCACACTCTCCTTTCAGGCTGGTTACAGTCATAACTACCTATTTAAATGCAATGATCTGGAAATCGCTGAAAGTTGGTTTGGGGAGGGGGGAGGTGTATTTTTTGTTTGTTTTGTTTTTGCCCCAAGAAAATCAATTTTCAAGTAATATTTTAGTGCATATTTATATATTTATGCATCCCAATATGAGATAAGCACTGAGATATCAACTTCAGTAGCAATTATTTGAGTCTGAAATATACCCCTAACTACTCTAGAAGTTCAATATAGGTACACAGTGAAACAGGACCTTTTTTTTTTTTTCCACTTGAGGCAGAGAAACTCTTTAATAGAAGTAAAGCTCTTAGGCTTCCCTGCTGACTTCAAGGGGTTATCTTTACTTCTAAGTAATGAAATGAAACTTTATCTGTCATGCAACAGATAAAGGCAGTCCTCATGCACATTTGGACGAAAACAAACACATTTCAGAGAAAAAACATAACCTTTTTTTTTCATATTAACTAGGAACTTAAATCACACTCCTAAGCGCATACAGCTACCAGATGTTACTTCATGTAAAATATTTGAGCATATTTCTTTTGTTGCATATCAGAAAATTTATCAAGATATTCAGATAATGTCATTCTGATTTTTGTTATGTTAGGTTTTCAAAATGTTTATTTAAAGAGAATGAAGTGAGTCAAACTTTTGATTCAAAAATTTCATCTTCCTCTCTACATGCCACTCTTTCCTACTGAATAAATTCACTGCTCATCTTGCTTCCTGCTAATTGCCTCCTCAAGGTAGCAAAGCAGCAAAAAAAGAGCTATGATCCTTGGCAATGTTACTGATACACAGAAGGGTTATACCTTCTGCTTTCTTTTTTAATCCATATTTATAATTCTGAACAGTTAATCCTGGAAGTAGCTCTTTCCATATGGAGGAATGCTTGACCCTGAATTTGCAGTCAGTTCAGCTCCACATAAGTATGGCACCAGAGCTCCAAGCACACTAATCATAAGTGAAATTTGTAAAAATCACACTGAAATAACGAATTGCATCTATTTTTCTTTCCGATCTATAAAAAGGATCTGAAAAGATTTTTCTACGCAGTATTATTTTCCAGGTTTCTTTACCTTAAATACAGCAGTTCTTTTCTGACCTGTTTTGCTCACAGACTTTCTTAGAAACAACTGTGAAAAATATAATGTATTCCAACTCAATTTTTGAAGAGGTGGTTTGGTTTGCTTGTGGGTTTTTTTGAACTTCCAGAAATCTTCACTCTTTTAATTAACATCCACTTAGTTCAAATTCTGGATAGCCAGACTAAAGTGACAATGACAGGTTATAAAAACATTTACTTCAAATGAAAAGTGAGCAAAGTCTACAACATTTCCAACCTTCGATACACAGGAGAAAGAAATAGATATTGTTATTTCCATATGGAAAGAACAGACATACATGGTTGTCTGTGAACAGAAACTTACTTCACCATAAATCTTCTAAAGGGAAAAAAGATCAGTCCTGTGATTGTCTTTCTTAAATTCAATCTTTCTGCCTTCAAGGTAGCATATCCTTACAAGATCAACTGCAATGATGCTTTGGGGACCTGATTTTGCAAAACAAATCAATGGAAATATTTAACACTGAGATTGTTCATGTCCTAATACTGTAATTACACTTTCCTGGTCTTAAAATCTGTGTATCTAAAAGATTAGAGATATACCAACAAACAGGATAGTAAGTACAGAGTGAAGTCTCAGTGCAGCTCAATCAATGTCAAAATTCTTGTTCTCATTTACAGGCCAGAATGCAAACAAAAAGCGATGACATGTTTCATGTTGTAGTGATTTTACATGAGAGATCCACAAACACAAATATACACACATTTTAGAATATACTTTATGTGTATATGGAATGTTAAAATTACGTACCGTCAAGGGCCTATTTTTGGACCAGTACTGTTTAATATCTTCAGCAGTGACATGGGCAGTGGGATTGAGTGCATCATCAGCAAGTTTGCTGACACCACCAACCTGTGTGGTGTAGTCAACATCCAGAGGGACTCTGACAGGCTTGAGAAACAGGCCTGTGCAAACGTCATGAAGTTCAACAAGACCAAGTGCAAGATTCTGCACCTGGGTCAGGGTAATTCCAAGTACAAATACAGGATGGGCAGAGAATGGGCCCTGAGGAGAATGACTTGGGGTTCCTGGTTGACAAGAAGGCAAGGCTAAGGGCGCCAGGCAGCAGCTGACTGCACAGCCTTGGAGATGAGCACTCCAGGGCTTCCTCTGAAAAATGAGAGCAATTACTTAAAGATGGGGAAAATGGCATAGTCCCAACAACCGACAGCCCCTTCCAGGAGCAGCTGATCAACCCACCAGTAGGACTCTTCTGTATGGCACAACAATCTGCAAACGAGTACTAATTCCAGGCAAACCAGGTAGGTTAGATGCTGCAGGTACTGGCTCCAAAAACCTAACTAAGGCTTCTGACACTGCATGCTGATGGAGCTGGAGGGAAGGCAACTGAGGTCTTGCCTCATCAGCATTAGTTCTCCAAAAGATCCTTTTTGGCTAAAACACATTCATCAATCCATTTTTTATCCATGGATATCTTATTCTCTGAACAACTAAACAGCATTGCTTTGTATCCCAGAATTTAGATGTCCATATCCAGAAAATTGTTTCCTAATTGTCAAAGGATTTCTAGGTATGGAAATTAACCCTTGCCACTGTCAATCAGAGCTGGCCTACATTTGTTTTTCAGGAAATATATGTAAAGGAAAACGCTCAGCTTGATTAAGCATTGAAACTGTCATCAAGTGTTATTATCTGCATTTCCTATGCTCTTAAAATAACCTCAAATTTATATCAGCTATGAGCCAATATTAAAAAGTTGAATTAGAAACGTCTGCAACAACCCAAGGAAACTTCCTGACAGGACCAACAACAGTAATTAAACATCACCAACAGCTAACATTATTGAATAAAGTAAATCAAAAAAAGAGGAGGTAGGAAGGCAAGTCTGTATTATGTGCAAGTCACAATATTGATTAAATAGTCATGCACCACATGCCAATAGATCTTGCTTTTGAAAACTCTCTGTATTCTTTAACAACAAAACACATGGAGTGAAATCTCCGATTGGACACAAAGATCAGCAATACTTAATCAGTAGCAGAGTTGTGTGAAGGCATGAGTTACAGCACTGCCTCCCAGGCAGTTTCAGCATTTCCGTGAGTAGATTTAGAAGATGAGCTGTACTCCACACCTGAATATAAGAGGCCAGAGGAAAGAGCAGTCATCTTTTGGTTCTCAAAGCTGCTGCACAGCACATGAAATCAGAGGACACTATTCCCTACTATTTTGATAATATTTCATTGTACATTAACCAGGCTTCTCCATTTTTATCTCCTTTTATCAGTCTCAAATCTGCTTTCAGTTTGTTCATCATGCTGTTCCTCATCCTTTCACTTATTGTTGCTGTTGCATACGTAAAACCAAGGATCTGCACATTTTGATTTTCCTCTCTCCCTAGACACAAGCCCCTCTGGGGCAAGCACTAATTGACTCCAATGGCAATGATGCTGATGGCATTGTGTGCTGTCCCAGAGCACAGTGGCAGCTGTTCCTGGAAGCTTTGCCAGCACAACGACTATATAGGATATTTCACACCTACAGGCAATTCCTACAGTTCAGTTAACTGCAACACTCAGCACCTGGTCTGAAAGGATGCAGACCTCAGCCGACTTCCTATGGAGCGGGCTGGCCTGCATCGAAGTCAGGTATGAGAGACTAAGCTACATGATACAGCCTGCATGTGTATAAAAATACATGCCCTCAATTTATCATGCACAGTGCTTTTCTGAAGGAGAAGGCATTTGTCATTTTTGCCCTAATTTTTAAAACAAGCCTCTGAATTCAACAAAGCTTCTACAATAAAAATACACAAAAATACAACTAATGCCATTTATAGAAAAATTAAACAAACAGCAATGTGTGCATACATATTTGCTTTGGAATATTTTAACGGCAGTAAAATTATTAATAGTGTAAACACTTCCTACTGGGAGGACAATTCATTCATCAGTAATAAAATCTTTAATCCTTGAAAGTGAGGAAACAAAATTAATACAATATAGTACTATGGCCTGTTAGCATTTTATCACAAGTCAAATAATGTTTCATGTAATGATCATTCTAGAGTCCACAGAATTACAGAATATCCTGAGTTGAAAGGGACCCAGAGGGATCACCAAAGTCCAACTCCTGGCCCTGCAGAGGACCATCCCCAAGAGTCACACTATGTGCCCAAGAGTATTGTCCAAACACTTCTTGAACTCTGGCAGGCTTGGTGCTGTGACTGCTTCCCTGCAGAGCCTGTTCCAACGCCCAACCATCCTCTGGATGAAGAACATTTTCTTAACACCCAACATAAACACATCCTGACACAACTTCAGGCCATTCCCTTGGGTCCTCTCACTGGTCACCACAGAGAAGAGATCCATGTCTGCCCCTCCTTTTCCACTCACAAGGAAATTGTAACTGCAATGAGGTGTCCCCTCAGTCTCTTCTTCAGGCTGAACAAACCAAGTGACCTTATCTCCTCCTGATAGGCCTTTTCCCCTCTAAGCCTTCCTTCACCAACTTCCTGGCCCTCCTTTGGATGCCCTCTAGTACCCTTACATCATTCTTATATTGTGGCATCTGAAACTACACACAGTGCTTGAGGTGAGGCTGCCCCAGTGCAGAGCAGAGTGGGACAAACCCCTCCCTCGACCAACTGGCGATGCTCTGTCTGATGCCCCTCAAGACACAGTTGGTCAGCCTGGCTGCCAGGGCACTGCTGACTCTTGTTCAACTTGCCATTGACCAGGACCTTCAGGTCTCTTTTCACAGTGCTTCTCTTCAGCCACTTGTTCCCCATTCTGTACCTACATCCAGGATTGCCCCATCCCAGGTGCAAAATCCAGCATTTGTCTTTGTTAAACTTCATACAGTTGCTGATTGCCCAGCCCTCTCTGCAAGACCTCTCTGACTTCAACTTAAGGGACTTTTTTATAAAAAGATTTTGTATTTTTCAAGTATTTTTACAAGTTTCTAGCATAGCAAAAATTTTATTTATAATATCCTTATTCACTGTACATGGCTACAGTATGAAGGCATTACTCTGCAAAATTATATAGACACACTCTTACCCTCCATAAAATGCATCATCTCCATGTTTAAATTTATTTCCTTACTCTGGACTTTAAATGATGCACTACTCATTCCAGACTCTGTTCCTCCAACTCTCTGCTGTGAGATCCATTACAATCTCAGTATTTCAGAGCAGTTTCTCAGTCAGTGGAACTATGAGGAAGATGACAAAAATGACACATTAGCCTCATATTTCTCAAGCAGCATCAGTTCTCCATTGGGAGCTCTAATCTCAAATTCTCCAACCAGTCAATAACAATTTTATAGAATCATCTCCACCACTACTGCAAATATTTGCAACAGCAGTAGCCTCTGAGCATACAATATACTGTTGCTTTAAGCAGCAGTGTGTAACACAACAATGAGGCAAAATAAGGTACACCCTACCCCTAAACAGCAGTCCTTATCTTGTTGATGCCCTCTGTTTCTTAATGCATCTGTTCAGGTACAGCATGGAGGTTGTGACTACTTTCAACAATCATTCTGTGGATAGAATGGCTAATAAAATATTCAGCTTGTCAGTGGGGAGTAGCCGTGGCCCTTCTTTATTTTAGAGGGTTATTTATTATCCGCTGACCCAGCCCAGAAATGAAAACAAGGAAAGTCTTGCTGTAAGGCTCCTACTCGGGTCGTTAGAGCAAACTACAGGGCTATGGTTTGAGTTGCCTCAGTACTGTAATAGTTTTTCCTGGCTAACAGACAAATCTAGATGCAGTGACAATTCCCTATTCCAGTGTTAAAGCACAAAGCAGTACCTAAATTAAAACTACTAAATCTCCTAACAGCTGACAGAGACTGAGTGAAAACACTCACCATGAGAGTGTGACTTCCCAGAGGCCTCAAAGCTGACAGTGTTCAATCTCACATACAAGAAAGCAGACCTCACTTTCACATTTCTCAGCTCCTGTTTATTGCATTCTGGAATTTCCCAGCTTTATAAACTGGGAGATAGCAATTCTTATATTCACAAGGGACATGATGAAGTTAAGTGCCCTTGGCTCTGATTCCACCTTCAATCTTTTGCAAGGGAACTTACGTAGAGAGCAAGAAAACAGTGTAAATCATAATACTCTGGTCCTTTTAGTGTATTATAATTTGTTACTCTAATTAGAGAAATCTTATGGATTATCACTGTGAAGATATACATAAATATTCAGATAAGATAAATATTCATTAGATTTTCCTGGATAAGCTGGGCATGTGTTATACCAAAGTCAGCATGAAGAAAATGCCACCACCTTTCAGCTCCATTTGTGTTTGGGCACAAATCCCAATTAGTTGGGTTTCCTTCAGAGGAATCATCTGAAGTAAAATGAGCATAAAATTAGTTTATGCTACAGGCTCTACTAGTTGGTCTTCAACCTGCCTCTATACTAAGTGTGACTCAAATAGTACCAGAAACTACCCAAGACCCCTCCACCTGGCATTGGTGCAAAGTCCTTTTTCACTTCTTGTGCTTTGACTTAGCTCATGAAACCAGGGATAAAACAATCATATAAAACATTAATAAATGTCATGTTCTCAGTGCAAAACCCTGGCAGTGGTCAATACACAGTAAAACAAGTCTTTGCCAAGTAATTAACCCTACAGAAGTGTGGTAGTTTTTCTGTAGGCCTTCCCCAGAAACCGGGATACAAAACCAAGGAAGTATTCCATATCATTCCCTTACGTAATCAGGTGTATAAAGACAGGAGGGAGTTTCCTGTCTGCCCTCTCTTTTCCTCTTCTCTCGCTTGTCGGGTGGACACGGAGCCAGCAGTTCTCGGTGTTTGGGCCTCGGCTTATCTCTCTGAGCTCAGGCCTGGCTGAGAGCTGTTGTCTCTGCTGACAGAGGAGGGAAGGCACTCACTTCTCCTAAGGGAAGCTGGTGAGATCTTTCCTGTGTTATTGTTCTATTTAATTAATTCCTGGGATTTGATTGAGTGGGATTGCTTTGGTTTTACCCTTTTTGGTCCTTTTTCCCCTTCCCCTTTTCCCCTTTGGGGGGTGTTTGGGATTGTTGTATTATATGTACATAGTATTTAGCTATATATATATATAAGATATCTGTAAATATATATATATTCCTTTACTAATTCTGCCTTTTTCTAGTTTTTTTTTCCTTTTGTCTGGAGTGGGGTGGGGAGAGCTAGCCGGCACATAGCTGTGTTTGGCGGGGAGCTTAGCAAACCCGACACAAGAAAATAAGCAGATGACAAGAATTAAACTTGTTAATTAACTACATAAATGCTGCTGATAACAAGGCTCTCCTCCAATCCCAGCTGCACAGTCCTTGCTACCATCTCCTGCCCCACTCTTCACACCCAGAGCATGACCACCTGTCTCTTCTTACTGATCTTACTGAGAGCAGCTCATGGCTTCAGTAACCCAGTCCTCCACTTCTAAAACCTTCTCTTAACAGCATTGTCAAACAGCAGCAAAAAAAGTGCCTAAACACTCAAAACAGGTAAGAATAGTTTCTTTCAGATGACTGTGACCACCAATTCAGAGCTGAATGCTTCTGTACCAAGAACAAGAGGAAAAATGCCAGATGCAGGGGAGCAGAAAAATAGAGTTATCTTCCAGGAGATAAACTGAAATGCTATAGAAGTGTCCCTACTTCTCCAGTTCAACCAGCTGCCATTAACACGCAGTGATCTGAGCACTATGTGAAAAAGAGAAGTGATTACAGATGTTCAAGGAGGAAGCAAAGTTTTCAAAATATTTTCAGCAGGATTTTACAAGGAAATACTGAAAACATTTTCTCTATCCTCAAAATCAAATAAACATTTCCTACAGTAAGGTTTCAGACAAAAGTATGAAGAAGGAATCAACACACAGATCTATTATTTATATTTGTTCATGGTTTTCAATTAGTATTGAGTACTTGCATTTAACAGAAAAATGTCACTTGAGATAAAAAAAATACACCTCTGACTGCTCTTATTGCAAAAAAAGAATTAACAAAATCACAAAACAAATCTTTGGTCTATTCTGCAAAATGCTTGGAAACCCTTTTTTAAAAACAAAACAAAAAACTTTAAATGCAAAGATTTACTCTAGACTGAGCTTAATCAATTCACAGATCATTCTGGAAAACTACATATAAACATCCATTTGTTGTTATATTCACACTTCATTAGGGACATAACAATTGAAATATTTTAAATAAATGTTAACATGTATCTGATTCACCTCAAGATATACACTTGCAGCTGACTTCACTGTATTTTGCTTTTCTATACAAATTGGCAACATCAAAATTTACAGATTCGCCAGAAAACTCTTCAAAGACCAGTATTGACCTGAAATCGCAGAAGAATATATGCACTTTTTGTAAATGGCCTTGGCACAACCCTGAAATCCACTAGCTTTTTTTCTGTGCAACTCACAGTACTCAGACACAGATCTTCAGAATTATTTAGACTAGTTTAGGTTGCTTGAACATACACTTAAGGTTTGTCTATACTACCACTCATAGTAATCAACAGTGGTTTCTTCAGAGAAAGAAATTTGCAAATGTAGAACACATCACACAGATCTACATACCACATGTGTACCTACAAGCACACTAGTTACATTAGTATCAAATTTGTCTGCACAAGCAACAGCTTCTGAAAGACAGAGGTTTTTTTAATTCACTCTGACAGAAAACCTGTCACAGAGACTGTAGACTGTAAGGTGCTGGTGCTGTGACCTGCCACACAGAACAGATATTAGCTTTTCCTCAACAGGACAAGAAGGAGAAGGAAGGATAGGGAACCAGGACAGGAAGGAGACTCATTTTCCCCTGGAAGATCTAGGAGCAGGCAATACAGATACAGCAATATGGCTGTATTCCCTTAGCTGTACCAACTCATATTTGCCTATTTATAGCACACCCTAGCATTAACAAAAGCAGCAGACAATCTCAGAACTAGACAGAGAGCTAATGTTGCAGTCATGTCTCAAGTTTAATGTCATTGACTTTTACTGTTAGTGACTCTTCTAGGTGCTGAGTGGGCTGCAAAAGCATAATGACAATTAAAAAAAAATAATCTGTGCTCTCTGTTCAGTCTTAATGTGGTCACAACAATGACCGCCCTTTCAGAGTCAGTCCTTTGGTTATCTGAAATTGGTCAGGCAGCTGGAGTACATGATTAGAATAGGGCTCTTCCAGCTGAAAATAGTCTATTCTACCCCAGTTTCTTAATCACAGCAGCTTTTATAGGTTAATCGCTTCCAAATCCTTGTAAAACAGTAGTCTGGGAAACTATGGTAGATGCCTTCTGAACACAGAAAGGCACAGCTCACAAATTGTAAAAAGAAATTTTGAGTTCCATCCCAAAAGCACAGTTTTATGGTCATATAATAAATTAAACTGGAAAACTGTTGCAAGGAAAAGATAAATGATATCCAAAAGGCACTGCTGAAAAAAAAACATGTTTTAAAAAAAATCAGAATGGAAAAATCTGTTTAATAGATAAAATTTTAGCTGTTCCTTTTATATTATCCCTTACTGCCTTACCTCCTAGCCCATTAATATCTTAACTGTATCAAATAAAATGTTACACATCCTTCCGCTAAAACATATTTTCAGAAATCAATATTGAGCATTAAATATTTTTAACTTTTATTTGGACTCATTTTTTAGATTGTTAATTCATGGTTATACTTTACATTGTATTTTGTGCTTTTGCTGCAAGTGTTCCCTGTTTGCTCTGTAGCCTCCAAATGCCTCCAAGGCACTTCTACAGCCAACATATCCATCCAATTCTAGCATTTAATGCTTCCCCACAGAGGCATCCTCAGAACCAATCTATCTCACATGTGTGCATCCTAAAACCTGATAAGCTCATTAAATCGTCAAATTTGCTCACTGAAATTGAGTAGAAACACCCAAACATGAAAATCCAGACTAAACTCACATCAGTAAAGATGACTAAGAACAGGAAAAGAATATTTTTCAGGAGGCAAGCCCCATATCTTTTATCTTCTCAGTCCTGATTTAAAAAGCAATAACAAAGCAAAAAACTTATTTTAATTAAAAATATATAATAAA
The DNA here is from genome assembly GCA_013399695.1 of Formicarius rufipectus. NCBI lineage: Eukaryota > Metazoa > Chordata > Aves > Passeriformes > Formicariidae > Formicarius > Formicarius rufipectus. The sequence goes on along the minus strand of VXAU01005466.1, from coordinate 843,974 downwards.
TCCTTCTATGACAGATTTAATGAAAACACGCTTTGCCCAAAAGCCTGCCCACATTTTACACATTTGACAAAAGATGCTGCCTTCCTTCCCCTGTGTAACTTAAGTCTCCAAACAAAATACTAAACCCAAAAGCAACAGCAGTGTAGATAAAAATTTCTTACTTTGAGCAACAAGATAGTTTGTATTGTTCTCCTGCCAAAAGAACTTCACCAGTCTCTCAATCTTTGCTTCGTCTATTTCTCTAACAAACTCCATCTCTCCGAAGGCTGCCGAAAAATGAAGCATTGCTCCGCTTCTTTGGATGGCCAGTGCTCTGTACCATTTCATACACACATCTGCATCTTCACTCGCTGAAACCCATCACCAAGGTTCTACAAGCAGCTACTCAGATTCCTTCACAAACTGCCAAAATCAGAGTTTGCTGACTTCTAAAGAGGCATAGAGAACATTCAAAGCTGAGATCCAGGAAGCACTATCAGCCAACACAGCAGCTCATTTCTTCCAGTACAGCAGAGCCAGCTAAAGCAGTAGTACATTGATTGTCCCCTTAGGGAATATGGACTGCTGTCCAGCACTTGGGTTTACTTTATTCCAATCCTAAAGATACAGAGATTAATGAGACTGGATATGACACAAAGCCATATGTCAAAATGGCCTAGTCTCTCAATATGGAGGGTTTACTGGAACATTCAAAGTTGCATGTTTTCTCGTGTTAACTCCTGCCAGATTTTGAATAACAATGTTCAAAATTCAGTAACCAAAATACCTGAAACATGGAATAATGCTTGATCTTCCTGTTGTATGTCTATTTTGTGCTGTTAGTTTAGTGAAAAGTATAACATAGAGAGAGCCATTAAGACCATGGACCTGGAGCAGGTCACTTGGCATAGGAGTACCACAGCACAGTACATGGATTCCAAGCCCAGTTTTGTACCTGAATTTCTCCCTTCATAGTTAAGTTGGCATTTTACATATTACAAATGTGGAAACCGAGCTCCCATTTAAATTAGTGAAATACGTAAATTCCAAAAGAATAGAATATCCAATCTATATGAAACATGACGTAAGAAAAATGAAACCAATTATAGTCTTCCTCCTTAAATTTTGCTCATTATTGAATGACACAAGATTCAGTTAGCTTTGTTTTGTGCTTCACAGGGAAGAACTGTCTACAAAAAAGACCTTTTATCCCAACAATCTAACCTCAAAAGCACTAAAAAGCAATAAAAATATGTTGGTTCACATTAAAACTCCAAAGAGCTTAAGATACATCACTAATGTTTTCTTTGGATGAATCTCATCCTAATTCAAATGTCACTAAGTTAAATATTTCAGGCTGAACTAATCACCTTTACTAAAAAGTAGGTGCCTAACCTATCTTCAATCCTTGGAGAATGAACATGTCAAGTAATTTATCCTTAGGCAACATGAATCTCATCTTACATGTCCTGTGTGCTCTAGGTTTTCTGACACTATTTTTAGTTTTCCTTTTTTTTTTCTTTCCAGGGTTTTGTACACTAGTGAACACATGATCAGTATTCAAAATTGTAAACATTAGGCAGATAGCTTGGCACAGGCTTGTCAACATTAACTTCTGTTGTTCTCTGAATCTCTATGGATTCATCATAGTTTGGTTAGTCACTAATTGATAAAATGTACAATACATGAACTCAGAGAAAAATCACTTAAAATCAGAAAAAAGCAACATTGATTATGGTATTTGCAATTTATAATTGGACTCCACTGCTTTGTGGCAGTCTAGCACACATTTCTCTATCCAATCCATTAGCCTCTAGAGTCTCATTCATCTCTAAGTGGCTGAATCAAAGGTAAAACTTAGCAACTGGATTACAGAGTTCAGGCTTCTCCTCCCAGAACAGGTCTTTAATGGCTCAAAGTAGAACAGCCAGACAATAGGAACTTTGAGACAACAGGATACTCATACACTAAGTGCTCTGGTTAAGAAAGGAGGAGGGGTAATCTTTTGGTTTTAAAGTATATAAAAACTGAGGGACAAGTGCACAGTAAGAAGTCAATAATGGTACATGCACAATTCTTCATTTCATACTGAAACTCCCTAAAGTACTGGTTAGTGCCATCAGCAGAACAGCTGTAACGGACTGTAGGGCTCTGACTAACATAAGACACAAATTTAACCAATAGCATGAAAACTTTGCTTTTAAGCTGTTCTGCTAAGACATTAACAGCACTGTCTGGAGAGCTTTGTTTTGTGCTTCTGTTCTGAAATGTCATTGTGTTCTTTAATCTTTAAAATATTGTCCATAGTTTGTTCTAATTAAAAGATAAAACCTCTGGATTAAGTGATGAACACTGATTCTTTAGATTTTGATTACCTCATCGCAGGCAGAAAGATAAAATACAAAAAGATCCCACACTCTTAGTACATTGGTATAGTACCCAAATGACTCAGAAAATACAGCTGAAAACAGTGGTCTACATCTATTTAATGATAAATTCTAGTGGCAGAGCTCTTCTAAAAAGAAATATATGAACCATTTTCCTTTCTTATGGTTTCCTTTTATATTGAAAAAAATAGAAATATTTTTTCTAGTTCCTCACACCCTTCCTGCTCCATTTCTAAATTAAAAAAAAATAAAATAGAGAAATCCTTCAAAAGACTTACTTAAAAAATAAATTTTAAAGTATTTTTAATAGTGGAAAACGAGAAAGGATCTCTATAATTTTGGAAAATATCAGACTTGTATGAAAAGGTTCCTTCCCACCACTCAAAACAAAAAACATCTGCTAGCAAGTTCACTATGGCTTTAATGCCCTTCTCTTGGTCACTAGAAAGTAAATTTCAGTTTAAAAGCTTCTCAGAACAGTCAGTTTTCCATTTAATCACGTGTTTAGAGCATGCTAAAGACCAGTTGTGCTGAGCACTTGGAGATTTCATGAAGAAATTAAGGAAAGATGCAAGGGACACAAAGCGTAAGTCAGAAAGTGGTGCTACACACTTGGCACCAGCACAAAGCATCTGATTTGTATCGGGGCTCTGAGCACTGCAGGGGAAATGAAGGATTCAGATGCTGAACCATGCAAAAAATGCAATTAATCCATTCAAGAAGGGCACAACAGCCTGAAAGGTCCTGGAACATTTATCTTTCAGGCCACAGTAGCAGCTACCACTCAGAGAAGGCTGGGGGGCAGGCAGAGGTATGTGCTGAGAAAGCTTGCTGACAGCATGGAAACCATATGGCTCCATCTTTGCCATGTGCCAAAGACTAGCCCAAATCAATCAGACTGTAACAGAGAAGTGCAGGGATCCAGATGTTTTAATTCATTCAAGACAGCAAATTGCTTCCATTTAAAATACCATGCTTTCTTCCTGCAAGCTGCTGGAAGGACTTCAGATATTTACCAACTTGATCAACATGCTTAAAGAAACAAATGCAAGATTGAAAGACTGTACTTTGAAACATATGGGCAAGCTCTCAGCCATGGGGTCCCTCAAATGCTGGATGCTCCAAATGGTGAGGAAAAGACAGATGAAGAGGAAAAAAACCCTTATATTCTATATCAACCCATTTCAGAACTTCTACATTAGGTCCCTAATTCTAGACACATGGATTCATAATTTAGCCAATTTTAAAGATGTTAAACCATTTGGTAGATACTTGGAATACAGTGATGTTCAAATAAGGTTTGCATACTTAAAATCTAAGTAGAAACCAGCAGGATGTCAAGAGTTCTGAATTAATATTTTTCCTGTAATTTTTCCCTCTCCCCTCCCTGTTTTCCAGTATTGCTACTTGAAAGACAAATATTTTCCTCAAAGAAAAAAAAAAAGTAAATCATATCCGGTAAATAGCATATAAAAACTTATTATGTAAATAAACATAGCAGCCAAGAAACAGTGTTGAGTCATTCTGTGCTCTTTTCCTGCACAGCAGTGATTGACTCAAATTGGGTCTACATACAAAGTTGTAAAATTACATTAGATTTGCAATTCCAAACAAGACATATATTTACTAAAAGATCTGTGTATTAGTAACAAATGTACTTTGCTTACTATATTTGATTTCACTTAGCATAGCCTATGATGGTGGTTTGAAGAGACTACATCTGCTCTTGCCAATTTGAAAATTAGTTTTTCCATTACACTACAGTTTTTAATACTGCAGAATTTTACATTTTGGAGAGAAGTTCCCAATCACAGTCTTTTTTTTTTTAACATTATAACTTAAATTTTCAAAGCATTGGAAATCACAATGTTGTACACATTTCTTAATACTCCTATTCAAAAGTTCTAAGGAGGAGCATTCTCCTCTTCAACACATAGCTGCATTTCACAGCTTCTTAAAAATGGAGTTATTAATTTTTCAAGTGAAGTCTTGAATAATCACTTCAGCATTTCTGCACTGGCAGACACTAATTTTTTATTTTTTTTTATTTGGCCTCCAATTATAGAAAACAGTGATTAGCTACTCCTTACAAATGTAATTATCTGATTAAGAAAAAGGGCAGAAGAAACCAAAGCTTTGGTAGCATACGTCCTTGGATTGCAACAATCAGTTCATTGCCTTAACATAAAACACTGCATTCACACAACACATGTAAGCTGTCATCTCCTGTAACTGTGAAGTTGTCTCAACCACAGTAAAGAACAGCCTTCATGAAAGGCTGCAAAAGGTTCTTTTCACTTTCTGAAAATGCCAAGAGCTTCTAGAGTGCCAGTAACATGTGCCACGGGAGGCATGGCTTCCTTGTACGTCCTTCAGTTCCAAGCAACAAACTCAGCATGATCTCAGACTTTATGAGAGCTTTCCATAGCCTGGCTTACCATCAATTATTCCCACTAGTCTTCTTCATATGGGCCTCAAAGGGTTGGTTCTCCCTGATATATCCTGAAGTGCTCTCTGAAGTTTCTCACCTTTTCTATTCACTACATAACTGACAAGGTCAAGGAAAATCATTGTCTTTCCTCCTCCCAAACTTTTATCAGGTTAGGACACCTGAGGTCCATAGCAACCATCAAGTCCCCTATATTAGTAAGACAGACATAGTCCAAGCCCAAGGCAGTGGTACAAAGTGACACCTACAGCCCAGTTGTCATGGAGATTTGGCTTGTCAATGGATGAGAAAGCACTTTCTTCAGGGCTCAGTATGCCCAGAGCAGAGACCAAAGAGCAAGGGGTTTTACCACAAAACTTTGCCACCTCCAGTAACAAATATAAAGATACGTTTCTATGACCTTGTCCTCTCTAATATAAACAAGCAACAACCTGTAAATATGTGTGTATTCAATTAATCGAAAAGTTCCTAAACAAAACAGTTCCCTGAATTAGCCCTTCTTTTCCTGGGAAAGGAATGAAAGCAGTTGCATTTCACAGCTATTAGTCAAGTTGTTTAATGCATTCCTGAAAGTGATTATGAACACCTCCAAAACATTGTATGAAAAAATTTTCTTCCAAACTTACTAATATAAAACTGTATTGCTCTCACTCCTGGGTGAGCTGAAAGCATGCTAAAGTCCTGTTGTTTTGCAAGGTTTACTTTAAAGTTGAAAAAAAAAATCATGGAAAGGAAGAGAAGGATGATATGCAGCAAAGTCAATCTCAAATAGGGCATCTAGGAAGATGCTGAGTTTCAACTTGCCAAATTTCTGACAACTTATACTTCAGGGTGAGAACAGACACCCTATACAGGAGATGGGTATGGGCAGGCCTTCACACAGTGCCTAGGGATCTGCAGCTCATGGAAGCAAACCATTTATGAGATCTTGCAGGTTCTTACATTAGTCAGCTCTTCCACAGCTTAACCAAAAGCCTTTCTACTTAACAGCATTGCTGAGTTGCCAATTTGGATTCTGCCCAATTCTGTAGATACAGCAGTTACAGAATCATAGAAACAACTAGGTTGGAAAAGACCTCATTGAGTCCAACCTTTGATCTAACACCACCCTGCCTACTAGACCATAGCACTGTGTGCCACATCCAGTCTCTTCTTAAATACCTCCAGGGACGGTGCCTCAATGATCTCCCTGGGCAGCCTATTCCAACACCCAATCACTCTTTCTGTAAATAATTTTTCTAATGTTTAACTCAAACCTCCCCTGGCACAGTTTAAGACCATACCCTGTTGTGTCACTGCTGGTTGCCTGGGAGAAGAGATTGACAGCCACCTGGCTACAACCTGTTTTCAGGTAGTTGTAGAGTGATAAGGTCTCTCCTGAGCCTTCTCTTTCCAGGATAAGCAACTCCAGCTCCCTCAGCTGCTCCTCACAGGACTGGTGCTTCAGTCCTTTCACCAGCCTCATTGCCCTTCTCTGGACCTGCTCCAGCACCTCAATATTCTTTCTAAACTGAGTGGCCCAAAACTGGGCACAGTACTCAAGGTGCTGCCTCACCAGTGCTGAGTGCAGGGGAAGAATTACTTCCCTGGTCCTAGTGGCCACGCTATTCCTGACACAGGCCAGGATGCCACTGGCCTTCTTGGCCACCTGAGCACACTGTTGGTTCATGTTCAGCTGCTGTCACTCAGAACCCCCAGGTCCCTTTCTGCCTGGCTGCTGATCAGCCACTCTGTCCCCAGCCTGTGGTACTGCAGGGGGTTGTTGTGGCCAAAGTGCTGGACCTGGCACTTGGTCTTGTTAAACCTCATCCTGTTGGATTCGACCGATCTGTCCAGCCTGTCCAGGTGTCTCTGCAGAGCCCTCCAGCAGACCAACACTCCCCTGCCCCCCCCTCGCCTCAACTTTGTGTCATCTGCAAATTTGCAGTTCTGCTCCAGAACTGTTCCTCCTTATTAACCTACCAGATTTCATGGCAATGTATATAGTTGATCCTATTTCACAATTCAGTTACCCCTATTCCAACATCCCCTCCATTTTTCCCACACTTCATATTCATGAGCAGGCACTGGCAAGCTCTTTCACAGAAACATAAGGTTGGTGCCTTATACTTTTTAACTGTAAAATTTCCCCTGTTTTTCTTTTTCCTTGCATACTCTGCTTCACTCTTCCCCTTCTGCTCCTACAGCAATCCACTTGCTCTAGAGATCCTTCACAATCAGAGCAGAACAGGAATATCTTGTGGAGAGAGTGCTTATGCACATTCATGTTCATGTAAGATCTTGAAGTCTCTTCTATCATGCTTAACCTAAGCCACCTAGACAAAGGTACAGCTTGGGAGAAGTAAGAGAAAACCCATTATAAAGGATGATTTTCATTATTTCATCTTCACATGATCTTGACTCCTTTCATGCTGCACTACATTTCAGAATTATTCACACACTCCTTCTGCCCCATCTGCCTTGTGCCCTGTTCCAGCTACTGTAGCATTTCCTTTGCTTTGCTTACTGGGACCCCCTTGTGAAGAACCATCCAGGCACGTGCAAAGGCAGAGTACACCAGACAGCTGCATCTCCAAAGAGCTATGACTCACAAGCCGTAGAGACTTGCTGAAAAGGACTGTACCACCTTATCTCTTGAATATACCAATTCGGCAAATAAACTAGTTGGAAAGTTCATCTGGTGGTCATATTCCAACCACGTTTGACATTTCTCTCCTTTTTTTAGATAAAAGCACTGTGAGCATACATATTTCCACAAAACTAATACAGCATTATACTTACACACATACCTGGTTTATCTGTGAGAACAAGCCCAAATGAACATAGGAAACACTTCTACAGGGCTGTGCCTCTCTAGAGTTCTCAGAACAGAAACTTCTCAGTTTATACCTCAGACTGAAAAAAAAAATCTCTTGGAAGCCAAGGCTTTTTAGAACTTTTTCATGATGCTGCATTACACAAGTAGTAAAATAACATTTTGCCTTTTTATGAATGTAAGACTCTATCTGCCAATTAAGGGATCAAATACTGAATTGTCTGATCACAAAACCTTAACATCAACTTAACACCTAAATATAATTTTACAACACCAAATTAACACCTAAATATAATTGTTTTATTTCTTGATGTTCTTCAGGGTAAAAAGTATTTTGTGAAGTCTTAGTAATATTTCCAATAAAGCATTACCTATGGAAGCGTAATTATTTCAAAAGTCCATCCTCTAACATACTTCACAATGAAAAAAAACCAAGAGTCTCACTTTTTAAAACACAAAGAGAGTTGCTTGAATTTTAAGTGCTTTTTGCAAGGAACATAACCTGTTTTTCTAAACACAACATTTGTGCTTCTGTTCAGTGAATAGAAGGAAGGCACTCTAAAAACCTACAAGTCCAGCCAGATCTACACTACTGGTATCTGTGAACTCAGGCAATGAAGTACATAATTCAGGCATTACAGGATAACTACAGTGAGATTTCAGCTTCTAAAACAGACAGTACCTTGGACACTGAGGTCCTTCACCCATGTGAGATCCAGCCTGCGGGGCCGATGAGGCACCAGCAGCAGTAAACACTTTTCAGATAACATAACAGCTAGAACAGAGACTGGGAGGAGGAAAACCTTTGCTACTGGTATTTATTCAGTCAGGGAACCCCATCCTTCATATCCTGGGACTTGTCCTAGCTAGAGGATATCCTGCTCAACAGCAACCTCCCCTTTCAAAATCAAGGCACTATGAAGTCAGAAATGCAAGTATCATTAAAGGAAGTGTCATATAAGACACAAGACTGTGCAAGAAAGGGACATTCTAATGTTTCATCACAAGCACCTGGTAAAGGGCATGACCAGTATTCCAGATACAGTTCCCTGGAACTAGTGTCTATTTCAGAGCCAATTAGCACTGGATAATCCTGACTCTCAACACACCTGCTGGCACTAAGCTCCATTTGAGGAGAGCAGATGGATACTGGTCTAACACAAGACAGCCTCTGCCTTGCTAACAAGTGCAATGACCTGGATAGGTAAGCTCAACCCTTTGCAGGCAGGGCAGAGACCACAACCTGGCTCTCTCACTTCTTCGAGAAGCGCTTTAAGATTTGCTGTTACGTAAAAAAGGTGTGTGTTGGTGGAGGTTGTGCAGTAGCAGCTCATATTCCGCTGAAGTTGTGCACAGACCTGTTCTCACCCGATTCTGAAAATTTTCTTCAGAAAGACTTCAGGTGTCCAAAAACCCATACCTCAACAAGTGAGGGAGAAGGGGAAATATGCTACAGCATATTTTTCTAAGACCATGACATAACTAATTTATTATGTCAGGGTCTTTCAGATTAATTATGAGTTGTCTAATGATTGCAGGTGCCAAACCCGGTTACCTGCAATGTAATATTATGAATTTGTTACGGATTTAAGAGAATACACCTAAAGCTTTGGCATATTAGATACACTGAGATCCACACCACTAAAATTAGCTATTTTAAGTTTTCTTAGTTACCGCACAGATCTTACTGGCCACATCTGGTGGAGCTTTGGTTCAAAGTCATCCCAAATCTTCTAGCTCTGATCCCAGCAAGACATTTTAAAACTCACTACTTCTACAGACATAATCTGACAGTGGAGATTCTTAGCCAAATAAACATGACTAGTATCAAAGATTTTGCTTAAGCAACATAGTGAGTGTAATGACAGAAACATGCAGAAGATAAAACACCACAAGGCTGACACACAGCACAGTCAGCAGCCTGGCAATAGTTGAAAAAGTTTCTGTGTAGGCGCTTAGCAGATGTAAGTTATTCTGCCAGGATAAGCCTCAAGACTTCATCTTTATTGAAACTGGCTTTGCTGACATGTGCTTGAAAGCCATTGTTCAAGTACTCTCCAAAAAAGCAAAAAGAACAAAGGGAAACATGGACTAAGGGTTGAAGTCTTATTTATTATCTACTTATGGAGCTCTGGCTGCGTAAACAAAATATACAGAGTCATGGTGTATATATATGCACACATCTCATTTTTCAAAGACAAAGATCCCAGATTAAAAATGTTTTCCTTTCCCTTCTCCACCATGCCTGCTTCTTAGCAACCAAATTAATGAGAATCAACTGACTAAAATGCAGAAGGGGCAATGTTCTCATTTCACTTGAGAGTAAAAGAATAGAAGCCTTTTCCATGCAGTGGAAAGAATAGAAAAAATCCTTGAGCCTCCCAGATGATGATGTGCTTACAGTCCCACATACAAATATTTTCTTTTCGGCCTGAGCCCTTTTTATTTGCACACAAAGTTTTTTGCTGTTTTGTTATTTGGCAAACCTACTTTGGTAATGTGAATTAGCTCTTTTCCCTCAAATTAATGAAATATTGCTCTTTCTAAGGAAAAAATTAATAAATCAAGAATTCCATTGGATTGCAAATTCTGTCCTGGTCATGTATTTTCTGTACAACACTGAAATGAAAAGGCAAAATCAACATATCCCATTTCAGTAATTCAACAGTATTTTGCAAGACACTGTAACCAACTGAACAGAAGAGGACATGGAATGAGGCACCAGCAGCAGTTTCCCCCCCCGTAAAGTTGGGTTCCAAAGTACAGGAAATGACATACCAATTTCTGTAAAATTTAATATCACACAAAGAAAATACAACTCAAAACAAGTATAAAAAACTATTCTGAATGACTTATAACTAGGCATTAACTACTGTGCTTGGAGTTCTGGTGCCATACTTATGTGGAGCTGAACTGACTGCAAATTCAGGGTCAAGCATTCCTCCATATGGAAAGAGCTACTTCCAGGATTAACTGTTCAGAATTATAAATATGGATTAAAAAAGAAAGCAGAAGGTATAACCCTTCTGTGTATCAGTAACATTGCCAAGGATCATAGCTCTTTTTGCTGCCTTGAGGAGGCAATTAGCAGGAACCAAGACGAGCAGTGAATTTATTCAGTAGGAAAGAGTGGCATGTAGAGAGGAAGATGAAATGATGTTGAGCTATATAACTGTCAACCACTCTAAATACACTTTGTATTTTCTCCCTGCAGCAACTAGAATTCTTTGAACTAGCAGAGATTAATAGACAGTCTTGTGCACAGCTTGCTGCTTTGTCTCCTCCTGATGGGGATTCATAGGCAGGCTAGAAAGCCAGACCACAGAGATCCAAAAGTTAGAGGTTTGGCAGGTTTATACCACTGCTCATATCCAAGGCTTTCACGTTGGGAGTCACAAATACCAATGTTGCATCTAGTTTTATGAGATGCTTTTTATAGCATGGGGACAGTGTTTAGTCCTAGAACACGTGATGCACTACATCAATTTAGGAAACCAGATTTTTGCATAAAAGCTTCTGAAAGCAGCAGAAGATCATGACATCTAGAGGAACCTACTAAAGAGAAGTCAGTCATGAGGAAGGGGTTCTCCCTGATGAACAAGTAATGATCATTTGTGGCTGTATTAGGACTTCTGGAAGTACACACCACCATGTTGCAGTCCCAGATCAGTTTTACACTGCCTAACAAGTAATTTTTTCACAGAGGAGTTAACTTTGAATAAAGAGGGCAATGTTGTGCCTGAAATCTATTCTTCAGCAGAACAGTGAAAATGATCAGCAGGAGTCCTGTGGTCAGCCCCTGTGAAGAGCTGCAGCCCCTTGCCAGGTACCCCAGGGTACCTGGGGCCGTCACCCTTCACCTCACCCTGTCACCCTCACCTATCACCACCTTGCCAGCTTTCAGGTCCTCAAGCACAAAGTATGCTCAGCTGAGGGTAAAGCCCACAACACACACCAGCTATTCTCAAAATGAAAGTATCAGAGGCTCTATGGCCTTGGCACATTGATCTCAAAACCCTCCAGTAACTCAAGTCATTTTTGTGGCATTTTTAGACTTGGAATAAATACCCTAAGAAAGAAATCTGATTTTTCCCATTGGCATCCATCCAAATACCATAACAATTATTTGGCAATGTTGCTGCCACAGATAACGACATATGTAATGTAAAAAGCAACACTAATGTCTGCTGGCCTTGGCTTACAATTCCAGCTGCCAATGCCAGAGGACTGTGAAATCCATTTGATGCACCAGGTTACCCACAAGATGGTCATCTGAAAAGTGCACAACTCCTTGTGATCAACCACGTGCAGTTAATAATTGTGTAAACATGTGACAAACCACTGAAACAAATTACCTTTTTTATTTTGCAACATGCCTTGAGAAGAGATTTGCTCCTGATTTAATGGGGCAGTTCTGTCCATTATCCCATTAGATACACATTGCTAGAAACACCCTGAGCATGACACTACCAAACAAATTACTTAATCTATTAAAGGCTGTTCAAATAACATTACTTCCTTCTGCTTTTGATTATTGAAGAATAGTCTTACAAAATAACACCCATTAGATCAGATCACCAAATAAGTGAAAAGCAAGCAATAACAAGACGTCCCACTTCCTATCAACTTCTCACCAAAACTCACATTTCACATATCTCCCAACATTTTTGAATTAGTTACACCATCCAGATTATTACCTCACAGCAAAAACTTTCACATTCATCTTTCACAACCAACCACAGCAGTGCTGGCAGGGGATCCTACTGCAAGAAGACATCAACAGCTATCCATGGACAATGAAAAATCCAAGGTTCTGACTCCAGCTGCATCCTGTATCTAGCATGTATCTTGCATTTTGTTTAAAAAGTCTTAATGTTCTTATTTCTCCTTCTCTTTTTATTTTGATCTAACACATTTTGAAACACTGAAACGTTTAGTAAAATATTTGACCTAACCTTGAACATTTCAATGCTTGTCTAAACACAAAATACTATATACAAAGCTGTTGCATATTAATATGGTAAAAAGGGTGCTCCGTTCAGATTTCTATGAATACATATACTCAACTGGACCACCGAGGACTGAAATTTGTTTCAGTATGATTTTATGCAGCCAGAATTTTTCAAACAGATAAAAATCAAGTTTCAGTTATGGTGGCATTTTGAGAAACTACCTCATGCTTAATAAATGCTGGTTTGTGACTTTATTCTTCCTTTCTCCAAAAACACTCCATTTTGTCTTAAAAATCAAGGCACTGTAAAAGCACAATAAAATAAGGCAGGAAGTGTTCAGCAAATGTATGAAACTATATAGCTGAGCAGTCTGTAAAAAACAAACAAACAAACCAATGTGTAAAGTGAAATAGTAATGTCAGAAGAAAATCGATTTTTACAGCATAAGGCTGCTGTTACAAAAAAATTAGATGTGAAAGCTTTTGAATACCTTATGCTGCAAGTTTGGTTCTGCTCAGCCCACTTGGTTTCTGCTAAGGATGCATGTATCTGCCAGCTAAGAGTGTAAGCCTTATTTTGCCAAGAAAAATATATTAATTTGGTTTCACACACTGCTCTAGGCTCTCAGCATTAAGAGCAAAGTTATCAAACTCTCTTAGCTTATCTTTCTAGCCCTTCACAGCAGTATAATGCAAGAAACCAGCAGCAGCCCTTTGCATTTGTCTTCCAATCCGTTTGTTTCCTGTGTCTTTGTTCAAGCACCCGTCCACCTGGCAAGTTCACACCATACTTCTAAGCCTCCCCTAAACTCCCAAGGCTGGAACGACACAACCTAAACAATGCCAGCAGCTAGTGGTATGTGCTGTCACTCAGAGTTGCATTAGAACTCTGATGTGAAGTGCCATTTCTGACAGCATTCTAAGGAGCCTATTTTGGTGACTATTAGAAACTGTACCCTTGAGTCTTCTTACAGGGCAGTTACAGTAACACACATAGGCCAGACAGCAACGTATTCCTCTGATTGAGTTACTGATTTTTTTATAATTGTTTATACATTTTTTTAAATGGAAAAAAACTGTATACAATGCAGGAAGAAAATAAAATTTCCATGCTAGCATTACATGACCATGAATAAGATATATTGGTCCTGGTGAGAACAACAGATGATCTTCTGATCATAGAGCAGAAAGTACGTTCTCTAATTGCTTAAGAAGTTTCACAGCAATGCTTACCAGCACAGATTCCATGCTGTGTCCCAGAGTCAGGGCATTAATACTCCTTATAAAGGACAATATCCATTTCACTAAACCTGTGAATTTCCAGTTATTTGTTTGCCTTCTTTCTCAATCTGATGAAAAGAAACTCGAAAAATGCCTCTCTTGCTAGCTATTTAAGTGTCAATACTTTTGCTTTGATTAGATCAGCTTAATCCCAACACCAATTTTTTTTTTTTTTTTGAAAAATCCATCTTGTGTCCTCAATTCTAAGAAGTGTTCAAGCAGTTCAGTGTATAATAATCATGTTCAGACACAGCAAAAGAGGAAAATTACCACATACTTAGTGCAAAAACCATCAAATCCTTTATTAATCTGATAATATGACAGACTAATCCACTGGTGTGGGTTTTTTCTTACCTCAATAATCTTGTCATGAATTTGCAGGCCTTCTGCTTTGTCTGCAGGTCCATTTTCCAAAATCTTTGACACATAAATTCCCTCAGCAGATTCCTCCTGATTGTTCTGTACCAGGCAATAGGGAAGTTGCAAAAAGGGCCATATTAGAGCAAGAAATGAGACAGTGCTAAGATCAGCAGCAATGAAAACAATAAATCCACCTCACTTTTCTAGCTAAGAATTAAGCTCCTTGGGATTTTTAACTTGCTTAACCCAAAGTAGTCATTAATCAACAGGACAGAATTAATGAACTATTCCAGCAATTTTTATAAGATTATCCATTTACTTCCGGTTATTTTAGTCTAAATGAGACACAGGGTGCAAAGGTAATCCGATCCTAGCTAAAATACTTAAAAGCAAACCTCAGACTTTACAGCAGCCAGTGACTATAACATAAATGCACAGAGGAAAATACTCATAAAAATGGATGCACAAGTGTTTCAGGAAGGATAGGGCTCCTGCAGTACTGCTGCTTGCAACCTTCTTTATCACATTTCAAAATAAAGCTCTAAGAAACAAAGTGACATTAGTTAGCTGGCATGTAACAGTGATAGGATTTGGTTGAAACTGGTTAACCCCATAAATCCTATTCACATGGGAGACTGAGAACCTGCTCAACTATGAAATCCATACAGATCAGCAGTGGACAAAAAGAGAACCCATTTCCAGTGGATCTCCAGACATCACTAAGTACAACTCATATAAGGTCAAATTTAAAACAGACATCTATCACAGCTGCAACAATATAAATGATGTTGCTGCAAATATTGGAATTACTTTACTTCACCAAATGATAGTTAAAAGTAGTTTTAAATAGCTATTATTAAAGAAATAGTGCCAAGATGATACTGCCTACTTAAGTTTTTTAAGTGTTTATAAAATAATAACCTAGATAGCAATAAATGAAGGAAACTTGTTCCAGTTGATTTATGCTTGAGATAACCATCTATATGATGCTTATTTTCCTTCTGTGACTGATAAATCCCTGATCAACAGCACAGCTCATATGCCCACAGATGTCTAGGTCTTATACACCAATGGGGAAAATGCTTTACAAATTTTTCTATTAAGAAAAATATAAAGGCATATGTAAAGCATAGCATATGCACACAGCACACACCTTCCACCATCCTGACGTGGTGCCCATCAGGAAACAGTCCTCCCAGCCAGCCAAAGGTGGGGCACAGCAAAGCAGCCTTGCTCCCTCAGAATAATGAATCACCTCCCAGAAACATGTATGTGAAGCGAGTCCCTTTCCAACAAACTAAAAGACAGGCCTGTGATGAATTATTCCTTTCCTCTCCTCCTTCCTTCAAGTAGAAGCTGAACAGTGGAGAAGCCTATACAGACTGATATGAAACACAGCCAACAGAAAGTATGGATGTACCTTCCCCGAGACACCAAGAGTCACCTGTTTTCTAATGGGAAAAACCTGCATTGTACTTATGAAACACAAACAACATGTGATGAAGGAACACACCCCCACTACAGTCACTAATATGAACACATCACTGTTCTGCTCTGCTGCTGCAAGAACCAAAGCTTGCAAGGACACTTTCCTGTGAATACACAGAGCACCTTCGTGAACTCTGTCTGGTTACCAAATGATTCCTGTATCAGGATTTCAGTTTTTGAGCAGAATTTTGTATTTTCAGTCTTTGAGTGAACTCAAGCCTTTTTTCCTGTCCTATCCTTTGGTTCCAGATATGCTGACTGAGATCTTATATTGATACCTGGAAAATGCCAATCAAACACCTGTGCTAATCACATTTATCAAAGTAAGAATGAAACAAAGAATTTCCAAATTGAACTTTAAAGACTCAAAAACACCTGAGACCCAGCCCTTCCTCACAGCCCCTCCCAATTCTCTATCTCCAACTACAAGTGTTAATGGAAATGCATGATCATTTCCTTCTCTCCAGTCAGTAGTTCTCTCAAAAAACAGTGCTATGAACCTTTATATAGTTATCCTTAAACTTTCAGAATATTAATTCAAAAAGCCTGACAGTTTGTAATATATCAAACTTTTGCAGTATGCACTGTCAATATGTAAGTATTTTAAAGAAGTTCAGTTGTCATTCCAAGAAAACTAAACACATGCCCCCATTACCCTGCAGTTTTTCTACAGATGTAACTATCAGAAGTCATAATGGAATCCAAACTAAAGCTTATCTGGATTTTATTACTGGTACACTCAAAATAGGAATGTAATCAAAGCATGTGTATTTTAACTTGTAGCCACCTGTTGTCTCATCCTTCCTCTGGAAAAATCTAAGAAACTCTTGCTTTGGATTTACAGTACCAACATCTGGTAAGTGCTGGTCTTCATATATTTGCCCACAGGCAACAGTAATTCTGGAGCACAGACAGTGAACTTAGGCTAATGGGAACAGACTCTTTGGCACCACTAAATATAGCTTTAGAGAAGAAAACTGTCAAACTAATATACAGGGTCCCACTCCCCTTCTCAATAATAGCAGAAGGCTTCAATTCTGCCACTTAACATGAACCTGATCAGTACAAAATTATTACCATGCCTTTTTAATCAACTATTAATTTTCCAGTTTAACAGGTTTCTTTACCCTTCATATGTAATGATAGTCCTGATTAATGATTTGGGACAGATGAAACAGAAGGAAAAAAAACCAACAAGCATATGCATGTGCATACTCTAGGTGGGGATTAGTGATCCTTATGCATATTTTGTGGTTTGCAGTGAACTTTTTAAACGTCAACTGATGAGACTGTATTGATTTAAGATACAGCATCAATGCAAACAGTTTCAATTAATACAGAAAAATTGAAAGAAGGCATGTGAAAGCAGGACATGTGCTTAACCTATCTGAGTTATACAAGCAAATTTTCTTCTCTCCTTTAAATGAAAAAAAAAAAAAGTCAAGCTGTTTCACAAAATTCCAGTGGCCTAATCCTGCAACAATGACTCTTATAAGTAGTCCCAGAGATTTCCATTGAACAGTTTGCATGAATAAATATCGCTCACATGGGAACTGAGTGCAGATCAGCCTAAAGTTTAAAAGCAAAAACACACCCAACACTTTTCCTGAAAATAACAATAATCCAATTCTCACAAGATTGTCTTCCAGTTACACCTGGTAATATATAGTTCTTCTATCTATGGAGTTGATTCCATAGTTACTGTCATCAAAAGTAACTCTTTAATTACTAATGTTGTATGTAATAAAAGAAAGTATGGTCAAAAGCACCTACAGCTACTTTTCTTATTACCTGATTGGGTCGTCCTCCTATAATATTGAATCCCAAAGTATCATTTTCTCGATGTAGCATGATCGTTAATGGTTTGGGTTCACCTCCCTAAGAAGCAAGAGGTAAAATGTTGTTAAAGAACACAATCTCAAAACTAAGTTCTTAAATGAGAGCACTAATGTACAAAAGATTTTCAGCTGAAGAATATATAAGATAAGGCTTAACTGTAAATTGGGCTGAAAAGACTTGGCAAAGAAAAAAAAAAAACAACAACTAAGGAAAAAGTCAGGTGTCACTGAAAAGACAACAGGTAACACCTGATTATCTTCAATTATCTTCAGATTATCATCAGCTGAACTGAAAAAAAAAAGTGCAAGGTATACTCAGCACCACAGAAAAATATCAGAGCTACAAATGTCTGGAAGTCTTTATAAGTACAAAATCCCTATGTGTGTCAACATTTCAAACCTTAAACATACATGCTAAAATACACAACACTATAATTTTCAGACCCCAAAGTCTTAACAGTATACGTTTTATAGAAACTGACATGGCAGACACATACAGAAAATGAAAACCAACTCTTCATCCCAAAATTTTTCTTCTCGCCTAAAAGCAAGCACCAAAAACACATCCGTATAGAACAGCATTTTTCTGAACAAGGTTTAAAATACAAAAAAAAATAAAATTAAAAATTAAATAGAGAAACCTTTCCTTTCAGTGGACCAGGTAAATAATTTTCTTTAAAAAATATTTGAAGGCTTCAGCACAACAGGTTACCTTATTTTATGCTGAAATCCATATTTAATTAGCTGCGACAGAGACGCGTTTTACTGATTTATGATATATTTTATTTTAATTCAGTATATTTTTACTCTATTGATAGTTTTCCTTCCAAACTCCTGTTTTATTCGCTCCCTTGCTCTGAACGGCGGGAGATCCCCGAGTGACAGTTCATACGGCGACACCTCCTGGCAGCGCTCAGAAACGGCAGATGCGCCGCCGCTGCCCAGGAGGAGTGGTGCTCCACGCCTATCCATCCCCACACCTTCTGCCAGCTCCTTACTGAACTCCTCTCATCTCTCCTGCCTTCTTCTGCTACCGCTTTCCTTGCATACCCCACACTCCTTAACAGTCTCTGCTGCCCCACTTCACACAACCTTATCCCATCTGCCAAGAGATGAAGCAAATGTACGAGCACACTTCTCAGACCCAGCAGCTTAAGCCTCGTGGATCAGCTAACCAAGAGAAACTTTAAAAAAAAAAAAAAAAAAAAAAAGTCTTCAAACGCCAGGTTTCCCAATGCCACGAAGACCTATGAGACCTATGTTCCTAGGCATGCACGTGTCCTGCAAACAACGTCCCATTTCCCATACGGCAGTCAGATGCCCAGTACACTACATTGCTTCAGGCGCTAGTTTGGCTTCTCAAACATTTGCCACTTGAGAGTTTGCTTCCCAGGATTCGCGAAGATTTGGGTGGAAAGAAAAGCCCTTTGTATTAAGACGCTCCTCACCGCAGCTGCACAGTGAGCTTCCAGCCAGGAGTTAACACTTAAAACCAAGTAGCTCTAGCATTGCAAGTGAAGCAAGCACACCGGTACTCTCAGGTGGATTGTTTCACCTAAATGAAGCGAGTCGGTATCTGAGCAATGCCCTCAGATCCTAGAGGAGAGTGCAGCACTGCTCTGGCCTCTGCTGTCAAGGGCGATACCTGTCATTCCATTGTACCAAACGACAGAAGCTTTGCTGTCCTTTCACCATCGTTTCCAAAGTTCACAACAATTTTACAATCCAGTCTTTTAAGACAACTTCTCAGCTGCTCAAATAAAAGCCAGCTCCACGTCCCTGACCTCCCGCCAGTCCCAGCTGGAGCACACTGAGCAGGAAACCAACCGCGTCCTTGCGAGGCGAGGTGGCCTGATAGGGACACCCTCCTCGAAGGGACCGGGACCCGGCTGCCAGCGCGGGAGCGAAGCCATCTCCCTTTCCTCATCTCCCCATCCCTTCCGGCCGACCAAGAGGTCCGACACCGCCGCTGCCAAGCAGTGCTGGGCTCACCACACCGCGGGGTATCGGCCACCGAAGAGCGGCGGAAAAGGGACCGACAAGAAGCGTATCCCTGATGCAGGCTCGTAGCCCCATCTGCCCGAAGACGGCGAGAGCATGAGAAGGGGCGGCTCGCACCGCCCGGGGGATGCGCAGAGGGGTCGGGCTGGGTCGCGGCACGGACTGCCGCTGTGGTGACTGCCGGCACCCGGGGACACCCGCCTGCACGGTCCCTCGGGCCGGTCGCTCACAAGTCGGACACGGGGAAAGTAGGTTCAAGGAGAGCACAGCTGGAGGGGGCGCAGGCTGGGTCGCAGTGCCCTGCCGATGTCCGCCGCCGCACTCACCTTCCCAGGATGGCTGCCCGCCAGGTCCCGGGCGATGCTGCTGATATGGCTCATGTACTGGCCGAACTTCGCCTGGTACCGCCGCGCCGTCAGCTGCACCTCGCTCTGCAACGCCGACAGCTGCGCCAGCAGCGACTTTTCCCTCCTGCTCCAGCGCAGGACCTCCCTCTTCAGCTCGGGACCCGGCTCCGGGGCGCCGCTGCCCCCCGAGCGACCGGGGGGATGCCCGCCCCGCAGCCGGGGCTCGGCGGGGCCGGGCGGTCCGTATCGGCACGCCGCGAGGTG
>VXAU01005466.1:624535-823627 GCA_013399695.1 Formicarius rufipectus | reverse complement strand
GAGGAGCGGGGCCGCGCCGGGGGGGCGGGCGGCAGCGCCGAGACGGAGATCCCGCCGGCTCCCCCCACCCTCTCGCATTAGCTCGCTCTCCCCAGCGCTACCGCCCCACGCCCAGCCCGGGCACCACCTCCGCCCTCCCGGAGCATCCTCGCTGCGGGGCGGGGGACCGAGGCGAGAGAACCTGCCGGCGCCCGGCCCGCGTACACCGCCCTGCCCCGTGCGGGCGCAGTCCCGGCGGGCCACTTGGGGCTAGGCTGGGCTGTGGTCGCGGATGGGAGAGAGTTGACAGACTGCGGGGCAGCGAGTCGCTCAGGCTCTGACTCCTGTACAGATGTGCCGGTAAATAACGCGCACGTGTGAGCACGTCTGTTTCATGTCGCTCCAAGGGGCTTCCTCCTCTCTTTTCCTCCAGTTCTGGGATATCCGTCAGGGCACGAAATCCTCAAGTCCTCAGTACTAGTGCTGTCCTTGTTGCCACACCACAAAGAAAATACAGGCTGGATAAGAAAATTGCTTGTTGAGCTCCCTTAAACAACAACATATGTATAAACAACACTTTAAATTAAAGAAAAGCTAAAACGTAGCAAAACCTGGAAAAGCACAGTTAGGATCAATAGTTAGTCTGGATTCTACCCCTTCAGTGCTGCACAACCCACAACACTCTGAAACATGAAACCCCTAACACATTCCCCACATAACTTCACTACTGAAAACACAGGGCCAAATTGCTGCCCACCAGCCCTATGGAAAACCTTCCAGATCAGAGCAGGGTAGAGCTCTCCAAGGGGTTTCTTCAGTGGGCTCCTTCACATGCGGATCAGACACCATCACTTTGAGAAAGGATGACAGGATTAGTCTGTCCAGGCCCAGATCACAGGATGTTTTCTGGGATGAGAACTTCAGAGGTAAAGCCAGGGTGTGTCCTCACCAGTTCTGCAATTCCTTCCTCAAACTTTGAATCCCATGAGCATCGCTCTGGGAAAGCCATGAGGGCTTTTGAGACCTGCTAATGAGTGGTTCTTTTCCATGACTAAGCATACATCATAGGGGCAAAGCAGCACAGGCAAATTTTTTTTCCTAAAGCAGGAAGGAAAACTCTGCACTTTAAACTCTGCCCCTAGAACTGTACCTGGGATGGCAGACTTGTTACATGTATCCATAATTTACTTAACAAAAGATCGGCCATGCCTCACAGAACATCTACAGACCAAAATATTACTGAGAGCACTCCCAACCTACCATTTCTTACTTGCCAAAGAGAAACCCACAATTTATGTTGTATTACCATGGCCATATAAGCAAATGAACTTCACTATCAAATAGTCTCTCACCTTAAAGACAATGTACTATAATACAATATTTTGTTGCAGACCAAAATTGCATTCTCTCACACAAAAAATGGATCTCAGAGACCTTAAGTAACTAATTGTCCTATTCATACTGTTTTTGATCATATAGCCATTTATTTTAATTCCTTTGCTCATAGGGTCAGAATCTAGGTCATTCTAAATGTTAAATTATTAAAAACCACCATTCTCTCCATCTTTGAACTTAATCTTTCATTTGCCCTCATTACTTGTTTATACTGTCTCTTCTGTCCCAATGTCCTGAAGTATCTCCTTTACCTCATTATGCATGGCCCAGAATCTCAGGTCAGAACACAGGCAATAATGTTCTCCATTCATGAATTAAACTGGGTAGAGAACATGCCCTGACACTGGCTCACGATCTGTTTAACATTATTGCCTCTGTTAATCTGCTGGTGAGGCTTGAAATGGTTTTGGCTGAGGCATGTGAGAAGCCTCCCAAATCAGAGCTAGGCACTCCACAAAGGTTGTAGGGGCCAGTTGCAGGAGATAGTTTGGGGTAGCTGCCCTGTGTTGGGTGTGCCAGTTTAGGGGCAAGGCTGTGAGTCCTTTTGGGGTCTCTGGCACATTTTATTCACCAGTTCAAATGCAGTCAAAGTGATGAGATAGCCAGGTTTGAGCCTCAGAGCCTTTAGGCTTCTTTTAGATTAGATGATTAATTAAACAATGGTTTAATTAATCAGGATCCCTGTGGCTGGCATACTTGAAAAAAACAATGTTCTTTCTGGCCCACTTTGGGTGTTGATGAAATGTCACTGCACAGGCAAAACGATTCCAGGCAGTTGCACCCTTTTCTCTGTTTGTGCTGGACTAAGAAATGTTCTTTTTTTGCCAGGATGGCAGCAGAGGTGACTGTGTTTATAGCAGAAGTAATTTTCCAATGTAGGAACCTGTAATACAGACATATACGCTAAATTCTCCCAAAGGTAACAGCTGGCTGCATACCAGACCTCCACGGAAATGGATACACGTGGATAAATAAATGCAAGTGTTACATGGGATTATTCCTACAATTAGCACTATTAGTTCCAAAGTAATCAGGAAATGAGAAGCACAATCCTCATACTGTCCTAAATTATTCTTAAAGATACAACATAATTATAATTTTGTTTGCTCCTCTGAGGTCTCAGCTCCAGTTTTCAAACAACCACTCCAGTCACGACTTCAAAGAGGGAAATCCAGATTTAGGGAGATGGGGAGAGGCTGAGGAGCAATGCCCTTATGACCATTGTGGACAGCTATGATAGCATCACACTGGGCCTGCCCCAGTCATGGATCAAGTAAATGTGCAGTGCCTTGTCTCCAGGTCTATCCATGTTTTCAACAGCTTTCACCACATTCCCTTTTTCTCTACTTAGTAAGGCACCAGAAGTAATTTGAACTAGGAAAATACTTGCTTCCTTAGTCACATGTACCTAGACACACACACGCACACGCACACGCACAAGCACAAGCACACTTCAGGAAAGGATTTTGGTGAGGGTAACTGCTGCTGAAGGAGTTCTTTATCAGCTTGGAAAGCCTACTGCTCCTGGGCATCAGAGACTGGAGGCAGAGTTATTTCAATTATAAATCAAGGGTCATTTCTGCCCATGGTTTTTGTCTCACCATAAGAGGATCTGCAGTTTAACTACACGTCTGTTTCCAAATCTGATGAAAGAATCCTGAGAGAAAAATTACTGCTTTGAAATCCTGAAAGTAACTGTAAGGCTCCAGGCTCCATTGAAGTCAATGGGGAAAATCCTATGAACTTTCAACTCATATGTAGGAATAAAATATGTATTTTTATATATTCTCCCTAATTTTCATAATATTTTTTCCCTATTATTCATCTGTAGGATTTCACAGGAAGGTTCTTTTCCCAGTCACACTGTTAAAACACTGTAACTAATTTAGAGCCAGGAGGGCTCAGCAACTTCACTCTGAGAGAAGAATTCAGACCTGAGCATTTGCTATTAAAATCTGTTATTATCACAAGTCTGGAAAGAATGAAAGTCATTGCACTTTGGCAAAGAAAGATTATAAGCATAAAGTTAGCCCATATTACTCATGTTTTGTAGTAGAGAATCACCTCAGAAGCTTTTTCTACCTCTTTATTTTCAAGTCAACAAGCAAATTTCCTCTACCACAGATTGTCATTGAACATGGTAAGAGAGGTTGACAGGAGTCCCTATGGTGGAGGAATAAAAAAGCCTGAAAGCTCACATTTTTTTGCTGAAACCTGCACAAGTATTTCCATTCATCAGTTATGGAAAGAAATTTCAGAAAAACTGCAGATATTCAGTGAAGAAGACTACATACAGAAAACATTTGTGATCTATGTTGTTCATCAGCACAAAGATTTTATATGGTCTTCTCTGTGTAACTACATTTGACATAAAAAAATTAACTCTAGCCACTAGAAAAATGAGAATGAGTCTTAAAAAACCAGTAGGTGGGAGGTCTGGATTTTTGACTTGCCTCTTTCATGCACTGAATGGCCATAAGCAAACCCTATAACTGCTTTTCACTTCACATATTGCTAAAGCTACACAGCAGAATTCGCAGCAGTCAACTCAAGTCCCTACAGAATGCCTGTGGCTAACAAAGATACTATGTTAAGGCACCTTAGGGCAGTCAGAAGGGAAATCTGCACTTTCCAATGCAGCAAGTGGCAAAAGCACCTTCCAGGATGTGCCTGATCTAGGAAGTGTGCTCTGTGGTCACACCCTGTAGATTGAGCCTTGCAGAGAGAGGAGTACAAGGAACAGTGAGATTGTACATGATCTAAGAGTCAATCTGCCCAATTCCGTGACAACCAAATGCTCCTATGTCTGTTTAGACTTTTAGGAAATTAACTGGTGGAAATTAATTCTGCTGATGTCTTTGAACACCTCCAACAGTTGAACAGTTGTTTTTTCAGTACTACATTTTCTACTTAAATCCTTGGTACAGTCAGGGTAGATATGAGCACTGGCTTTTCCATACACCTTTTTAACAGAACATTTTAACACTAAACCATTGTGAGGGAGGAAAGTGCTCTTATCCCGGTTTTCAGATGTGGAGATAGATATCTAAAATTCTTTAGATTCTGGGTCAAAATGGTTTACATAAACTAGAAGTGCGTGTCAGGACACTGGGACTGCTCTTCCCTTTAGGTTTGGGAGACTGTAGGCAAGGCAAGGCCATCTCCTAAAATGGAAATCCAGGTCATTCCTAACCTTCACCAAGAAGTTTCTGATGGTCAAGAAAACCAGCAGTGAGAACAGGCAGTAGCTCACATGGAGAGAGCGAAAGGAAAGCCAAGAGCTGCACCCCCAGGAGTGAGTGGAGAAGGGAAGTGAATACAGGTGTGTGGGCTGCAGGAGTGCCTGGGGATATGAGTTCCTTTAAATCTCTAACTGCAAACTGCACTAGGAAAGGCAGGAAAAGACTGCGCACCTATATCAATACACTTGTTCTAGGGTTGAGACTGATTTTTCTTTGTTTTCTCATCCCTTTTGTTTTTAGGGCTTTTTTGTTTTGCTTTGCTTTGCTTTGTTTTGTTTTCTCCTCTCTTGTTCAGTGTTAAAGACAAGCAACTTTGTAACATGCCAAGAGAGAAGGATCAAGGAGAGGTGAGAGACTGGCTGAGAGAAAGCAGGTCTGCTGCTGTTTTAACCTCTCTTCCTTGTCAGGTCTGTACCACATTCCCACAGCCAATCTGCGCTGGCTGCTCCCCCCTGCCTGGCACTCCCGCACTGCCTTCACACTGTGCTGGAACTCTGGCCTGGCTGCAGCCTGAGCAGAAGGCACCAGCAGTGGGTGTAAACAAAGGAACATCAGAGCTTTTCTTGGGTGTTACTACCTCATTGCTCTTTCCCAGCTCAACTGTTGGAGCCTCCAGACGTCCCAGTTACTAAATTTATCCCTGCAGAGCCAGTCCACAGTGCAGTCACCTGCTGTAGACACCTCCTTTTTGCACAGAGTTGCTCCCTAAGGGTATGCAGATACCAGAAGCTTTCTATTTTGGCCCCCATTAATTCAAGGAAAATAAATCTAAGGGGATAATTTTTCACATTATGAAGTCTCATCAGTTGTTGTAACTGAGAAGAGCCACTCACTGCTGCCAGGCTCATATGAGATGACAAAGCCCAAATTGAATTGGAAATGGATCATCTCATCACTGATGACAGTCCCTCCTCATTCATGGTTGTCCTCTTTCCCTTGCAGTGCTTGATCAACCAGCAAGCACCTGGTGACAGTTCCTGGGGCTTCCTTTTCAGGAGGCAAAATTACTTAAAAGTCAAATTTTGAAAAACAGTCACATAGTATCAGTAAAATAAGGTACACCACAAACTGAGACAGAAGCAGAACCTCAGTTTCCAACTTCAGCAGACCTCAGTGGGGGCTTTGACAGCTGTTCAGAGTAGTAGAAATGCTTCAGGGTATTTCTACCCTTCTGTCTTTTGCAAATCTCTTGCCAGTGTCACATTACACGGTGTTTAGAAAACTGCCTTTACCTGTGCATTTTTGTAGTATTAACTTGCAAATCAACTGGTAGGAGAAGTAAAACATTTAAAAGCATATATGAAAAGTTCAGAGTGAAATAGAACAAACTAAAGAGAAATAAATGTGGGAATTTTGTGGTTGGATTTTCAGAACTCTTATGCAAATCCATTAATTTAAGCCTTTGAAATTAAAGCTAAATCTCATTGCCACCAGAATGTGGCTGGTCTTAGTCTAAGCCAAGTGAGCAACCTAAAAATGTGTGTAGAGAATTTTGATTACTTTATGCATTTTAAAATGACATGGACTGGCAAAGGCTATTAGTAAGTCAAAGAAAATAAGTCAAAAATGAAAGAAACCAATGATAATCAGTGCATGGGAATATGAGAATCCATGCACTCTTTCAGTGTTATTAACCTCTGGCAAGATGCTGTACAAAAAGAGAAAACAGGTTAGAAGTATGGAAGCAATACACAAACAGGGAAATGAAAAATTAACATCTTGGTGTTCATATGGGCCTTATGATAAGCATATAAGAACATGTTTCTGTTTCTTCCATGTATTCAATTTGTTTGTTACATATACTGTAATTTGTGTAGTTTAAAGTACCCTCTTGCACCTCACACCCGTTGCCTCCATGTACAAAATAGACTAAGCAGAAATGGCCAAGAAGCACTTTACTCTGTTAGTATTCCTAATGTAGGAAAGCTGTGATACTCCAAATATTTGATTGATCCCAAAGCCAGTCCCTTTGAGGTTCAACTTATGTTAAAACAAAAAATATAGTCCTAAATTTTTCTCATATATGAATCATTTTAGTGCTCTAGTAAACATATATTTTATTTCCTTCATCATAGACTTATAACATTAAAGTCTCTTGTTTGCATTTGACTGTAGAAACAATATGGCATAATGACCTACAGTAGCAAATTTTTAGAAATGCCAACATAATAGAGAAGCAAATATTATGAGCAGTGAGAAAGAGTGTATTTGGATTTTGTAATTTTTTCCCAGCTCTTGATCTGTTTCGCTATATTTTTCTTCTGAGTCCTGTTTTTCTAAAGCCACAAATAGCTTATTAATGAATCTGAATCAAAATACATACAATTGCTTCTATAAGTAGACTTAAAGCATCTGAATGACTTGCATTTTATTTGACTTAGAATTTATTGCACTTGTCTTATGTGGAAGACCACCTTGACTAGTTATTCTAAAAACACATTTAGAGCATTATTCTTTCTATCAACATGTCTTGTTTACCACTCCCACTAAAAGCAGACAGAACCTGCTCCAGTTGGTTATTTTTTTACTTGTAGGTGTATGTGATTCACTGTTATTTGACACACATCCTCCTTGTCTGCCCTTGACAAGGCTGGAAACCATGACCTCTTCTGAGAGAGTGGCTTTTTACAGTATTTTGGGTAACATCTGCAAGGGAACAGCACTAAAGGGATTGCAGGGAGCTGGGATCAGGCTCCATTATTGATGCCTCTGTGCTTTCTGTCCCCTTGCCTCACTCATGTCCTAAGCCAGGCTGAAGGCCACTGTGAACCTGTAACCATGCTGCTTGGGGACTGTCGGGGTAAAGAGGGGTGGCCTTCCAGTGCCCTTGTGGCTGGAGGACATCCCCAGGCTTACCAGAGGACCCTGGCAGCACAAATGGACATGGTTTTCCTGAGAGTTATGAATGGTGTCTGGGTTTTCTGGTGTCCAATTAACAGTGGGGTTCGCATTATGTGTCCTTTGGTGGGAAGAGCCAGGGGAAGGAGTTTCTCATCCAGAAGTTTGCCAGGTTTTATTAAACTTCTAGGATCTTTCTGTCTCTTACACATTTGAAAGCCGTGGTGGACTTCAAACATAATTAAGCAGGGGACCCAAACAGGCATGCATATACGCAGAGAAGGCTGAAGCCACATCTCCTTTCCTTAGGAGACCAAATTAAGAAGCAGTGTGTCCAGGAAAAGCCACAGTAAAGATGCTGTGGCTGTTTATCTTAGTACTTGAGGGAGTGTAGCTGAACATCTCCTGGCAGAATATTTACAAAAGAAGTTGATAGCTTCTGTTTCTGAAACTGTCAAAAGCGCTGACTTAGCAATTTTCAACTTCGTGGTTTAATAGTTCTTATCCTAGTGAGGCCAAAAATGGAAAAGAAAAGAGAAAAAACTTTCTGATGCTTGAAAACATTTTTTAAAATATTTTAAAATTTTAAAAATTCTACTCATCTTTTTGTGAGAGACTCAGGCCTGAAAGATCAGAAATGACACAATTAAAGCATATTTGGACAAGTTAAATCTACATCGTTCCTAAGCTGCCTATCATCACAGATTTATGAACATTAATTCTTGTGTACTAATGCAACCTTCTAATGACTACCTATTGCTGCACTGGGGATTGACGTGTACAGCCTGATAGTCTTGTTATAGGGTGTTTTGTTAAAGTGATAATACAGCTCCTACCTGCTGTGTTACCTCATCACTACTTTTCTAACCTGTACATGTTTTCAAGAAAGAAGATCGAGTTTTAGAAATGCTGAGCAGCAAGATGCTCCAGTGAGTGACATCAATAGGAGAGAAAAAGGTCAAATTCCAGAGTGCTTTTAGAAAGGGTGAACATGGTTTTTCTTCATACCTATTAGTATTGTCCTGTTCAGCCTATTCAGATGTATTTTCTTGTGCTGCCACACTTCATCCTTGAGCTGTATTATAGCTGCATTCGGTTCAGCTTGTATCACCAGAGATTCAGATCAATAACATGTAATTTAGTATAAGAGTCTGCTATTAACTTCTAAGAGGATCCCTGCCTGAGATAAGCTGGGTTCTCCCCTTGGCTAAGTTTTAAAATGGATCAAGGCACAGCAAAGTGTTTTATATGAATTTGATATTTTGCTATCAGGTTTTTTGTTTTAAATAGAAACAGGCAATACATGAGTTGAGGTTTGGGAGATCTTAGCATTTCAACTTAAATGGGACAATTTAGATGGCAAGTGTGTTATCTGGTATATGCAGAGGCAGGGCTTCAAATTTATTACATCTCATTTTGGAGCCAGGAAATTTTCCAAAATTAGTAGTGATTCAAACTGTAATAAAAGCAGAAGTCCCTGCTAGATCATACATATTAATATGCCATCAGCATAAAATGCCAATTTAAATTCACTGTTGCCAGCCTTCATCCTGTGTGAATCTGAAGCAGCATTAACAGCTTCTGTCAAAGGCTCTCATATTAAAATAAAGCAGCATGTGTTTATGGAGAGACACAGAAAGTATCTTTTTTTTTTTTTCTATAGAAATCACACTTTAAAGTTTCCAAGTTTTCTTACTCTCTACATTTATCCAGCTGTGTGTTTGAGTTAGCAGTGATTCACTGCTGACTAGGACAAGGTCCACAAGTGGCAATCTTCTCCAAGACAAAAAGACAAAAGACAGGATCTTTTGGCAGCCTGCATGTTAAGAGCTCACTATTCCCAAGTTCTCCATTGATGACGTCAGTGAGGTTAGCAAAATGACATTGGAATCTGACTGTACTTTTTGTGAACTGAATTTCAGTATATCACTCTTCAGACTGGTTTTGTGAACATCCTGAGATTCCTTAACAAATAGTACCAACCCTCTGCGACACTCCATGCCGTCAAGCAGTGTGGTTCAGACAAGTAGGAGCTTTTCTTTCCATTAGTCCTGCTTGCAGCTTCATTTTAGCAATGAATCTACTCTCCCCTTACCACACAAATAATCCATTCGTAAAGAAGTCCAGTTTTTAGTGAATAATAGCATTTCACAACGTCTGTCTAACCCTTTAGCAAGAACTGTCAGATTGTCAAGGCCAGAGTGATCAGAGCTCAGGGCTGACTGTCATTATTCCTGATTCTGCCACTGACATGCTTTGAGATCTTTATGAAGTTAATTAACCTCTGTGACTCAGTGTGAGCATTGGTGTAATGCAGGTAGTAATGCTTAACATAGAGTCCCACAGATGTAAGGAATGATAAAAGGCTAGAGGACTGTTATTGTTACTGATGATCATTAGTTTGAAATCACAGTCAGGCAAAACCAAAAATAACAAGGCCATTACAATTAGCTGAAAGGTAGGGCTGTGATATTTAATCATCATTTAAAGGGTACATGATGAAAATATATTACGTATTTTCAGTGAGAGACAAGAAATAACTTTGTGGGATATCCACAGCAGAGATCAGGAGTAACAACTCTGTAAAACAACAGTCACTAAATCTGATTCCTTTCACCCAGCATAGAGGTTATTTTTCCTACTGTGTTGTGCACTGTGGCTATTAGAGCAGGTATATTTTCATACTTCTGGTAGGCTCATGCACTGAAAACTAACAAACCAGAAGTCTGTAAGTTTACCTCTACTTTTGTCATTGTTACTATTGTTCTTACTGTGCTTAGTGCTAATTCTATGTATTATCTAATGAACCTTAGATTTGGGTCAGAGCACTTTTGTACTCTTTGCTGCACAAATCCATTATAAGATACTCATGGTCTTACAGATTGAACAGAAAGAAGCCAACATCTTTATAGAGCACAATTATTTATAGCTGAATTTCCATCTCTTTTAAACATTGCCTCTGGCATACAGTTAGATAAAGACAAAAAAGTCTCATCCTTCAGTTGAGATATTAGTGATCAGAACTGAATATTGGCAGTCTCAAAGAAGACATTCTTTTCCAGCTATCAAGAGTTTTCCTTTATTGACTTGTCTCTTTCAGTCTATCAAAGAAAAGTTTTAATTTGCAACTGAAATTCTGATCCTCTGATGAATCTTGTTTTCTTTTGAATGCAAAGGGCGTCTGTCTGGCAAAGTTGGCAGCCTGACTTCTATAAATATTGTTCTATTGATAAAAAGAGGAATTGGATATAGAGACTATCCAAAATAAATATTTTGCTGGGATCCTGAATGTCTGAATACAATAGAGCAAAGGGATGTTGCTGTATTTTAAGTCATTCAGACATAAGTTGAAGTGAATACTAGTTTCATTTGAAAAACTGTCAAATGCAGTTTGCACCTTTCATTTTGGAAATGAAAATGGACACCTGTTTAGGGGGTGCTCTTTTCCCTTTATTATCTGTAGGCAAAATCAATTTTGCCATTGATTTTGTTGGGAGCAAGTCTGGGCTTCTTAGTTTCTAGGAGATTTAAAACAGTATTTCAATAAGGTGTTTAGAAACACCAGCCCATCGGGCTCCTGCTTTTTGGGTGGAGGTGAATGGAAAAAGAGCCCTTTGTGCCCTCCCCATCAGAAGCCCTTTGCAGGCTCAGGGTGGCTTCCTCAGCATGCCCTTGGGACAGGTGTGCAAGTGGAAAATCAGCTGTGCATGGTAGACAGAAGGCAGGCTGAGTTCCCCAAGGATTATGAAGTTCTCCACTTCATATTGGGGAAGTACAGAGGCATGATTTCTCCCCAGAATGTCATCCCTCCAGTGGCTCTCCTGGCATGGTGCACTTCTCCACTGCCCCCTGACAAGGCTATGTCCCAAAAGATGAAAGATGTGCTGCTGTATGCTGGCATGCCTCCTCCTTTCTTGCCTCTTTTGCTCCTACAAAAGCTGCTTACATAAAGCAGAAAGAGTGTGCAGAAGCAGGAGGTGCATGTGAAGGATTACAGTGTGAGAAGTCCTCAGAAGGGCTTACAAGAGGTGTCTCAGAACCACCAAGTCGCAACAGAAAATGGTCTGACACAGAGGCATGAACCAGCTTGTGCTGCAGCAGTCAGCAGAACCATACCTCTGCCAATCCAGTGACACCCACCTGCTACTCTTTCCCAAAAGGAGGAACTAGGGAATTTTTCCCACCAGAGACTTTTTCTTCTTGTCAATGAATTACATTATATTGCTGCTGCAATAGATAGTCTGTGAATAACAGAGGACATATATTTTTATTGGCTCATCTATTTCAGAAAAGACAATTCCTGTCATCAGTGTAGAGCTGTAAACTAAAATTTGAGGATAAGATATGATCTACTTTTTTTTTTCCCTGCAAATCACAGAACTGCTGTGACTGCCATGCAAGGGAATGTTTGTATAGTATGTGTGACACCAAGACTGGCTGTTTACTTGCTTCTATCTTTCTGTGAATCATTCTCCTTTCTGTACTGTATACCTGCTGAAAAGGGTCTCTTGTTTCAAATAAATTTCATCTTTTAAAAATATATGTTTATAATAAAATCCTAGTAAACCAAACTTCTGCAAAAAAATAATTACATTTTTTTACATGGAATTATATTCCTCTGAATATAATTCAGACTGAACTTCCCTTTTTGCTTTTTTTCTAGGTCATGAGGTCATGAAGGAGATTTGCATCTATCAGCTTTCCTTGCCATAGGCATCTTTTGGCACTGCCACACCCTCAACATTTTGAAAAGGGTTTTCTACTTTTAAAAGAGGGTCACACCACTTACATCCTCTTTACCATTTGCAGGAATCAACCAAAGGCCTTCTCAGCACCAACTGAATCTTAAACATGTGCATTAGTCACTCAGAAAAAGTGAGAGATGAAGATGGCATTCTCTGTTGAGCAAAATGCTTTCTCTTAAAAAAAAATAAAAAATTACCAGAACCCAAAGAACACCATCCACATCCAGAACAAAACTCAGAGAACAATATCCACAGACAGAATCCACCATCCACAGGCAATTCCACATCATTCTGAGTACATAGGCGTTGCTATCAGAGCACACCAAATTGCCTGTTTGAAGTCCTGCATGGCAGAGCAGGGCTCAGCATGAGTGCTGAGGCTCCAGGAGTTTGAAGCATGAGCTCAGTCCTGGGCAGTGGTGACAGTGCCCCATACTTTGACAGCACTGGGGCAGAATTTGGTGCCTGTGACCCCAGCCACAGCCTGCTCCATCTCTGCCTCAAACAAAGCTAATAGTAGCTTCCTGGCTGTGCTCCTTGCACAAACAAGCAGGACACCTGGGCAGGAATAAAGAACACCTTGTAAAAGGACTTAGGCAAAAACCTGAGTCAAAGAAAATGGTTCATGAACATGTTGTGTAGTCAAAACTAAAGGCACAGAACTTCTTGGACAACCTAAGAGAAACAAAACTGTGTTTGTTACTGTGCCATCTGCTAGACTGCAGGTCTTGAAATCTGTTAGAGGATGGCTGTATACCTAATCAAAACACAGCTCCTTCTCTTGGCTCAGTGATTTAATACCATTGCTTTTGGGAACAAAAAATTCTCCAAAGTACTACTGTGCTGCAAACTACAAGAAAGTCCTTCTGGTGTATGTCAGAAGTCTGATTTCTAGGCACAAGCTGAACTTACTGGGGAATTTTGCTTAAAGCCAGACTATAATATGGATCTCTGCATAACTATTTTTGCCTTGTTCATACTGCTATTTTTCTACTCTTTGCTCTAATTCTTACAACTAGAATTGATGAAGTTATGATTTCAGGGAAGGGGCAGGGAGGGGGAACCAGGAGAAACTTTTTCTTCATTTAGATCTACACTATTAAGAGGTATAATAAATAAAATAATAAACCATTTTTTATTCTGAGAGTGCAATGGTTTTTCACTGGCAAGAGTTTTGCATCGGTACAAAGAGTTAGATCCCGAGACAAAGTTCTAAAGCTATGCTTACTATTATACTACAAAGCCACAGCAGACTCTGTGCATCAGCAACGCATGAAGTGATCCATATTAAATTATTTCAGTCCTATCTTAGAAGGAAAGAACCAATCCAGCTTTCTGAATATAGGCTTCCAGAGCCACTTGCATGTCCTGCCATGTCCACTTGGTTCCTCACCTGTCTCTCATGTCAGAGAATGCTGGTTCCCAAGGGCTCACAGCCAAACCTGGCAAAGTCTTTAGTGTATTTTGCCTCTCAGGAGATATAATCAATCCACTGATGACTGTACTTCTAATTGTCTTTGAACCTCTTAAATACATCCCAGGATAAAAGGACGAGCTTCTTGTCTTCATATGTTTTTTGAGCAGAGATGCTGTGCATAGGGGTTTACTCATAGAGAAACTCCCACAGTCATCATGAATGCCCCTGTGTTCACTGGAAAAGTTTTGTTAAGTTTTGGTGAGCTCTGAATGGGGCTTACAAAGTCATTATTACACCTAAAATGACAAACAGAGGCTTCAGCTGAGACTGACAAATACTGAATAAGAGACAAGAACTTCCAATAAGGCTTTGAAATCAAAACCATTAAATATATGTAATNTATACTCATTTTATAGCTTTAGTTTCTCCTACAAACATTTGTGGTGGAATCCAGAAAAGAACCCACTGTCCCCAGGTCCCAGGTCAGCACTTTAACAACAAAGTCATCCTTCGTCACCTATCAGTTGTGAGATAGGTAACAGAGATTAGGGCAAAGACCATTATTATTAAGGGTTCAGGAGTTACAAAATGCATGACGCCCAGGAACTTTGAAACAACAAGGCAGTGCATGTTCCCTAGGATGCCATCTTTTGTCACATGCTCATGTTCTCTTTTCCTTTCTGCAGGTTCTTTCTTAGTGCAAAAACCTGACTGTAATCAATGAGTAACAACACACAACTTCATTTCCCTTCTATTGTTCAGTGCAAGGCTGTTCAGGTTTCACCCAGGATAGAGTTAATTTTCCTTCTAGTAGCTGGTATACAGGGCTGCGCTTTTTGGATTCATCATGAAAATAATGTTGATAATAAACTGATGTTTTAGTTGTTGCTGAGTAGTGGTTACTCCAAGTGAAAGACCTTCCCATGCTTTGCCAGTGAGATGCTGCACGAGAAGCCATGAGGGAACACGGCCAGGACAACTGATCCAAAGTGGCCGAAGGGACAGTCCATACCATAGAACACGATGCCAAGTACATAAACCAGAGGGAGGTGGCTGGGAGGCACAGATCACTACTTGGGGATGGGCTGAACATCATCCAGTGGGTGCTGAGCAGTTGGATTGCACATCATTTGGTTCTCTTGGGTTTTACTTCTCTCTCTTTTTGTTCTCTTCCTTTTAACTATTGTTATTATTATACTTATTATTGTTGTTTTATTATATTTCATTTTAATTATTATGATGTTCTTATCTACTTCCAGAGGTTTTATCTTTTTTCCAATCCTCCTCCTCATCCCACTAAAGGTGTATGTGGGTGAACAAGCCATCTGGAGTTAAGCCACAATGACGACCCAAGCTGTTTTTCTTTTCCACAGATGAAGCTGTGCTGTCAGAAGTATTCACATCTTGAGGAACTCTTTACAATGCCTTTCACTGTAGCATGTGTGTGCTTCATTGTAATTTGTAACCTAGTTTCACATAGCTCCTCTGACACATAGACTTTTTATTTTTCCCATGTTTCAGGTTTTGGAAATGCCGTGCAGAATGACTAATGTCAAGCTGAACAGCATATGCATACTTAGGGCTGCAAGGTCCTTGGATGTACTCTGGAAGCTTGAACAGGGGGAAGTCACATCTCTGAAAACTTTCATTGCTGAACTGCAACCACTTTCTATGGAGAAGTTTTGAACTGTCACTTGACTGAAGTTGAATTTTCACAGTAGAACATCATCACAGGAAGTAAAGATAAGCTCCTAATGTAATATTTATCCTTCTGTGAAACTTCACATCCCAGCTTCAGATATTAGAAGAAACTACATTTAAAGTAAAAGATGCTGTGTATTCTTGAGACAAGTAGAAATATATTCTTTATCCCAAAAAACTGGCAGTACAGTTTTAGCTGAAATAGTCTTTGGAAAAATAAAGTAAGTTAAATGGAAGTTAGACAGAAAACTGCATTCCATATGGGGAAAATTTGGAAGAGTTGTGAGAAGCTAATAATGGGGTATTACAACAGGAAATATGCAACCTCAGGAATATGTTACTGGCTTGACTACCAGTGCAGACAGCATTCAGAACAGAGATGCAAAGAAGTATACTACAGTGCTGAAAAGAAAGGAAATCACAGTAAGAACACCCAAGAAAAAGGCCTGTCAAAAAAAATAAAGACTATTTAACAGAAGTAATCCGGAGAATGTTGTTCTGGTCTCAGACTTGTGGCTCCATGGAAATACCCTTTTCTTGTTTTCCACTGCCAGTTTATACAGAAAAACAGCTTGTTGGTTATATAAAATAGAGGTTATCAGCAATATTGCTAAATAATGGTGTAGTTGCCAAATAAGAAGTTAGACTCTGACAAACATAAACTAATGTTACACAAATATGCTTCATC
The DNA here is from genome assembly GCA_013399695.1 of Formicarius rufipectus. Lineage (NCBI taxonomy): Eukaryota > Metazoa > Chordata > Aves > Passeriformes > Formicariidae > Formicarius > Formicarius rufipectus. The sequence goes on along the minus strand of VXAU01005466.1, from coordinate 807,622 downwards.
AATCAGAGTTTTAAAATTACACAACAGCCAGCTTTTTTTTTGCCCTTTTTTTTTTTTTTTACTTTATAGCAAAACNTATTGGCAGTTACCATAATTAAAGGCTAGTAAGCAGATTAAAATGTTTGGGACTTCATAGACTTGTCCGCAGGAAAAAAAAAAAAGGATGGGAGGGTTTTTACACTGACACAGCTCTGAACTGGTTGTTGTTTAAAAGGGGAAGAGTTTAGTGGGAGCCCAAGGACCTACAAGCAAATCCAGGGTCAGCACGGGGAGGTCTCAGGTCTCTGGTCACAGTCAGGCTGTCCTGGATGTCCTCTGATGAACGCTTGCTGTTGCTGTCTCTGATCTTGCTCACAACAACCAGTGGTACTGTGCTGTGGAGCTGGCATCCCCCTGGATATCTGCCTGTGTTACGATACACAGGGCTATTTGTCCTTTCTCCCACTGTGTCCTATAAAATTTAAAGCTCTTGTGGAATATTGGTAACATGGATAGCCCAGAAGGGTTATTCAGGAGGTGAGTTTGTTTGGCCTCTTCCCTTTGAATGGAGCAGAGTAAAGTACAGTTTATCTGCTTAATGTATTATGTGAAGAATTTTCTGAATGATGACTTGCAATGGATGGGAACTGAGGAGTTCAAGGACGAACAGGGAGCTTCAATAGCAGCCACAGATGAGACATTCAGCAGATTATGCTCTTAGGCTTACAAGCAAAAATCAAAAAAGAGGGGGAAAAAGCTTTCATGGGAGAATTCACTTTACTCATTTAATGAAGTTAAATCAAAGTTTTTACAATTCAATTAAAAAAAAAAAACAAAAACAAAAACAAAAGTCTAATGATGAGGATGACCCAAACATTCTTGACTATTGGCTCTGAATGCTGTTTTCTGATGTGACATGCAAGATTGATCATCTTTTAAATGCTGTCAGAAAAAATATGACTCAACTATTTCAGCACAGACTCAGTAAATCAAGGACACATTTCACAGTCATATTTATTTAAGCAGCAGAACATTATTCATTGACATAGAGAACTAAAGCTCGATTTGTGCTTGGCAATCTATAGTTAGGTTCACTGGACTCACCGACCATCCCCAGAAGATAAGGAATGCTATGAAAAAAACTGTTACTTATAAAAAGGCAAATCAAAATGTGAAGATTAAATAGATTGCACTGCACTGTGGTGGAGGTTTTAATATTGGTGAAAGAGACTAGCACTGTAAAAGCAGAACATGCTATGAGTAAAGAACATGGCTGGAAGTAGTGCAAATGATAATTTGCTTTGAACCTTTCATGAATCTGTTGACTTCAGTGGCCTTTGGATGAGGCCCAGAAAAAACGCCACATTTTACTATAGCTGGAAATTTGATAAAGGAGCAGTCAGAGTAAGAAACAAAGAAGTAGTGGGAAGCTTTGGAGGGCAGACCATCAAACAGAAATAAAGAGTATCATAAAGCCAAACTAGTATTTGCATTCACTCACATTAAATACACTTGATGTCAAACTTTAAGGAAGTTTGGGTTAGGAAAAAAGTAGAAATCAGAACTGAAAAAAATCTTCAATATCTGGGTTATACATCTAAGATGATCTCTGCAGGGAAAAGTACATCTATTATGCATGCCATTTGGCTAGTGCTTTGTATTTCAGTTGTGTTTCACTAATCACATATCCTTAAGGGTCTATAACTTCTCCCTCCTTTCCTGGGATCAACTGGCCAGCACCTCACTATGCTTCTAGCACAGCTAAGTCCCATGCAATGCAACATGCAAACACTTTGTTTCCTCATGAACATGGATAAGAGCCCTTGTTTCCACTGTTGAAGGACTGGGTCTCCAGTGAAAGATTTCCCTTGTTCCTGATGAAGCTGTGAAAGTCCCCTGCTAAGCAGACAATGCACCAGAAAGAAGCACACAAATATGTAGCACGGGTGTAAAAACACAACTGCAAAGCTGCAATGCCAAACCTCTTCATATCCCCCTAGGCATTAGAGCTCTTCAGCTGCCTTGGATTTTTAGGTTTTCCCAAGATTTTTTGAATAAAATGCAATTATCCAAGTGAGTAATTTCAACAGCAGAAGACAGAGTGAATCCCTATTTTTGTTCCAGTAAGGATGTGATTTATCTGACCTTGTTTTCAGCTTCTGTAGAAGGAGAGACCCTTTCTGGATCCTAGAGCAGCCAGTAAATGGGGAGTCAGGACACTCTTGAAGGAGCTGAGCCATATAGGTACAATTAGGGAGGGGAAATTTATATGAGCCTTTTATTTTCTCATCACTGAAGTAGTGACTAGAAAGGAAGAATAATAGTATGTGATGCCTCTCTGGAAAAGGGTGCAAATGCCAACCTGTTTGTACTAGTGGCAGCAGTAAATGTCAGACTTAAGATACATTTCAATGCACAGCAAGTATTTTATAGATGCATTAGGTGTTTTCCTGCTGATTGATTCCTGAGCAGAAACAGCTTATTTTGTGCTAGTAGTAGGTTTTCTCACTTCAGAGGCCTTTCCTCTTCCTTCTATGGAGATCATGGCTGTCCTGCAGGAACAGCAGAGATCTAGGCAGGAAAATATGAGAGCTCTTCTCTCTGTTGTATTGACTTGTGGCACACTGCCTCCTTTTTCTGTCCCACTCATGATTTCTGTATTTGCTACAGAAAGTTTTCCCTAGATACTGGAAGAGATCATGCACAGAGAACAGATTTGCAGACAGATTACTTTATCCCTTAGCAGATACCCAGTGGGGTTTGTACTACAGGATCCAAAACAGCTCTGCTGTCATGGTGCTTTGGCCAGCACATCTTTCCCACCGGTAATTCAGAACATAGATGTGCTTAATTTAATCATCTCCTTGCATGCTCTACTAGTTACCTCAAATTCTTCTCTGGGGTGTCTATGACTTATGCATTTTCAGAAACAAACATTAGTGGCTAAAATAGACAATTCTTAACATGTAAAAATAAAATTTTGTCTATAGTCTTTCTTCTTCAGGCTTCTGCAGTGATGTCTTCCTTCACCTCCTCCACTCAGTACATCATTTGTTCACAAGGAAGGTGCTTACACAAGTTTGGAAGGAAACAAAGGTTATTGTCACTGTAAAATATTATCAAGCTAGAATGGCCAAAGTGCCATAATATTCTATGTATTATAAATTAACATGTTTTAACTGAGAGGCAAACCACATGACACTGAACAAGAATAATCAAGGTTTGAATAGGCACTCAGAAATAACTGCAAATTGAAATATGGCATATGTGTGTCACACTTTACAGAAGTACCTGTGACAGAAATTATGTTTGCAAACACAACACATTTACACAAACATCTAGAAACCCATTTTGTTCATAATTACCAAATGTTATTCAAAGCATTGTTTATATCATAAAACTTGTAGCTGAGAAGAGACTTGTGTTGGGCTTTAACTTGGGTTGGACCTTATCCACATCTAGTTGATTATCTCAACCTGGAAATACTATAAATTATATTTTAGAAAAAGTTGCAGGCACTTTGAGATAAGCAGGTATAAAAAAAAAAATCTAAATTTAATTGCCACAGGAAAAAAAACCTAAGTACACTGGATCAAAAGAGTGCTCTGCCCAGTCAGTGATATGTAGTCTCATTTTTCATATTTAGTATCTGTGCTTTCAACCAATGTCAACTCAAAGCCTGTCTACCACTGTTTTTATTATCCTTCAAAATAACTGTCTTGAGAAGCCTCTCATCAGGCTCTGCCTTGAAGAAGACTAAGAGAAGCACTCCAGAGACTCCAGAGGAGGTGTTGCACCTTTGCTGGTATGGTTCATATATTGAGGTATGCATAGAAGGTGCAAAACAGCATCTTAGTGTTTTTTTCCTATTCAGTATGTCATGTTTTGAGTGGGTTTAGATGCAGGCACAACATAGAGGTAGCATTACACGTTATTTTTGACAATGTTTTTTTGTCCTGAATTAAATCTAGCCTGGTTTCTGTGTTGGTCAGTCATGCATCTGACTGGCTGGATGTGCCTGGGTTTCTTGAGAAGAGGGTTTGCTTTATTTTGGAAAGAAAAATGAGGCTGTGAAAATCTTGAGAACAAAGCTTTGCTTTGAAGATTAAAGTTACTGATGGAAATACTTTTATTTGTTAGCTAAAGATAAAATTTTAATGCCCTGTTTTGTTATTTCAGTTTTCCAAGCACAACATTTCATTTAGGTTCTTTTTTTATTGGAGGAAGAAAGGACATGTTTACAGCAGCATAATTATTTAGAATGAGAGTTTAAAATTTTACAAGATCATTTCTGCTATTAAATTAGAACTCATTTGACCAAGGATATAATTTTAGAAATCATTAAATAAATGCTGAGTAAGCAATAAAATGTCCTATTGCATTTAATTGCATAAAGTCACGTCACACACTTAGATGACAACTTTTTACTCTGCTACAGTGTTGAGCAATAGTTTCCACATACATTCTGAGTACTGAGAAGGGGATGACAGACAGCTTTATCTCCTTCACTTCAGGAAAACAGAAGCTTGTTGACAGTGGAATCAGAGAGAAAGAGAGAAATTTGTTTGAAAACCACCAATGCTATTATGAAATATCAAGTTCTAATCCACATGACTCATACAAACTACTATACCCAGGCTGGCCACATGACAAAACACTTTATAATTATGTGGCTAAGACTGAAATGCTCTGAAAGCCTACACAACTAGCCTGTTGGACTCCACTAAAACCCACCAAGCTCAATAGACCTCCCAACCAAAGACCATACCTAAATATTAAAAGTGGCAAGGCTGTAGCCCAATGAAAACACAGTGCTACTTGCAAATTGTTCCTCCCTAATATGATTGCTCTGCTGAATGCTCAAGGAGAGTGACATCAGTTAGTGGTCACCCATGACAATTTTATTCCTTCAGCCATTTCCAAGGAAAAAGGTTTTCTTTTCTTCCATAAAACTCCATTTAGAATGAATAGGCAGGGGGAAATTTTTTTAAAACTAGAGCTCTCACTCCTTGAGTAAACAATAAAATTCCTCAAAGGACTTATTCAAAGCAAGATTACTGTTATCAGCATAAGTCTTCAGCAAAATAAATTCCCACTGCATATGAAAGAATTTGACCATTGAGGATAAAAGGAGAGCACAAACTGTAGGTTTCACCGGCTGGACTAGATCAGCCTTCCTGATTAGTTTGTCAGTACTTTTGCTCCCAATTCCATGCTAAAATGAAAATCCAACTCCATAATGTGTGTGTAAAAATGTCTTCTCCATAAACAAAAATTCTTTTTGAATAGTCAATACTCAATGCACTGCAAGACCACCTGGAGAGTCTTGAAAAGGCAAAGTTAAAAAAACAAAAAACAAACAACAAAAAATGAAAAACAAAACCAAAAAACAACAACCAAACCCCTCCCCCCAAAAAACCCAACCCAAACCAAACAAAAAAAAAACCAAATAATCCCCTCCGGTAAAACAAGAGGAAATATTTTCATTGTCCAAAAATATAATCTACTATCTTAAATACAGAATAGAAGCACAGATCCACAAAAATATACCTACAAACTTCTGCCTTCCTTTACTTACTCAAACTTTTCCTATTCCTCTTCCATTTTCTTGAACATGTTAATGTTTGTGTGCTTCTTTTCCTACAATTTTGTTTGCCTTTCCCTATATCACTCCCTAATCATCCTTGTTCTGGTTTTCAATATGCCCAGTTCTTTTTTCCAGCTCTCTATCCCTCCCCCTTTTCATCTGTGCTCCTCAATTTTATGTTACTTTTCCTATTTCTCCTTTGCTAGTGAGGAGCCATGAGCTAATGACTCCTCCCTGCCACAGAAGAAAGTAGAAACAGGAGCACATACAAAAAGAGTCCTGTGGGAAAGAGGGAAAAGTAGGAAAACTCCCACCCAGCTGCTGCCTTGTACTGCTTCCGTTCAAAGGCCTGCAGCTTAGAAATTCTCCCTCCTCTCTGTATGTGAGGAAGTAGGGAGTAAGAGATCCCTCGTGGAGCTCCCACACTACAAGGACACAAAGAATACGAAACAATCCCTTCTAGCAAAAGAAGAACAGATGTGCATGCTTTCCCTTGAACCTTCAGAAAGATTGCACAGTCACATCCACTGGAAAAAGTCATTCATCAGTTTTCTGTCTATTTTCAAATCACTCCCTTTGACCTAATTCTTCCAATTAGATCATCACCTGGCACAGGCAGCCACCAGGAGCTCATCCCGCTATAGCAAGTCCCAGGTTTCCCAATGAACTCAGGAAAGTTAGAATATCAACCTTAATTTGTTTTTAATTTCTTCCTTTTTTTTTCCCTTGCAATGATTTGAAAAAGCACTCTTAGAGATCTTAGTTTTTTCTAACTACTCCATTCAAATGCCAGGCCTGCCATATCTGTTGCTTTTCCCACTAGCCTACATCTGTTTGGTCTCTTCTGTGAAACCTAGCAGGTGTCCTACTCAACCTGTGATTTATTTTTGACATTGGATCAGAATTGTGTATTCACAGTGAGATTAATATGGCATAACGCCAGTACAAAGCAGGGATGGTATGTTTCCCTGAAGTCACAGAGAATATATTACTCAAATACAGTTTGCACAGACTGGTGAATACTGAGTAATTCTGGGCAATGTTTTCTCCTTTGTTTTTAATTTTGGGTGTAGTGCTTGTATTTTTGGTTCATACTTCTTTAAGTGAGGATTCTAAAGGTTATAGTCTTGTCAAATTACCAGGATGTTGTCAGAAGCTGAAGAACAAACTCTGCCTTCAAAACAATAATAATTTGGATATATTTTATTGCAATGCCACTGCCTTTTTTATTTTCTTTTTCTGAACTCATCAGTACAGAGCTGTTGAAAATAGCTTGATGCTTCCCCTTTGTTTCCTGACGTTAATCATGGTTAATTAAGTGTGAATAAGGTTTGGGTTAATGCAAACAGGCATTAACTCTTGTCATCTCCCCACTCTCAGGAGCATTCAAGTTGGACAAGCAGAGAAAAACAACATTGAAAATATATCCTGGAAAAAAAATTCAGTTAACTTCAGCATTGAAGGTCCTGTCAAAGATCTGTTAGAATGTTTTCCCCATTTTCTCCCAGTAGCTGCATGAAGACAAATCCCAGTGTCTGTTCACAGTTAGACTGAGGTCTACTTTATAAGCAGTAGGATGAAAGCCTTTGTATTCTTGCATCTGAATGTATCTTATAAAAAACACAGAACTGTTTCCTCACACTGCTCAAATGTAGGAAGCTAAATCAAACGGGGGGCTGAAGAACAAGCAATATTTCTTGGATGGCAAAAAATAGATTTAGAAAGAAAGGTTTATGTAAACAGGTCTTTTATTTTATTTATTTTTTTTTTTAATTTGGGAAAGAATAATAATTTAAGAATCAGCTTAGAAAATCTGAATAACTATCACTAGATGAAATATTGCTGTTTCAATGTGTGTTGGCAGTAGTCCTGACATGCTCCTTTAAGCTGAGTGAGGTAGCTATCTGCTACCTGCATACACATTACTCATAGCTCACTTCCCAGTCATAGAGAATTAACAAGGAGTTCTCTTTCTTGAAGATCATGAAATACATGAGGTCTGTTACTACATTCATCTGAAGTGTTCACATTTTTGTTTATAGATACAATACCCACACAATAGCTCCATCTTTAAATCTGTTCCTCATGACTTCAGGTCAACTTCAGTCACCACCGAACCAATCTTCTGCTGCTCATCATCACCTACTAACCAGACCTGCAACACTACCACCACTGATACTACTTTTCTGAAGCTTGCTGCTACTGCTACATCCCCAGCAGAGTCTCCCATTACTCCCCATTCCATGATATTGTCCTCCTGTGACCCTCACAACACCCCTGCAACATTTCTGCCTGCTGAAGAGGTTTTATGGCCTGCAGGAGTGGCTCCTTCCAAAAGGAGAAAGGACTAGAAGTTGGGATTGGAGTTGTCTGGTTTTTCACTAAAGACAGGCAGTCTCTCCATGTGTCACTTTGGAGAGATAGTTTGTGCATAGGTTATCAGATGCCAAACCACACCTTACAGTTTTGTGAACATTAAGTGAATTAATTTGTAGTAAAAAGACACACTAAATACTTTAACTGTCCTGTTGTCTCCCATGACTCTTCAACAGTTTCTTGGAAAGAATTTCTACTTGTGAATGGTCACTTCTACTGAGAAATTGCAACAGCTTTTCAGGTTTGATTCGGAGGCTACAGCTATTGCACCTTCCAGGACCCCTTGGCTGCACTTTTCACCCCGTCAGTCCCCAAAACAGAGTAGGGGGCTGCTGACATAGCCAGGGGAGCTGTGAACACCCACCCCAGGGTACACTCACAGGGCACTCCAAGGGCACACCAGCATTTCCACAGAGCAACATGTGGCTCCCTGAACCTTCGCTGCCAAGTGGCCCACCCTGGGGTCCCCACACTGGGAATGCATTTATTTTCACTCTGAATAAGACTAGATAAGCTGAAGCAGAGTGCCAGTTAGTGTCTGTTGTGTAGGCTTATGGATGACTTGTGTTGGAAGAAAAGTGTCTTCAAAAGGAAGCCATAGAAAGCCATTTGCAACAAAGACAAGGCACTTACAGAATTTTAAGTTTCTCATAGCAAAAATTTTGATAAATCTTTTAATTTGGGCACTCTTTTACATAACCTCCTGTACATATACGTGCTGGTATGTAGAAAAGCAAGTTTGTATTGCAGTCACAGGAAGAGAACCTGAGTTATTTACAAAGGAACATTTTTTTCAGCCTGGGAATCATAGTCAAATAGAGAAAAATAAAAAATTCAACTACTGCACAGTACAAAGGCTGTAAAAAAAAGATCTATCCTGATTTTTTTTATGTGGCTAAAAGACATCTATATTACTCATAAAACTAATTAATTTACAAGTGGATGTGTGTGGACCTGCTTTTCCCTGTTTTGCCTCCTTTAACATTAATATGTGCTAAACACATGATTTGACACAAAAACTAAACTTCCTCTCGGAATTGGTTATCATTGGTTTATTTTTGGCACATACTGGCTTTCATGTTTCTCCAGCTTCTATGCAATATTATTGCACTTCTATTATCTTACTTTCTGAGTCTGCCACACCACAAACCTGCTGGGTGCTACAACTCAGCTGTTTTTCTCCTCTTATTGCTGCATACAGCATGTATATCTAGTACTAGTGATGAAGGGTAAAAGGAATGGGGAAACCAGATAGAGGTATTTGCAACTATTGCATCATATGGATACATAAGTGCCTATGCTCTTCCTATATGCCGACGCAAGAAATTTTCTTTTAGGATGTGGTAGTATATTTTAAGAGAGAAATAATTATGCATTTTTGTATTCATACTACCACAACACTTACCCAAAAGATTGACTTTCTATTCTTTCTGTAACAAAATTTGTTATAAGGACAAGTCTCTTCTATCTCATTTTATAAGTGTTTGTGCTTCCAGAAAAAACTTTTACAAGAAAAATAGACTTGGCCCTCACATCCTATCCCATGATGTAGACCTGAGCTCTCCCATACCTTTGGGTATAGAAAAAGGTGCAGTTGCTCCACTTTTCAGATTTGGATCGCACAGAGGACTCTATGAACACACCCAGATTCAGGTGTTATAGCTTCCCTTTCTCATGGTAAGCAACTAGAAGAAAGGAAATTTGTTTCCTCATTTCTAATCCTGGACAGCAGCTTTGCACTATTGTTATTCTTTCTTCTAGAAGAGGCACTGAGACCTTGAAGAAATTAAAATCTGTCAAACATCAGACACTTCACTGAACCATGTGGGGAGAAAACCTCTGCAGAAGGAGAAAACACAGCTAACCCCTATTTCTTTTTTACCTTCTAGGCACTAGACTGGAGGTGGAGATCACACTTGGTTGCACTCCTTGAAAAACTTGATTAAGAAGTGGACAAATTATGCTGAGATCATCCAAGAATTATTTCCATAAAGGCAACATCATCCCACCTGGCAGAAACTATTTTTCATCTGTTAAAAGTCAAAGGAGGAATTTGAGAAAGATGAATTAAAATTTGCATAATTTCTTTCCTTGTGTGCTCTCATATACACATTCATCCAAGCTCATTAGTGCTTATGATGCAGCTTTGCTTAAAAAATATTACAAAAAATCAATTATGAATGCTAGCTTTTAAATAAAGAGGTGACATATGGTGACACATGGTGACACATTTGAACAATATGCACTTGAATACAGTTAACGTAATGTCATTAACCTTGACATCAGAAATGTAGGTTACTGTTATAGAAGGGTAATTATATTTTCAAAATCAGTAATCACTGTTAAGGATTTAAGGGTCATCATTACCAGAGAATTAATCATGCTGTCCTAATGCAAGGCTGAACCTGATTCCACCACTGCATTTGTGCAGTGTGAAATTAACTACTTCAGTTACTAAGGTCTACTTGATTAAGTAGAAACTCCAACAAAAAGAAAGGAATGAGAATTTTTATACATAGCATATTGCTTTAAACAATAACAATTTTTTAGTCAACTGCCTTTGCCTGGCCTTCCAGTATCATGTGATCATCTCAGAAATGCAACTTGCATTAAAAAGTAAACAATGCTCCACCATATATTGCTGCCTAGTTCTGACTGTTAGAGAAAAAAATGAAAACACAAACCCCATGTTTCTTTAATTAAATCTCATCATGCTTGGACCTGCCATGCTGCCTATACTCCAAACAGAGGTAATAGAATAATTTTCATTTTAGAAACAGGAAAGAATAGCTAAACTTATGATACTTTCAAACATGAAGATAGAGTTCTGTCACCAAACGTATTTCAATCTTCAGTCTGAGCTGGAGAAATAAAGAGTAGAGCTAGAAAAGACATGCTGAAGTGATTTGGCTTAAGTATGTCTGTAGATGGTCAGTAAATTGGGATAGTCCCACCTAACTAAAGTTTTGAAGCACTCCATGTTTGGTTTCTTGGCTACAGTCAGTAGGGTAACAGAAGTTCATAATCTGTGTGAAATGATAATCAATTAGTATTGTCAGCTCCCAGCTCTTGTAACCTGAAAGGTTTTTTTGTGCACCAAACCACAACAGCCAGCTGGTGTTTCTAAAACATAGAGCTTGAGGCCTGCATTGCGAGATCATTGAAAATAGACACATTTATTATCAGAATTCCTTAACTCTTTCTTTGTGCTAAAGCAAGTCTGCATTGACTCAGAACACTTAATCCTGGCATGGAATGGAACTTAGTTTCAGCAGTTTGATTCCCTCCTAAGAAAAAGACTTGGGTGACCGGGTTAGACTTTTCCCTGCTAGCTTTGATTCCTTTCAAAGTTCTAGCCTTGCAGGCAGTGATCTGCCCTGGCTCTTCCCAGACATCACAGCTCCTCTCCTCAAGGTCTCCCCGGGGGTCACCATGCACCTCTCTGCTCAAGCAACAGATAAGTTCTAATGCTGTGATCCAAAAAGAGAAATTCAGGGGGCCCAGCATCAGGCACATTACACTTTTGCCCCAAAAGGAAGACCCTTCCTGTATTTCATATCTCCTTTTGGTCCTACCTGACATTTTTCAGGTGGATAACTACAACCTACTGCTTCCTTGTGCCTCCAAAACAATTTGATTTTTCATTTGGTGTTTTTTGTGCTATTTTTTTTTTAATCCAGAGAGAAGCATTTGCAAGGTTTATGGTTTTCCTGGCATGCTTTAGTTTTGACCAAAGGGCCTTTCCCCACTCAGAGGTCCTTCCCAGTACTCTTCTGCCTTTAACGCTCTGTTTCTCTGCCAGGATAGCTTGCAGGAATGGGGCTTATATGGGGATATAATCGCTTGGGAAAGGAATGTAATTAAAAGCAACATACAAAGCAATTAAAAAAAAAATCTTCTGAGGACACTTAGCTGGTACAGTGGGAATTTTGCTGAGAATATTTAATTGTTTGCATTATTAAGTGCAGACAGGTTGGTTTTAATTCAAAACAAACATGGCAATTAAATAAAAAACTTGTATCAGTACAACATTATAATTGTGAAGTTAAACAAATATGAAAACATGTAGGAAACAAAAACATTCAGGTTTTCAAAAAATGGGAAAGATTTACTCGATTAAGAAGATAATTTAAAAGAGGTCCTAAAGTTTTATATCAGCTGTACTGTAAGGAACCGGATGTAACACTGATGCAGCTGCCTTCATCATTAGTATTTTTTATTCGCGTTTTTCCAGTTAAATCTGCAACAGAACACACTGCATTTGATGATATCAAGTGCATTTCATAAGAAACACTTGGCAGATGAATTTACATTTGTTACATTTTCTTTCCTACATGTCTTGTCTTAACATTTAATTTTTTAGGTATTAGCACATTGACATATTATTTTAGGGGTTTAGTTTCTTTTCAGAGAACATATGGAGTTCTTTTCTTGTTTGATGGAAATGCTTGATAGAAATGCTACCAAATATCAGATAGACTTCTGTGAAGTAATGCCCAAACTGATCAGAAAAAGTTAAAGCTAATTTTTTTATAAGTAACTAAGGAGAAAATCCAGAGTTCCTATGAAAGACACTGCTTAGCTTTAACTAATATGTCTCTTCTGTGGATGTTAACTAATTAAGTTATTCTTACCCAGAGAACTAGGAAGCATTTAGTCCTGTTTGGGAAATGGAAAATCTAAGCAGAGAGACCATGTGACTACCATAAATCCAAAGAAGCAAACTCCTTCAGTACCCTTTCCTGAACTCCAGTATCTGTTCCTATTATACCCTTACTGCATCCAGACACTGCCTAAGCCAAGTCTTAGCACAAAACAATTTTTCTCTTGTGTCTAAACTATGCTGGGGAGGAGGGAATGGAGGGTGTTTGGATGACAGTGTTGACACTCAAGCTGTTGTGGAGAATCACAAACATGATGCTCTAATAAGTAATCCGTGCCGACATGTTAGAAATCAAAGCTCATTAATGCAGAGAGAGGATAAGCATTTTAATGCCTCTGGATTCTATCCACTGCAATTAACACCACATACAGCATATTGTTCACTTAAAGCCATAAATCACAGCAAAAAGAGTCATATTATACACAGATCCTAAACCACAATAATGAAAATGAGGAATGGCTTAGGAAAACCAGGAGATAATATATTTTTTTCATATGATCAATTGGAAACTAAAACTAGTGCTGAAAATACTTGAAAATTCTTGCAAGATGGATGATCCTCATAAATATGTCTGAAGGCCTACCTTTATCTGAATAAACTGCATTGCTGTAATGCCTGTGGACCAAACCCTACCAGAGCAAGTAAGCAAGAGTAAGACAAGGATAGTCCTGAAGTGAAAGTTATACAAACTCATGTTCATTAGTCTGTACAGAACTTGATATAATTTTTGGTAGGACTCATACTGATTTTTTTAAAGGGAAAATTAGTGAAACTCAAATTCAAAAGACCTCAGAGCCAAAACTGAGCCTGAACATGCCACTCAGGTGCACGTTAAATAAAAGTGATTATTTAAGAGTATTTCTATTTCCAGCTGAGTTGGATCCCAGGAGGGGTAGTTGTTAGATTGATGTTACTGTTTAAATTCATTGTCAAATCCACTGTGTTTTACCCACTTGATGCACTGCAGGAGAAGGCAAACTTCTTTGCAAGTCCTGTGCCCTGTCTGCAATTTAATTATATATCTTTCTCCAAGCTCTCCCTCCCTGTTTAGGGCATTAGGCACACACACCAACCAGCTGAGAGAGAGTTATGAATTGAGACAGAAACCCTAAATACTCAAGTTCTGGTCAGGAAAAACACAGTGATGATAAACTTTGTAGCCTAAATGTGAATGTGTTTTCAGATAGTAACACCAGTGAGGTGGCACACAGCGCAGCTGCTGCAGTGCCTGTGGCAGCACCAGGAAGGCACAGGCCAGCACTACACTGAAGCATACAAAAGATGCTCAGAAAGCACCAAAGACCTGCAGCCTCTGCCTGCTCAGCCACATCACAAAGGCCCTTGCTGGCTAGGCAATAGGTGATATTCTGAAAAATGTTCCTTCTGCTTCCCAGATGCATTGCTCCTTCACGGAGGAGAAAAGCAAGACAGCAAGATGGTGGATGGCCTCAGAAATTCCACATAAGCTACACACCCATCTGTGAAAAGGCTTCTGATAGCCCACTTGCAAGTAAAGAAACTACTCAGAGGTTATCCCAGGACAGCATCATTGTTCCTTTGGAACAAATAGGACAACACAATCAGAGCCACCCTTTATGACTTTGTCAGACTCACCTCTGGTTTCCCTTGGCCTCTCTATCAGACCCAATGTGAGTGAATCCGTGTCTCAGGAGGGATTGTGCAGGTGCTCTCAGCTCGCACAGAAAATTTCTCAATGATCTGGGCTTGCCTGGGTGTGGAGGAGAGCATAGGTCTCTCTTGGGGAGCTCCTTGATGTAGCAGGAAATAGGTTTGGCACTGGCCATGTATGAAGAGTGGCTCTTTCTGCTCTTTAATTACCATATTGAGCTGTGGGCCAGGAGAAGTGAGCTCTTGCTGCCAGTTGCTTTATGTACAGCTCTGGCAGAAAGGAGGTATGAAACCACATTCACTGCCAGTTGGGTGCTTGCCTGCTGCTCAGCGGTGGAAGGAGATTCCTGAGAGGAGTCCCACTGCCTGCTCCTCATCTGGGAAGCAGCCAAGGGATGTCGGGCTGCCCTCCCACCCAGGGACTCTAGCTATGGGATTAGGCTCCATTTTGCTTGCTCTTTTCCTACCCCATGGCTCTTACATTCCTGTCATCAGGGGCTGGGGTCTGACGGGAGCGTGAGGACATGCCCCTTCCCCATGCCTCCTCTTAAGGACGTTTTACTGGCTAGTGATTAAAGACAGGCATTATAAACCCTTGAGAGACAGAGGTTATCCAAATGCACTTTCTAAGGGAGTCCACAGATCAGATCCTGTCTGAGGAAGAAGCTGGTACCACCAGCATATAGATAAGCTCAGAACTTCTGTCCCTGTAGGAGAACATTAACCCTGTCATGAACCTGAAGGTCTCCATGATCCGTGGAGGAACAGGACATGGCCATGAAGTAGGTGCTCCAGGGCCAAAGGGTGTCAGAAATTCAGGTGTATCCCCATGCCTACTCTGTCCTGATGGTTTGCTCTGCCCTGATCCCTGCTTGACATGTAAAGCTTACTGGATCCAGGTTTAAAGGCAGAAATCTCTCTTTGAGTAGGAAATCTGTATCTTACCTAGGTGGCCTAAATTTTCCTGCCAGATATCTCTTTCTGCCTGTTATAGCTGTCTGCTTTGTGTGTTGCAATCTCTGTCTTGCCCTTAGGCACCAGTGAAAGAAAAATAATAATCAAGTTTTATGTCAACAACTGTGTGGAAACAAACATATTCCTAACACACCATTATTTCTTGTCAGATTTACAAGAAAGACCTATAGCAGGGCAGTGCGAATGAGCCTCATAGATGCCTCTCCTTTTTTCATGTTCCACAGGTATTCAACCAGTTAGGAACAGGAAACACATAACAGAGTAAGGGGGAGCAAGAATTTGACATTTGTGCATTCTCTGAAGTGGTCTTTTTCCCACTTCTCTTGTATTTCAACCTATTACTCAAAGCACTCAATTATACAATTTCCTCAGCTTGTCAACAGAAATTTAAGAATTTAGCCTTTCTCCTAGAAGCGTATGGCTGCAGTTAAAGGAGAGCAAGATTCTTACCATAGTTTTCTAATCAAGTTCTCTGTGGGCAAACATTCCTAGTCCCACCTTAAGTGTTTCTGAGAAAAGACATATGCTGTCCCACTCTCCAAAGTCATCAATTATCCAAGCACTACCAGCAGCATTATTAAGATGGAATAGAGCAGTTTCCCACAGACATGCTTCTCATTTGATTCTCATGCAAAAATAATTTTCAATTAGCTAAGCAAATATATACCACAGGGAACACATGAAGGCTTCTGCCCACAGCCAGTGGGTGGATTATTCCTGATATGTGGAGGGAACTCAGTATGGGCCTGGTAGGTGGTTGACAGTCATGGCATCAGAGTCAAGGTCCAGCCTGGTCTTCACACCACTGTAATTAACAAATCATTTTCTGAAGCCACTGACACACTGTGAATGGCATGGTTAACATTCAGACATTTCCCTTTGACTATCCAGCCTTGGTGCCCACATCATGTATTGTTGCAGATCCGAAGATCATATGACTGAATGCGGACAGCTTGGGGCATAAGTCCAGTGCAAAGGTTTGGTCATGCAACCATGCCCCAGTGTAGAGCCCTTACAGAATCTCTTACAGATGAACAATCAGAGAAAGACATCTTACACTTGTCTTGGTGTATTTCTGGACTATGAATGAAACTGTGTCAACTGCAGCTGCACAAATTAGTCCTCTGCATTAAGTAGAAGGTTGTGGCTAGTCTCTACATGACCCTCCGCTTCTATCCCCATCTTCTGCAATCACCTTTTTGCAGTAGCCACCAATGGCAGGCGTTAAGAATTTTTTTCCCTTATCTGTCACTCTTTGGATAGGCAATCCAAGGAGTTGTCTTTGCTGTCTCTGTCAGTAATACTACTGTACTAGAGGCTAGCATATTACCCCAAGTTTATGGAAATCCATGTGAAAGAAACCACAAGACTTCTCAATGATCCACATGCCTGAATCTGCTGTGACACTTCTGTGGGCACATATAATGAAGCTGAGAGCAGTAATCAGCCTGCCTTGACCTGTTTCTTCCCTTCAAGACCTTCTCAGCACCCCTGAAGTCTTGCCTGAAGTAACCCAAAACTGCCTCTTACATCGTGATACTTGTTCTATGGGGCTCCCAGCAGTTATCTCACAAAAACAAACAAACCCAAGACATTTCCAACAACAAATTAAATAAAATAAAACAAGTACCAACAATCAAAGCTGAATGGATTCTGTGGGCAAAACCTATAATAATTTATTGGCTGTTTACATGCCTTTAAAAAACTCACCACTTAGTCTACAGATGTGTTTTGACGGCAGCATTTTGGGCAAAAGCCAAGCAAGGATAAACACAGAGAGTTGGTGCTTATAGGGGAAGAGCAAGAAATGGAGAAAGGAAAGAAAAAATTTGCACATGTACACACAGAAAAAGCAAAGGACTTTACAAGTAGATCAGGAAATGGGGAGGGTATTTAGAAACCAGTGTGTAGTCACTGAGTCACTGATTTTTCTGAGGGGAGCCACCACAGCACCAGGACATATGACCACTCAGTGAGTGGGCAAGTGTGAGGTCTGCTGTCCACACTGACCCAACACAAAGGCACTGTGCTAGTATGGCAGCGTGCCCATGCTGAGAGGTGGCTGCGAGGACAGCTCCCAGTCCAAACCTGATTTATGTCTGACCAGCCTGATGAGAGTGGGAATGCCAGGTTTGCCTGCATTGGTGTATATGGGCCTGGATACAATCGATTGGCTATGCTGAACCATGAACTCCCCCAGGGTCATATTCCTTGGGGATCAATTGGTTGATGAATTGATTAAAGATTAGGATCTCCAAGAATACTGTTATTTCATCATCAGTTAGAGGGAATGTGTATTCGGACATTCAAGGTCTGAGCAATTTCTCAAATTAAAATTTGTCCAAAAAGGACAGCTTTGCTCGTGCCCTTCTCTGATGGCCATTTTCTGCTGCCCCACTACCTTAGCTTCCTCCTGTCTTAGTTTTACTTCTAAGTCCCTAAACCAGTGCCACAACCTAGTGCTTCCCTCCACCCTGGCTCTCAGGAGCACCTTATTCCCAAAACTAATCTCCAGGTTCTTCTACAACATCTGTGCAGCTCACCTTTGAAAAAGTTCCCAAATACAAGCTATTTCCCTCCTCACATTTCCAAAGACATCCTTAAAAAAGCTTCTGCAAAGATGATGGTTTTAGAGAGGCTGCTCCTGGACAGGAGGCCCTGCAGACTGCACACTGCCAGTACTTGGTCATCTGGCCATACCACCTGAATGCAGGACTTACTCTCCTTGAGAAATGGGGAACACTTGCTGTGGAACACATTATTTTTAAAGAAACTTGGCTAGTTAGCACCCAAGGGTGTCTGAAAAGATACCCAAGATCAAGACTGGGTATCTATATGCAGATTTGGTATCTTAAAATACTCATTACTATCACAGAACAACTAGAGGAAGATATGACTGTAAGTGAACACAAAAGCTAGGAGGCTGTGCATGTAACTTAAATTTCAGAAGGGCCAAGCATCCAGTAAATTCCACTGAAACCAACAACATTATTGTCTGATTGTGATTCCAGTAAGAGTGGCAAACACATAAAAGCCAAGGTTTGAATGGGGAAGCAGACTAAATGCATTTTCCTCCATCACTATTCAACGTTACTTGTCACCGTATCTATCCATTATTCCTTCCTTCTGCATGTCATGCTTGAGTTTGCCATGCTGAACCACACAATGTTATTCAAATAACCCAAATGCTGAAGCATGAGCTTGTTGCATTTTGTTGGCAAGCTGCAGAAGGATGAGACGTAATATGCTATGTATATATAGGAGGTACTTTTTCCTAGCTTTTCCTTCTAGATAGGGGAGAACAATGAAAATCTCCGCCTTTTAGCAATAACTCCCATATTTTTATTTAAGTCTTTTAGGTTCTTATCTATGACAAGTAATAATTCTAATTCTTTACATTACTGAATTGTTGCAGGTTGAAATACACTACACATGGTGAAGTCCTCCCATACTGTTGTAAAACACTGATGACAAAAACCCAGATATGTAGCTGGTTATCAAGATACATAATTTAAAAGTCACCAATCTGGTTTACAAAACCTACTTACCTTATTAGTGTAATCTGACCAAAAGACAACTTAACCTCAAAGTGTTTTGCCCCTGGATATTTTAAGATCAGTGACTGATGTTACCTAGAGACCACAGACACTCCTGGTGGCTGGTAGGATGTGCTGTGGAGCAGACTTTACACAGTGAACTGCTGCTGGAAGAGGTTTAGAATCCATGTAGTCTAAGGTGTAAATTCAGCTCTGGTCTCACACTCCTGGGCTTTGTTTTTCTTAAAACTTTCGACCTCAACAATGCTCCCACTGCCACCAACCTTCCCTGTTCATTGTGTGGCTGCTGCTCAGTTCACTTGCTGGAACTGGATTGTGGAGGCTCTGTTAGATGGGACAAAGGCCTTCACTGAACTCTTTCTTGACACCAGAACTGGAACATACTTCTGGTTACTCACAAGAACATAATTACAGATAAGTTTAATCTTGTTGACTTACCCCCTCTAACTGCATAGCAGCTCAGAGTAGAACATCTAATAGAAATCCAGTATTTCCACAGTCCTCAGTACTGTACATCAAACATAAATAGAAGGTGTGCAGGGTGTGAGGAATGTATTCAAAGCATATACATTTGAATGTTAAATGTCTACATTTGCCAGCCTTGCCTCCATGGCCACCCTTGATAGGCAGTGCAGACAGAGTGTCTCCCCCAGTGGGCAAGTCAGAGCCTATAACCAAGGCTTCTCTCTGAGTCATCCCCAGAGAAGTTACCTTCATCCACTGACTGTGAAAGAGGAGAGGGAGATTCATTTCTTTACAAAGGCATCCCAGTTCAAGGCCTAACCTTGGCAGTGTCATTGTCCTTTATCTTCCATGAATATTTTCTGTTTTCATTTCTCAAGGGAATAAAAGAATAGTGAAAGAACCACAGGTATTACAAGCAATTGAACTAAACCCAGACTAGCAAAAATAGACTGTTGCCACATTGGCTTAATGGAGAAACAAGCCCTGGCCAGGAATGTGTGACAACAATGTCTAAATCTGAAAGATGGACTGGGATGATACATGGTGAAGCCAACTTTCCCAGCTTCTAATGACTCCTATTGCATGTATAGACCCATAAGCAAATGTTCTATATATGGGAGAAAACTGGTTGTTTTCCAGCGCATCCTCAACTCTATGTAAACCAGGAGGTGAGCAACTAAAATAAGATCCAAAATGAGATACCAGATAGTTCTTTCATCCAGTTTTAAATATATGAATACATAAATCAATGTGCATGTTTATGTGTCTGGCTCCAATTAATAAGCACCCGTCCTGTGCCTCAGGCCTCCTGACAAGCATCAGAATTAATAATTTAATACACGGAAGAATGATAATCTTGTGGTTAAGTAATTTGAAAGTTGGATCAGTTCTTGGCTCTGCCACAGATTTCCTGCGTGACCGTGGGCAAGTCACTTAATCTTCTTGGCCGTGTACCTCAAAGGTATGTAGGTGCCTGATCCCACCAGTTAGGCGCCACTGCTATCTTCAAAAAACACTGCTTAGCTGTTCCTTCAGCTGGTAGGTGTCTGATTTCTGTCGGTAGGCATAAACAGGGTTTGCAGACGTCATCCCACAAGTTAATGAGCTGCTTTGAGGCCTTGCTCAAGTTCAAACTCCTGAGTCCCCACTGTGACACAGCTGGGAAGGCTGGCTTTCAGATCATGGTACCCCACATGGAGGTGCAGAGGATCTGCCTGCCTGGCTAGAGAGAAGCAAACTTTTTTGGCTGGAGAAAGCACTGCCTTTTCATAAGGCTGCTGGAAGCTCCTTTCTCAGCTGGGAAGGTTTTTTTCCCATCCATCACTTGTCTGGGCCACTAATTCAACCCTGCACATTCAGTTAGGTAGCAGAAAATCAAAGTATGGGGGAAATTACAGGAAGGACAGAGGCCATTAGCTTGGGGCCAGGGCAGTGCATCCTCTGTGCCCCATAGGAGGGCAGCAGCCACATCCAGGCACTGCCAGCCTCCCAGGAGCAGTCCAGCAGTGCCTGATGACTGTGTCTCTTCACTGTCTCTTTTTAGCTTGGAGCACTCATTGTCTTCCCTTTCCCTTCCTCTTGGTGCTGCTGATTTTCCAAGAGGAAGAACTGGTATTCATCACTACTGAAACTCATCACAACAGCAGCAATGGCCTGGTCAGTGCCTTGCTGCGTCCCCAAGGTAGCTGGAGATGAGATCTAAAGCTCCTGAGAACAGTTTAAAGAAAAAGAATCTCCCAAATATATTTGCCCTTGTGACAGATTTGGGGACATTTAGCAACTGGGTGATAGGAAAAATCATGCATTCCTCCTGTACAGTTACTGCCTGATGAGTGTTGGGCATTTTGGCATTCTGTAGCCAGAGCTGTTGCTCCAAACTCCCTGCCCATCTTCCCAGAAGAACGTGGGAATTTGAGCAGCCCTGAGTAAATCCCAGTGAGCTGGGCAAAGGGGGCAGCCACAGGGAGATACGTCCACATGTTGCTGCACTTTTCCATATTTCTTTGCAGGGAGAACAATGTTTTTAGACTCTTGGGAGCTTCAGACTTTGAGGACTGGCTTTAAACAAGTCAGTCGAGTTGTTCAGGTCTTTAGCGTATGTTCTAAGCTCATCCAGCTGTACTTTTTCAGAAGAAAGAAAAAGGAGGGATATTTTACATGGCAGGATAGGAGAAAAACAGAAAATACAGCACTGAAAGGGATTTAGTGCTTTAAGAAATTATTCCAGCTAAAAACTAATTTATCCTATTGCCCGATTTAAGACGTTGCAAACCAACGTGATAGAAAATTTTCCATACATGCTTTAATGCTTTCTGTAACAATGTGTAGCTGCAAAATCTCATGACTCAGACATGACAAAACTGAAGGTGTCTCCACAACTGAAAGGCACTGAGTTACCAAGGTAAGGAGATTTTGAGATGGTGAAAGTTGTTCCGTGCGGTCGGTGTCATTGTGGATGTGCAGGGCTCTCTCTGGTGCATGTGTTGTGGTGGCAGCAGCTTCACTGGAGGAGAAAGCAGGCCCTAGTGCTTCTTTCTCCTTTTGCTAAAAGGATAAAGCTCTCTTTTTTTGGTATTTTGGTGGCACAGTCCCAGAGTCAGCAGGCTTGCCGCTGTTGCCCACAAGAGTTCCCAAGCAGGGGTATGAAGACTTTTCCCAAGAAAACTCTGCCTGCTGTGCCCTTTGGAAACAGATGCCAAACAAACCTTGTTCTCTCCCAGTAACAATAGCAATGTGTCAGTCTTGTTTTGTTCCCTGTTCTGCAGTCGTAGCCTCTCTCTTCCTACAGAAGTGTGGCCAGGGAGGCCCAGAGGAATTATGCAGCAAATCTCAGCTGTTCTGAGGAGGGTAAAGGATTCCCCAGCCCTACAGGTCAGGCTATGTGAGATTTCAGCTGGGATCACAACTCCCTTGGCTCTTGGGTAGATTTAATTAAGTTGGAATGAAAGCCAGCTCTAGTGAGTTCAGGGCAATGTTAAACAGACCAGTGTTTGACGAATGAACTCCCTAACACACAAGATAGGAGGGAAGTTAATTCAAGGTATCTCCTGTGCCTCCATATGATTGAGGAGCAGGGCAAAAAAATTTAGGAACTCCTTTGTGACTTTTAAAGATACCCACCATGTGCTTGGGGTGCACAGATTGGGACACTACAGTAGCAAACAAAAAGACGCAGGAGATAAATAAAAATAGTATAATATTTAGAAAACAATAATTTTAGACAGAATTCTTCTATACCTCTGCTGCACGCATTCTCCAGAAAGCAATCTTCTCAGCCCTAGTGTGCTGTCATTATAGTCAGCACCTCCCACAAATGCCTTCAGGCAGGATCAGGTTTTGTACTGTCCTTCTGGGAAGGTTTCTTTAATGGATAACATGATGAACAGAGCACAAAATTGTGCTGGTTAACTCTTTTCCCCTTCAGTCCAGTCATTTGGTTGATCTTTTTGACAGTTGGCCCAGCATACAGGCACTTACTAAGTAAATAGTGGATGGAGGTTTAGCCAAGAGATGAATCTACCTGTAGGTGGAATACTGACCACAAAATGTGGTGGAAAGGCTCCCACAGCTCAGACTACTCTGGGCTGCAGAGAAGTTTTTCCTCTTATTGTCTTGTAGGAAGCAATTCTTATTTTACAGTTCTGAGCAATCTAGGAGAGTGGAAAGTGTCCCTGCCCATGGAAGGGGGCTGAAACTAGGTGATATTTAAGGTCACTTCCAAGTCAAGCCACTCTGTTTCTATGATCATGAATTACTGCTTAAAAAGTATACTGCCTTTGCTCTCCACCCTTTGTTTTACAGGCAAGTAAAACGCTGTGAGATTAGTCACTATTATAGTATTCTATCTAATGATTAGCCTTTAGGAATAGTTTATTCACATCTGTCAATCATCAGCTTGTAATGAGAGGTAATTTTAATACATCCATTCCAGAAAATTGGGTTTTGATGCTTAACAGACAGAAATATTACGAGTGATATTTGAAGGAATTTTAAACATCTTTGTTCTACTTTTTTTTGTTTGTTTGTTTTTTTTGATGTGAATTATTTTTTATTTCTGATTGAGTACACATGATTTGTAAAGGAAATTAATGGAGGCTTCCTGTTATGAGCCAAAGACAGATGTATACTTTAAATGGGTATCTTCAAAAATCCACACATTATGTGTTCTTAATGATGTGTACATGTGTTTTATCTAGATTTTGCTTCCAGTTATACCACAGAGAAGTGGGATGTTTATGTATTTGATATAGCTACTGTTTAACCCCTTTGCAATTCTTTCAGCAGTTTGTATATACAAATAATTTACAGGTCCTGTCCGTATGTCTCATAGGAGATCAGGACTGGGAACTAGAGACAAGAGACTAGATACTGGGATAGAGGATCAGAGTACCAGTCACAGGTCAGTAAAATGTCCCTCACAGCCCCTTAATCATAGTTACTGTCCTCATGAGCACGTAGCTTATTGCACTGCTGTTTAACACACAGCAGCTGAAGAGACTGCACAGCCACCCAACGCTGACTGCATCTTTGTGGAACTGAGCTCAGACCCAAACCTTGCAGCCCAGTTTGAGAACAAGGTGCCTGATAGTTGTCAGTACCCATAGTGTCTGCTTTCATTTATTCACTGCTTTTAGTGCTTACAAACTCTATCCAAGACCTTTGACTTATTTGGGCTAGTTCATCTAAATTCCACGACCCGTTCCATGCTTGCTGCTCCATGAAGTGAACCCATGAAGTTTGGGCATGCCCTCTCCCTCCACCCACTTACTTTAGATTGAGTCCTATTCTCTTCTGAACTTTGCAGCTCTGCAATCTTCACTTCATACCAATCTTAACTAACTTTGATGCAGAAGGGAATAAAAACTTTCAGAAATACTTCTTATTGCTTTCTGATGCTGTTCATAGTTTCACTAACGGTGAACACACAGTGGACATGATGTTTGCATACATAACGTACTGGAGAGATTTCTTACTTGGCTGTGATGACAAGAGCAGCTGCACTTCTGTTGTGATTTATCCTGTCTGTCTGCTCTCACCTAAAGTCCTGGGGCAGGGGTACCATGCTCCTCCCAGACTGACATTACCAGGAGATCCCTGGATCTCAATCAAGTATGGCCCACTGCAAAGAAAAGTCCTTTCTGGACTGGGAATGGCTCACTCTACATTTTCTCCTTTGATCCTCCCCATCAGAGATTGGCTCAAGAAAAGAGGGGAAACCTTCAAAGGAAACAGATCTAGCATGTTTCCTGAACAGGTCTGCAGATAGATGACTATCTTGAGACTCACTCTTCTTTTCCACCTGTTGTTCTTTCAAAGCCTCCTGCTTAGTTAAATTCATGAACAACTTTGAAAAGAAAGAAAAAAAAAAAAAAGAAAAAAGCTTATTTACCCCTCAGTCAGACAGATCTTACTTTTATGCTTTGACCCTCAATCCATTTTGCTGTGTTACTTAAATGTGAAGTGCAGTAATGCTCCGGCCCAATGAATACTTTACTTGATTTCAGAACCAGATGGATTTTTAAGGCTCTCCATGGCAAATCTGCCAAATTCATCTGCTTCATCACAACAGTTGCTCGAATACCTTTAATAGTTTCTGGCACTAATAAAGGAGATATCACTGGCAATGGCAGAGCAGGGCTGTGGGGAGCTGGATACTATCTTTTGTTGCTATGTTCATAGAGAATCTATTCATACAATAGAAGACCTGCAAAAAGATGTAACTTATTTTTCTGCATATTTATCCCAAGGAACTGCCAGAGAAAACTAGGCCAATGAAAAATTATTAGTCAGTATAGTAGGAATATGGAAATCAGAAAACACACTACCACTTTCTGGAAATAAACATGAAAAGGGAAATGCTTAAAATACTGATCATGTATTTGCCATTTCAGAACAGGATCTTCTAGATGCAAGATCTCACATTGCAGTTTTCCAAGTGTTCTCATAAGATTTTTTTTTTCATATTGTGTTTACTTGCATTTTTAAAGGTCATATATGGAGTTGACTTCCTCTGAATTTTCACTTTGCCAATTCTCAGTAGACATCACAGCTTCTGGCATAACATCAACATTGTAGTTTACATGCAATTATTCTCACAGGTTTTAGTTCATTAATTCCTGAGAAGCTAATACTGTCAACAAGACTTCAGTTTCTAATGATATCATTAGAAAGGATCTTTATACTTCCCTTTTGGTTATTTCTCCATTTCACAGGTACTAACTCTTTCACTTTAGTTGCCCTGAGTTTCATCTGCGTTAGGATGGTACAAACTCAATTTCTCTTGAGCAGGCATCCCACAGGATTTAACTTTTGGTATTATAAGGTTCAAGTACATCACTGATAATTAACCTAAGTTTTCTAGCATTTCAAGACCTTGAATTAAAAAAAGAAAAAAAGTATGTTGGCTGCCTTTCTTAGGGCACAGTCTCCCTCTGCTTCCCTGTAGGAGAGAGCCAGTCCCCCAGGTGGGTCCCACCTGCCTTCTGCAATGATCACAGCTCTCTGAGGTGAGTCCTGCTTGTGATGAGCTGAGGGATGATGATCAGTCTGTCTCGGCTAAAAGGCTCACTGAAGCCCGCCTGGCTGGCTTCCCACAGATGGTGTTGGTAATGGAGGTATGTGAGTTGAGGTGGAGTAAAGTTGGCCATGGCATATAAACCCTTTATTGATGAAAATACCCTGTCATTAAACTTAAAGCCAAATGTATGTATATTTCCTCCTATTCTGCTATGCTGTGTGTTAGAATAAATTCTGGCATTCAGCAATCTATCACATTTATTATGAAACTAGATTAAAAACTGTTAGTCACCAGGTAATGCACAACATGTATGTTTTTGCTTAACTTTCAAAGGACATGACTTCAAATTCTTCCAGATGTCCACAGCACTAATGCAAAGTCTTTTAAAATCACTGGCATATATCCTTGATACTTCAAAATTGATTCAGAGCTTTGTGAAGAAAGCCTGTGCAGGGCCTGATAGAGTAAAAGTCATGCTGGTTTTACCTACCTTTCCGTTGTACCAGAACTGCCTGTGAAATTGAGTGCTTGCAAAATCTCTTGAACACCTTAAAAGTCCTTAAGAGACTTCTTGCTCCAGAGGTTGACCAGGGATAACATTCCCTCCTGATGGCTTTTCATTACCAATGTTCAAGTTCCTATTCAGTTTTTATTTTGAGAAAAGGAAGAGAGGGAGGAAGGAAAGAAAGAAGAGGAGAGGAGAGAGGAGAGAGAAGAGAAAAGAGAAGAGAAAAGAGAAGAGAAAAGAGAAGAGAAAAGAGAAAAGAGAAGAGAAGAGAAGAGAAAAGAGATCATGGAAATACCCATTTTACTTTATGTTTGCTGAAGGGTTGAGTGCTGGAAGGACACTAGCCAGAAGCCATCAGGTTATTACACTGCAGCAAAGACAATCCTGGAAGATGCAAAGTAGGGAAATAAACTGTGTTAACCAAGTTCATGCACTCTGTGACCCTGAGTTTCTGAGTGAGTGGAAGATGTAGCTTGCTCAGTACTGAACAGAAAAAGACCAGGTCAGTGATTATGCTGTTCCTATTAAAAAAAAATAAATCGTGTTTTCCTACCTTCTGGAAACAATAAACCCCAAAGTAAAAGGAATTAGTGGTAGAAAAGTTAAAGACAAATGGATCATCTCTGAAAGAGGATTACCATTACCTGTGACAGAGCTCTGCTTTCCTGAGGATGCTTGAACATTTGCCTGCCGATGGGAAGTGGTGAATAAATCCCTTGTTTTGCTTTGCTTGTGTGTGCAGCTTTCGTGTTTCCTGCTAAACTGTTTTTATCTCAATCCATAAGTTTTCTCACTTTGACTTTTCAGATTCTCTCCCCACTCAATATCAAGGAGTGAGAAAATGGCTGTGTAAGACTGTGTTCTGGGGTTAAAGCAAAACATGTATCTACTGGAGTAGAAAATGTTACCTGAAAAAATACTCTGCTTGGTTATCTTGTGCTTTCAAAAATGGCGGAAAGCTCAGGATGCTCTCTGTTACTGATGTTAGGATAATCTTTCTCTCTATATCACCTATAATCAAAGCAAAACAGCCATAAAAGCTCTTGAACTCCAGCAAAATTCACACGAAGTAAGGGCAGGGATATACAGGACTTAATTCCATCCACACCTATTCTGTCACAGATGACTACATCATTATTATGAAAGTTCCAATTCAAAAGACAGGTATTATACTTTGAGTAACATTAATACATTTATTTAATTGTAATTTACTTTTCATTTCATAAAAAGGACAAAGCACAGTCCTGCTCTACTCATTTGAAAAAAAAAAAGATAAAAAGTAACTAAAAAACCAGTTCAATATTCATCAGTATCAAATAATAGTAATATCAATTTTCCTGAAATATAAAGAAACAACAAATATGTCTATCTATAGAAACTTTAATTAAGAACCTTGCATTTTGAAGCAGATGATACACTAGTTAGTTTTTCTTCACAACAATTTGAAACTGAAGGTCTCAGTCATTTACACAATTATGTGAATCAGAAAAGTCTCCAACTATCTGATCAGTATGTGACACCTACCTCATCTGTGTTGCTGATTTAAAAAAAAGATGTGGCTTTCCTTCCTGGGTAATTTCCATGCAAAAATGAAACGGATTTGCTTCATACACCATGTATTAGAAAAGTAAAAGGCAATCATGCATTTGGCAAAAGATTTAGTTGTGGTTGTAGACTATATAAAAATGAGTCATACTGCAAAAGAACAAAACCAAATGAAACACAATAAACGACCTTTTTTTTTTTTTTTACAGAAGGCTTACAGCATATTAGTTTCTTATGTATGAAGACAGCTCATTTATCTTTCAAATAATTATACAATTTATGAAACTTGGTAATGTTTGACACTTTGACATTCCTCTACAGGGAATTTATCACTTTCACCTATTTAAAAAATTTTCATCTTGTAACAAATAGTTAAAATTAAACTGGAACAGTATTATTGATATTTCTTAATGAAGACTCTACACTTTTACATGTAAATATATAGTACAAAATTATACAAATAAAAGAAAGAGGTGGAAATTATTAATAGACTTATCCTTGCTTCATGTAAATATTATTATTACAGACCTCTACAGTATCAGTTCTAAAAAGATAAAATCTATTTCTAAGTAGCTAGCAAGGTTGTGCTAATAAAATATGATTCCAAGCTTATAATTCTTGAAGCATCAGACATTGCACTATTACTTGAGCCAGCTGATTCAATATCACTGTGTTTCTTTACCATTCACACTCAATCTAATTGCCAGCACACCATGGAAATGAAAGGAATGTGCATTTCTTGAACAACTTTAAAAAACCCAAACAAACCAGCAAAGAAACCGAACACTGAAACACTTTAGACACAGTCAGAACAAAAACATTCTCTATCTCTAAGAGTTCCCATTTTGCAAAGGCCATAGTAAACATTTAGCTTTGACTAACAGTTGGGATCTGACTTTCACGTACTAACACACAGTTGGATCATTCGGTACTCTATCAAAGAGAGAAATGGTCTTAGAACTTTAAAACTCTTATTTACAACACTATGAACATTAGA
Organism: Formicarius rufipectus; assembly: GCA_013399695.1. Classification (NCBI taxonomy): domain Eukaryota; kingdom Metazoa; phylum Chordata; class Aves; order Passeriformes; family Formicariidae; genus Formicarius; species Formicarius rufipectus. The sequence continues at coordinate 778,824 of VXAU01005466.1, read as the reverse complement.
ATACTATCAAGTTCTTGAAAAAGCATATAGTACTCCCAAATGTAAGCCTTCAATACAGGAAGGTAACACCTGGCGTCTGCAGCATAAAAATGTAAATATAATAATTTTTTTACTGTGCTACTCTGTTTTTGCCATTTATTGTATATCTTTTTTTATATTTTAAACTTTTTACTTCAAAAAAATAACATATGTTTCCTACCATTTCATGGTCCACTTGGCTGATCTTAGCATGGACTCCATCTCCAAACTCCTAAGTTCTATATTGCTACCTTGACAACAGTAATAGTAATAAGACTAAACCAAAACCAATACATTACGCTGCTTCCCTGAAAGCTGACATTTGACTCCTCAAATCAGCAACAATGACTAAAACAGATTTTGTCAAAAGAATTGTTTTAAGAAATTGTTTTAAGAATTGTTTTAAGAATTGTTTTTGTAAGTCTCGTGTCAGTGAAGCACAGGTAAATTCCTTTAAACTGACCATGCTATCCATGTCTCAGGTTTCCTGAACATATTTAAAATGAAAAAAATCCTTATCACTGACTTGTATTTCAAGTCCTTCGAATTCTATCCAATAGCCTCAAGAAATATAACTCCAAATAATGAAATGTTTTTGCTTTGACTGTCTCTCTAAAAACCAGTAATCCCAATAAATGATGACGGGGCCATTCAAAAATATGCAGTACACAAAACATATAGGATAGTACAGACAGACGTAGTACTCTTACATTTATCACATACAATCAACATTTCAATCTCTATTATATTTCACAATTTGTTATTCAAGTTAAAGCACCTACGTATGGTGATTTTACTTTCACTGTACAGCCTATGTTATTGGGTTTTAACACTGTAACTTGCCCCATTGGACCAAATCATGCAACTGTCACAGATCAGCATAAGTGTTTTATAAGGCATATTGGAACAAGTTAAAAATATTTCTTAGCTGTTCAAAAGTTGATTTACTTCATGGAGGAGTTCCTGGATGCCTCAATCCTCTTAAAGTTCATAGGAAAACGGTAGGGTAATTAATTTTAAGGTGTAATTTATTTGGCTTAGGATGGTGTCACAGGAATCAAAAAGAATTGCAATCCTCATCTTCAAAGGGAGTCCTTTGTGTTGGGCAGAGGACAAGATAAATCCAGCTACATTCAGAATCCCGAGCAGGCAAGGACACCCAGGGCAGGCACCACCAGGACCAGGAGCAGAGTTGGTACTCCCACAGCAGCACCTGTGCATTGAACACATAACAACATGGTATTGGTCTTACTTCAGCACTACTCACAGAGGGGTCAATAATCCTAGATGTGAGGAAGGCTGCAGCGTGTGGAGGCTGGAAAACCAGCTGGCATATCTCAGCACAGCCCCTATCTGTGTGGGTAATCTGAAATGGACACAGAGACTTGCTATGATACAGCCAAGGAGTCACTCTTTTGTGCTGCAAGAGCTGTTTACGCAGTGTGTTTATACAAGAAACATGGCCATTTAGAAAACATCAATGTATTTTGATTTGGCCAGTCCAACAAGCCAGGAGGTTATTATACCAGGAGGTAAAAGGTCAAAATAAAAATTTAAGCATGTTAAAACAAAATTAATGGATTCTTTGAAATGTGATGAAGCAAAGGGACACCTTTGGAAATGTTCATGTTCATATGAAAAGCAATAATCTGGGAGATGTCAAAGAGCCCTGTCCGTTTACCTGTCAGATTACAAAATCCAGATGTCTGAGGTCTAGCAATGTGGCATTTACATCTGTTAAAGGGTCTTTCTTAAACAAATATTTCAAGACAGAAAATGTTAATCTTACCAACTTTACATGATTCGCTCAGGCAAACAAGCATAAAAATCGCTGTTGCCAAGTGGCTTGTGTTGCCATGGCCCAGCTCCCTGTTAAGAAGCATCTATATGAAAAATTCTTCTAATGGAGGAAAACATGAAAAAAGGTTCCTGTGTGAAACTGAATGATGATCAAGTATGAAGAAACTTTATTTTCCCGTTGCTGTTCTACAGAGAGAAGGGAATAATAAATCTTCCCCTGAGATGTTCTCACTGGCTCCAAAATTAATAGTTAGCAATTCACCTCATCACAGCTGTTCCTTACAAGGTACCTGCACTGTTGCAGAGATGTATATATTAGCTTTCTGAAAGGAGGCAAATCCTACCCTTAGACAGCACATTAACAGAACATTAGCAGGATAAATGCACATTAAACAGATCATGTCTTTTTTGTCCTGTTAGATTACTGACCCAAATGTCAGGATTCATAATTTACTGGAAAATCCATTCATGAATGAATGTGTGGCTCCTGCGGCTCATGAATGAAAGTTAATTAAAAATTTAGCTTGAGAAGACTTCAAGATTTAATTCTGTGCAGTAGTACAATTTTTATTTGTCAGTTTTAACAACCTTTAAAAACTAGAGAAACACCAAATAAAGCGTTTCTCTAGGTTTTTTTTACAGATCCACTTAGTGGATCTACACAAATAAATGTGGATGTAGATTAGAGCAGAAGGACTACTAAGCTCCCTCTGAGGTCTGGCCAGGTATGACTTGGATATATTTAGCACCTAAAGATTCTTTCTCTCCTCCGCATTATAATGTCTGACCTCTCCTCTCAACCAGCATCTTGTGGATCCAATGTACAAGCAATTGCAAACTACAGCCATCAAAGTCACAGTCAAAACCAAATCAGTATCACACCTCCCTACCACCTCAATACACCATGAGTGAACTCCATATCAAGAGTCCTCATTTCTTTCAAATAAACAATGAAACAGACACCCTAAATTTGGGATTTTTTTTCCAACAACCACAAGCAAAAATTGTGCAATTTTGCACAGTCTTTACTGCTGATTGGTATACAGCTCCTGCAGTTGGATTTCTGTTTAGGACTAATCTACAGAAACATACAGTCAGAATGTAGTTTAGCATCAGATAACGTTTGTATGTGACAGTCTGCCGTTGTGCCTATTCTGCAAAACAGATTTTTTTTCAGATAGAATGACCAAACTCCTACCCTTTTTCCTCTAAATTATATTCTTCATTCAGTCCAGTTTTCAAAGATTTAATATTCCATCAAGGTTGCCTGGTTTTTATCTCTGCTTTTTACTTTAAGAAAGATAACTGCAAAGCCTTCTCATATTCTGTTTCTCATAGCTTCTACCTAGGCTTGTCTACTTCACTGGGAAAAAAAGTAGGCCACCTGAAAAAAAGAGAAGGGATTTTTGCCTGTTAAATTTGTTAGTTTCTTTAGCAACTATTAGGCCTCATTACTGTTTTCTCAGTGTTTTTGTATTTACTCAGGTAGAACAGAAAAACAGAAAGGGGAGGAAGTAAAATTTCAAGTTAAATTGAACTGCATAAAAGGGTGGGGTTGTACTTCTGTCAACTGGCTTCTGAAAAGAAATTTGTCCCTTTGTCCCAGCTGGAAATATTGTCTACATGAAAGACTACTGCAAAAGAAATAGGTAGTATCAGCTGACATGATTTAAATTCAGCTATCCCTATTCATGGTAAATGGAAAATAACTGAACTAATTAGAATATACTTATCTTGCATCACTGGCATCATTACTAAGTAATGGATCCAAATTTCCCTTGTCTAGGAATACATCTGTTTGTGCATGAGGAATTTTCCTCTTGCCTGTGCCATAAACCTTTCAAGAAAGTGATTCACAACCCTGTGAATTAATGTTTTTGCAGCAGTGTAGATGCATGGGATGGAAATACAGCTGTCTGTCCATCTGTCCATGCTTTGTGCTGTGTTAAGGCTTGCAGTGCATCTGCGGAACAGCTTTACAAATATAAGAGAAATGTATTTAAAGTGCTGCTGATGGTCTGGGTAGTTTGTGCACCCCACGGTGTTAACGTGCCTTTTCCTACTTGAAAATCCAGAGCCAAAGAAATGTTTTGTTCTAGCAAGATCACCTGACATGTTGCAGTGTTGGCAGGCAGCAGCTGGGGCTGTTTAACACTGAATATGTTGTAAAGCATACAGAGGACTGTCATGCCAGTTAGAAAGGTTTTAATCAGCATTACTTAAAATTTTTACCTGTATTCTCCTCCTTTTATTACTACAACTGTCTTTGCAACAGATGGACATTTCCAAATCACGTTTCATTATACCATGTGAAAAGTGAATGATCACCTGAATTACTTGACACTAGTGTAAGCAGCAGACATTTATGTCTCCGTCAAATAATATAGAAAAAAATTAAAAATAAAATAATTACTCTGATTGTATAAATTACAGGTAAAAATTGTATTTTCCTTTGAAAAAGCTAGGTTTCAAAGATAATATTTTTTCAGGATCCTAAAACATGACTCTGGCAAATCTGCATGCAGTGAACACAGAGAAGATGTAATTTTGTTCTCTTGCTATAAGCACATAAAACACATAAATTATTCTTTGTCCATGTCACTATTTAAACTGACGTATTACCCTGATTTCACCTTTGAAGTAGGTGTACGGTATTTTCCTTTCCCCCCCTAATATTTTCCCAAATCAGAAGAAACCCTCTCCTCCCGCCCTGGATGAGATTTTCGAATTTGAGAGTTTGATTCTGTTTTCCCTTACTTTGCCATTAATGAATTGCACTGAGGCCAGTGCAGTCACACAAGTGAAGTGAAAAAAGAAAAAAAAATACCATATGGTTTTAGTTCCTACTGACTGCAACACTGCTTTGATTCCACTAATATTTTTATTACAACAAAGCACTACAATCCAAAAAGCATGCAAGACACACACAAAGCATCTCAGCCTCTCGTATATTTCAAAGAAAACAGATAAGCCTATTATTAATGACTGAAACAGATTCCTTTGGTTAAACAAGTAGTTCCAACCCTTATCTGACTGTGGTAACTCAAGAATGAGTTTTAAATTGTGTAGCTCAGTAATTACTATAATGGGCTTGAAAACTATCCCCGAAGTCCTAATGGTACAACAGGTACTAGGCAATAAAATACAACACTCTATGACTGTGTTTTACACTGATCATAGCTGTATGCTGGAATGCAGCTGGGCATATATACAAAGAGTGAGTTTATGGTAAGAACTCATGCTGGAAGATGAAGTGTATTGAAAGAAATGCACATGAGATAGCTGTGTTTGCTAAACTTCCTTTATATCATTCTCAGGTAAAATGCATATCCTGAAGGAAGCCAACTAGTTATATGAGAGTAAAGTAGCTGCAGAATGTTTGCCTCTCCTTTTTGTAAGTGCCTGGGTTTTCTGTGAGGAGGAGGAAGATGAAGAAAACGCAAAAGGAAGTTTTTCCCTTAAACAAGGGATTGAGGTAGAAATAACATCTAGTTTCTGTCACATTTGACTTTCGTATGTAATTATGTTAGTTAAAATGCACTACAGTTTTAATACCTAAATTAAGATCTCAGGGCCACTCAGAATTCCTAAACCTGAAATACAGGCCAAAAGACATCTTCTGGTGTCCTGTCTGGCCTCCACCTGCCTATCCAGAAGACCTCAGGTCCCCTGTAGATCATGTCACAGCTGTCAAAATTGTGTGGATGTCCCTGGTAATCTGGGGCATCTCAAACCCTACAGGCTTTGCTTAACATTCTGAATTACATGCTAGATGACAACTGATTATAATGGCAGCTTGGACACCTAACTCAGTTGTATTATGTGGATTACTTTGGATCTGAAATCCCAGGAACAGCAGGAAAACACCTATCTGGGTAACACATGGGTTTTTTAGACATTTCTTTCTCTTCAGTGCATCCTTCCAGTTTGCTTAAGATCTGGTCATTCCTAGTCAGCATACAGGCTACTTTGAAGCTCTGCACTAGCTGCTTGACTCTCCCCATTCACTTATGCAGGAAATTAACTAGGTTTGCAGACTCTGGAATCAGACGACTAAAGGTCACATAAGGCAACATTCCTCTCTGAATTTGGTGACGTGCCTCGTATTTTACCTTAGCTATTGTTTACATCTCTCTGTAAATATGTAACCTCTATTTTGGCCACTCAACCCCCAAAATACACATTCCTACAAAACTGCATCTTTGCCTCTTGGCATTTCTCTGAGAAAAATCATCATTACTTAAAAATTTCTCACCACTTTATCATTCTTTTGGTGCAATTATTCTAAAACCTGATGCACTACTGGAATTTTTTTAAAAGAATAAAAATTAGCAGACATGAATTGCCATGTGTGGGTGTTAAAACTACACTTTGTTCTGTCTTTTGGAAAAAGCATGGATTGAGTCTACAAATAGCCTGAAATTCTTACCCAATTTGCTGTATGCTATGTATTCCAAAGAGATTACCCTGTCATTTGTCTCCATTTCTGTTTTTCCTAAACTGAATCCAGAGAATGCTGCCTTTATGTAGGTCACACGAGGCACTATACCTGTCTATCCAGCTTGAGGATGAAAACTTGTCTGCAGTGTGGAAGACAGATCAATCAGAACTCCACAAAACTCTAGCATTTATAGGGCGCTACCTCTCCCAGTGGTGCTAATTCTGTACGGGCATGCTTAGGGCAGGTTATCCTGGCAAGACTGATCAGCTTGGGTTTAACATCATTCTGACATGAAGGTTCTGTCTCCAGTCTGGGAATCTGCTGTGACCTAAAGGGTCCTTGCACCTCACTCATTACAGGTTGTAATGCATGCATGATACAAAGATACCTAGGACGTGGCCTAAAGATAGCAGTTGCCTCAACTTTTTTGCAGGTCATAAAATATGTCAAAAGTGATTGCCCCAGTGTATGACAATATACACAATGTATTTTTTAAAGTGGTTGACTTACTACCACAGAACATTCTCACAGAATATGGTACACACAACTGACATGTATGCTAAATGGGTTAAGAATTCAGTCACTGGCAGATTTTAACCCATAACTGTTGAAGAATGGTCATTGAATTTCTAGTGCAATTCCACAGTGAAGAGTAGTAGACTGAACATAATCCAATCATTTTCATCACCTAAGGAACCAAAATGGCAACATAGTGACAACAACACATTTATACAAAAATTCAGACGGCATGGGAACTTACGCCATTCAAACTAACTGTGCTTTGTCATAGTCACATGCAAAATTATACACCAAATTAAAAAGTGACATTACACTGGAGTGGCAGAGATGAGACACTATCCTGGAAAGCAAGGATTACAAGAAGGATTTAGAGTTCATGTTGGACAAACAAGATGAATACCATTTTACAGCCCAGTGCAAGGTAATAGATGGCTGATGAAAGCCTTTCATAATGCTGGGAGTAGTTAAGTGTAGGAAGGTGAGACTATTGCTGCAGACAGTGGAGCTGAAACAGTGCATACAGCTGTAGTGCCTACAGTCCTAAAGGAAGTCTCAGAAGCTGGAGAGGTGAAGGAAAGAGCTGATGACATTATTTAAGACTTGAAGAATACGTTACCATGGAGAAATTCAAGGTGCTTAGTCTGTTTAACATTTGATTAGTCACTTGGCTGCTATATATACACATTTCTTAAGGGGAAGAATATATCAGACCCAAAAAGACACTTTAATTAAACCAAAGATACAAAAGGATACAATGGCCAGACCCCAAATCCAGAAAAATACAGATAATTGAATCAGGTAAAAAAAGGTCAACAGTGCAGGTGATTAATTACTGGATCAAAGATACAAAGATACTTCATACAAACAAAAATTATGATACCCATGAATTCACACTTAGTATTATAAACTGTACAAACTCCTGAAAACCTGCAGATGGGAGGTCCACTGCTTTAGTAACAAGTAGCTCCTCTCACAGTACAGGTAATACAGCAAAGGCATTGCTTTTTTTAAAAACGCCACAAGAACGGTTGCACTGCCTGTGTGACAAGAATATTGTTGACGTTTAATCCTTACTATTCCTCAAGTTAATTTTTTTAATTAGAAAGACAAGAATACAATGCAAGTGTTTGAAAAGATGTTATCCAAGTCCTTTACTCCATTCGGATGTTCTACGTCATACACTGTGTGCCAAGGCACACTACTAATTAAAATACAAAACAGGTAAGAGACGTGCAGACCACGTATGAACTCTTATTTAGTCAACATTGTGCATAATTTGAATCATCCTAAGACATGCTCCCTTCTCTTCTTTGCCAATCATCCAGATCACTCTCAAGTTGAGCATGTATAGTTTCTCATTGCTTATTCATCATTTTTCTGTCACAGATCCCCTCCTCCCTGGAAAATGGAACTCCCCCAGTGAATGGTCTGTGGATCACTGTGGACCACCCTCTTTCTCTATTACTTTCCTCTTAGCAGCAGTTGACAAAGGAATGTAACACAGACGCAAGAGGTAGTAGGACCTATAGGGTTATTGGAAGCTGACACCTAGATCCTGAGGCCTGCACCATGTAGGGCACTACTAGAAGTGGCAGTAGCCTAACTGGGAGCACTAGTAGAAGAAGTCTGATACTTGGAAATTAGGCAGTGCTTCCAGGACTGAGCTGGACTGCTACTGCAGTGTCCTGTGCATACTGTGAATCCTCAGAAATGTTTAAAGAGAAACTCTTATTCTCAGTACAGTCACCACTTAAAGGTTGTCTTTGAAACTTTGGATATGAATGGCATGCTCATCTGACAGCATGCAAGAGGAAAATACTCAGTCCAATACTTACAGGGAGTGTGGGATAGAAGAAAGGAAGTTATCTGCTCACCTGAAATTTTTATTTGAGCTACTTCTCCATCTCCTCCTTCACTGTGTGCTCGGACCTCAACAACATATTCACCATCACTGGGGACTGGGACTTCTATTGTGTGCTTTCCAGTTGAGAACAGCTTGCCTTCATGCTGTCCATCTGGCCTATAAAGTACCTAGGAAAGTCATAGTAAGTACAGTTAGTACACAGTAAGTACACATTTCAGTGAAGACACAGTTATGTATGTACAGTGTGCCAAGGAAAAAGTATTAGGTTTTTAATTTTTATATGAAGCTTATGTGTGTATATACATATATCTCAAAACTTAGTGTTTGATACTATTTTTTTCCATTTTTACACAGGGTGAATACAGACATGATGTTTCCTCACTGTCTTCTCTGTTACAAAATTATGCCATCTTCTGAAAAATAATTTTAGTGCTTCCACTCAAAATAAGCAATTAAATGACAGAGGATAATAAAGCAGAGTGGTAAACAGCATCAAATGAGAACCTAGCTGGGCTTTCTGACATGAGATTTATAACCATTTACATAAGTCAAACAATTACAGATTTTATTAACTCTCAAGGTAAAATATTGCAAATGTGATAGTATATGTCTTGGGAACCTTGAGAAAAGATCCCCGTTCCTTCAGAAATCATGTCTGTGAAATACTGTCAGCAATTCCCAGGCAGGAGCTCAACTCCTCAAGCAAATTTACACACACAGAACATGATACTAATTTTCTTACTGCCAAGGAAACAGTAAAATGAAACAGGAATTATATTTGAAGCTTTCTGTATGCCCTATAGTTAGTATGTACACTTGCTCTAGTTATACAGTAACTGCATCTGATGACATTAAAGGTCCCCTCCCTCACTCTACTGTCCCAGACTTTAAAGAACTCATGTTCCAGGAACTGTAGCTCCCATGGAGATGGGAAAGGGAAGCTGAAATAATGCATATTGATGTACAGAAAAAGTATAAAGTATTCAACTTTTTAAAGCATTATTTTAAGCCAACAGACAATAAATGTGATCACATAGGAAATGCGGTTGCTGCAGTCACTGTTATGAACTTTCCCAGAATATAGCTTACCACCCAAATGAATTTCAGTGCCCCAATGTTTTCTCATCATATTGACTAAACCCACTCGCTTTCCCCTAAGCCTATTTGATGGCGGTGATTGCTGAGCATGATACCTTCATCTTAAGCATTCAACTGTATTTAAGTCTGATCAGGTATAAAGAGTTGACATAGTCCATAAAATGCACCACATGTAGCATAAATAAAGATAAATATTTTCAGATATCATACTTTGTATCCTTCAACTGCAGACTCATTTGACATTGCCTTCACATGATCCCAGGTGATGATGTACCGTGATCCAGATCTTACAGAACTGATAATTCTTGGACGTTGGCTTGGAGCTGAAAAGCAACATACGTCTAATGTACACATAAATGAGATTTCATAAATGTTCAATGATGCTGCTTTTAACACATGTAAAAAGGGAAATGAGGTTGACATTTATTTGAGAAAGGGATAGTCTCCTTCTTGGAATGAACTGCTACAGCTCCAGCCAGGCAATCTGGATGGCTTGTGCAGTGACTGCTTTGTGGGTTTGGCTTTCTGTGTTTCCAGAATAGAAGGAACCAATATTACCCTCCACTATGTTGCTGACCATGTGTATTTACTGGCATGCAATTGTGCTCAGGACCCCCCAGAAATATAACTTATGTCACATTTACTATTTGATATTAAATATTTAGTTAAGTATTTACAGGCATTTCTACAGCATTTAACTCAATTCACTAGAAATAGAAGGACTGGACGACAGAAACCATTAATTATAATTCACACAGTAAGCTTATAAAATGGACTCTTATTTAACATAAATGAACCCTGCAGGTTCAAATTGTATAATACGCTATTGACTGACAGAAGTCCTGAAATTAGCTGTATGTACTTTTAGCCCATACAAGTGTGTTTTAAATACACAAAATGTATTTCTTATATTACTCAGGCAATGCTAGTTCTAGGTACCATCATTAAGTCATTACATAGCTGTTATGGTATGTAAATGCTAGGGTGTGATTTAGATCATCCACTTTTCAAGGATGCCTGATCCTGTTTCTTGAAAATGAAATTAATGAAAATGGGAGTTGGTAACATTTTAATCTTCAGAATCCTTCTCACTATTGACTGAACAGAAAGACAGATTATAGCTGCCTAAGTAAGAGCTGGTTCCAACTGTTCATCATTTGGAATACCATGTCAAGCTTTGGGATTCCCAGTACTAGAAAGATACTGGTAATGTGGAGTAAGCTCTGCAGAGGGCTACCAACCAGGTGGGGAGCTTGAGAACTCGACATGTGAAGGGAGGGAGAGAGAGACTTATCCACCCCGGAGAAGACACTGCATTGAAAGGGACCTAAGAGCCCCCTGTCCTTACAGAGGGATTGTCAGGAAGGATCCAGGGTCTTCAAATGGTAGGGCAGAAGGAGGATTAACAAAAAGGCACAAATTTCATTAAAAGAGTCTCAGACTGGATGCTCAGAAAAAGTCAGGTTGTGGAACAGATTTCTCAGAGAAGTTGTGCAGTCTTTATTCCCAGAGGTTTTCAAGATCCAGCTGGATAAATCCCTGAGCAACCTGATCTGAGGTTGTAGTTGACCCTCCTGAAAGCCTATAATCTCAGCCTCTTTACTGCCTTTTCTAAGATATCCACATTGTACAAAAGAGAGGAAGGAGAATCTTAGCAGAAATTTTCAGACAAAGAATCAGTACTGCATGAAGGGAGAACATTCAATATATGAATGAGAAGACATGTTTGAAAACATGACAGACATGATTACACCTAACCTAATGTTCTGTTTACTTACGTGCTTTCCTGGTAACAATATCAATGGTGCTGCTGGGAGGTCCATAACCTGCACTATTGAAGGCAGAAACATCTACATGGTAGCGAGTATTAGGCTTCAGGTTTTCCAGTTTGGTTGAATATTCTTGATTGCTCACTTGTACTCGTTGTGCTGCTGCTTCTTTATCATGAGCAGCCCAGTAACGAATCTGTATGCAAGCAAATCGAAGGATTAAATTTAATGTACTTAGTCATAAAGAGATTTTATAAAAAATTATGTATTTCTGTACTACATTACTCTGGGTAATAAGTGAGCTAAAAGAAATCTAATAGCAATAGCATGGAATTCCTTCTACAGGCTGAGATTTTAACCAAGTTGTGTACAGGCATAAAGAAATAAAACCAAATGCATATTTTATTATGAAAACTTCTCTCAGAGTGGTTTAAGTCACTAGAGGTCTGAGAGGTGGATAATGCCTTCAGAGGACAAGACTATTTTCTTCCTGCTGTTTTGTATGTGCATTTTACTCTGGACTTTGCTTTCCTAAACTTAAAAAGGCTAAATTCTGCTAATGTTTTCAGAATATTTTGTTTAGAATGTCTTAGAAATTTAGCCCTCTTGTATGTTTATCTAGGGAATGCAAAGTATTCAGTGATGTTAGCTGTATGTGTAGGTCTTGATACCTGTACTTAACCATTTTCTAAAGTTCTTTGGCTAAATTCAATCAGATTTCGTAGTATAACAACATCTGTTAAAGCAGGTGAAAAAGAATCTGAAAATGCTTAAACTATGGGAAAAGCATGACTGTAAGCTTGTAATATCTTAAAATCCAAAGCCAATGAAGAGTACACAGAAATTATCTGAGGTTTTTTTCCCCCGCAAACTTGTTCCATCCTACTTCAATTCATTATGCATTAAAGCACCATTTTAAAATAGAGTTATTCCTACAGAGTGATGCCATTCTGTACAGTCCCTCACATACACAGGGTCCTATTCTGCATGGCCTTGTGAGATGCAAATGAGTGAAACACTCGGTATACAGGCTTTGTCTTGTTTACAACCATTTGCATAAGACTAAATTACTCCACCAACATGAAAGAGTGGAAAGCTGTCCCCATTACATTTTGGTTTTGAGTGTTTTAACTCTAAGCATTTCAGCTCAGCTTCTGTCTGTCTTTATAATGATTTATGGGTATGTTACATGAGGGACTTCTAAAATATTTTAGGAATAAGTTAATGTTGGTAAAGTCAGGCTCTAGGAAAAATGCTGCTTTGCAAGATTTTACTGGTGACATTAGGTACCTTGTCATCTTACCTTTTAAATTAAAGTTAAATTAAATTAAAGTTAAAGCAACTGCTTTAATCCTCTGTTCTGCTCACATTAGGTGATTAGCAAATAGGTAATATATTTATATGTTATATATTATATAAATTATATAATATAAAATATAAAATAGATAAGCATTAGCAAATAGGTTATTTTTAGTTCTATAAATGTATGTCCTGAATGCTGTTTTGGAATTTTAATCCCCTAGCATCCTAAACATCAGTTTACTGTAATTTAGGCATTCACATTCATGAAATTTCCACTTATCAAGGTGGCTGTTTTCCTTGAGTCAACAACCTTTGCCTCAAAATGAGTGTGGACTGTGCCCCCAATTTATCCTGCAGGCTTCTCCAGCAGGGTGGTAACCTCCACTTGATGAATAGTTTCGAACTGGCATGGATCTGAAACTGTCACAATCATTTCAGCTTAAGGTATGATTATGATCTTCAAATCAGAATTTCTTTTATATGATTATATAATTAACATGTCATGCATAAGCTGCTGTTGTTGAATGCAACCAGCTGTATACTAGAAACTATAAACTGTAAGTGGCTGACTCAAGTGTGAGAAGGTGTGTACATCAGGAGCTAGAGGACATCATGTCTACCTCTGTCTCCAAGTTCAAACAAGTTCTATGCCGCAGCAAAGGGATGTCTGTGAAGTTCTAGATGTCCAAAACTTTATTAACCACAACAGGACCTATTGTAGCTTTGTTGTTGATGTTAACTGGCCATTGAAGACTAATTAAGACTAGTTTTTAGGATGCTCTATTATATTAACTAAGTACCTGCTTTACATTGGGATGGAAAACACACTTTATGCGAAGCTTTTATTAATCATATGGCATAAGCTGGAAGTCTTCAAACTCCTCTAACTTGGAAAGCTTTTTACAATCCTAATATTCTTTTGCATTACAGTGATGCTAAGGGTGCAATATGCAGTAACACGAAGCATCAAACAAGACAAGCGAGAACAATAAATGAAAATGTAAATTACTTCACTGACAGTACATTAAATTTCAGGCAGAAGTAATATAATTTAAAAATTAAATTAAATTTGAATCTCAAATACTGTTGTTTTGGGCTACAATGTTGTGGACTTTACTCCTGTAGTGTTTGAGTTGTGTGTCATGCTCACAGAAAGGTCTTTAATATACAGTAATGCTTACATATTTGGAACATTGTAACTACTCTTGGAAGAGAAAAAAATGAAGATTACTTCCTTGAGAGCTAAGAAAAAAGTACTGTCTTCTTTACACTATTCCTTATTAGTTTAATTGAAATAACTTCAAATTGTCTTGAAATAACTTGGAAATTTTTTTCACTCTCCTGCCTTTGGAGAAGCACTATCTAGAATTAAATGCCCCATTGCTTCAAGAAGTCACATTTCCCTCCTTTACTGAGCAGCCTCTCTCTTTATCTTAAAGACCTTAAATAGTAGCCCCAGACAGTCGGCTTTTTCCTGGTGCTCTGCATTTACTTTGTTAGGCAATGAATCCCCAGAGGACATAGAGTTGTATTTCACCCTAGCTCTAGAGGTATTGTGGGAAATAAGCCAACAGTGATCTGTATGAAGGAATGCCTTAGCCATCATGAACTGGTGCAGTTTTCTGTGCTCAAATCAGGGAAAAAACTGTCTTTCACGGTCCTCTCCTCTATTCAATCTTTAATATACTGAAGTGCATCAGTTTCTGTGTTATGAAACAACAGCTTCCATATTCATAAAAGTTTTACATAGGAAGGACATAAAATATACTTTACTCATATTAAGAAAGAACCCTAATGGCATATTACAGTAAACAAGAGACAATGGTGGTGAGTATTGATAAATTTGTTTAATAAATAAGCCTGTATCTACTGCATAGAAGCAGGAGGAAATATGAATAGTGTCTCTGGTACTGCATGCATTGAAGAGCTATGGCTTTTAGCAGGCTATTGTAAGAATTCATAAATCTTAAATTCTCTGTATGGATGGAGATGTTTTCGTTCTTTATCTCTTCTTGAAGTGTGAGCTGAGGGTAGTCCCCGGTAATGGCAAAATGTATCAGATCACACTCATCACCATGAGGGCAGTCATCCTGACAGTATGCATTAGTGTCAAGAAAATCTGACTCTTCCTGGTGTGAGAAGTGTTGTGTCACAGGTGAAATACCTTCAGGTACTTTGCTCAGGGTACTCCCACCTCTCAAATCCAGCATTCAAAAAGGCAATCATGAAATTTTCGGGTAATAATAAAGATCAAAAGGAAACTGAGAAAGTGTTCTGGTGAATGGTTTTTTTCTATCCTGTGTTACAGTTGAGCAGCAATTAAAAAAATAACTATGGTAATGCTTATTGATTTCAATAGAAATGGAGCAGTTCAGAGATAGTCACTGGAATTTTTCAATGCAATTTTGAGTGCTCCTTCCACCACAACAATTGCAATGCTATTAGAGAGTTTCCAAAGAAGGGCAACGAAGATGGTGAAGGGCCTTGGAGGTTACTCTATTAGGTTAGTCCTCATTTGTATGTGCTCATTTTGGAACACAGAAGATATAAAATAGCCAAAAACTGAAGTCACAAAGCAAGTCACTAGCAAAACTAAGACCCAAAACCCTATTTTGGAGTGCAGCCAAAGTAAGTCAGTTGTACACTGCAGAGTCTGTCAGTATCCACTGTGCGTGGATGATATTCAGATTTGCCTGCTGGAGTACTATGTGGCCATTTCTGATTGCACCCACCCTGTTGTCATCTCTGTAGAAGGACAAGAACAATTTCTACCAGTAGTACCACTTAGATGGACCAGATGAGCATGCCCAGAAGCTCTTTATCATGTGCAGAATAGAAACTGTGAATAAAACATCGTCTTGAACAATAGTAGTGTCTCTTATACCGGATTCTGGGCACTTGTCATGTAGTCCCACTTACTATAGAGTTTGTGGGTGAAATACATTAATAACTGCTGATAATTTAAGTGGGCCATCAGTTATTTTCAATGTTATATATGTGTTGACAATTACACACAGAATTTAATTCAATAAGTAACACAGACAAAATTCTTTTATGAAATCATGATACCCTTTATCAGTTGAATAATGAGAACATACATTTCTTAACATGTATTAGTAATGAAGTCCATAACACCAAGAATAACCTGCTTCTCGGGATGCAAAATCTGTACAGAAAATGTCAACTTGAAGAGAAGCGAACCCTAAGAGACAGAATGCTAGAGTAGGAATTATTCATGCATTTAACTACTAAAATTAAATGAATATGAAGATATACAGTGTGACCTCTAAACTCACCTGATATCCTTCCACAGATTTATCAGAAACATGGTGCCAAGAAACAGACATTTCAGAAGACGACAAAACTTTTACACTCACATCTGTAGGTATTTCAGTTGGAGCTGGAAGATGAAACATATGTTAAATATCCAATCTGATCCCGATATTGTTATATTTGCTTACAGGGGCTCTTCTCATTTCAGTATTTCATATTATTTTCTTGATATCAGTGAGCCAAGTGTTAGTCTTTAATCTGGTTGCACTTGAGTAAACTTCAAATCCAGTGATGATCTGTATGGAAAATGACACTGTGAAAACAAAGCAATGATCCTGCTACTTGGCTCAGACTATGAATTTTTATTCTCCAACAGACTCCATGCTGAAACTAGTGTGAACTGAAAACAGGTTTCAATAAATAGAATGAAGCAGCCAGTGATCTTTCACTAAGTGGGACAGCAGCTCACAGATTATATACATCAAATTCTTAAAGTTAGTTACACGCAAATACTCATGTATGTCAGTCACGATGACACAATTCTTTTATGAGCACAGATGTTAGATACAGGGCTCTCAAGTTGCACACAGAAAGTTGAACACAGGTGTGAAATGATCCAAAGCACCCTTCTATCAGGTGCACATCATACAGTTGATTCCGTTTGTATTCTTAGTTCTGGACAACAGCCAGCACAGAGTACAGACCACTATAATGTGACAAGCTTTCATTCAGGGTTTAGACTATTAAGTTCTAGTTCCATTAGAAGCAGCTGTTAATTTCACTGCTGCTTGCATTTTAAGTGAGGTAAGGAATTAAAAAAGGCATAAACTTAGCAACGCCTATGAAAGACAGTTTTCCAACCTAAGAACAGTTCTCTGTCACTAATCTTTTGAAACAAGTTGCAACAGACAGGCATGGCAGCCCTAGCTGAGGAAAGCTTTCATATACTTAATCTTCCAACTGGGCACCCAGTCAACTATGCATCAAAACAGCCACTGTTAAGAAAAAAATCAGTTACGTCTCTCATGAAAAGTATCCTAGGTAACAAAATAATCTTATATGCAAAGTTACCTTTTGTAATTGTCTTTCAATGGTTGTTAATAATGCAAATGTCTAATTAAAAAATTATACATGATTGCAAAATTGTTTTCATAATGACAGGAATTTAGATAAGCAAGAGGCCTGTGCATTCATTACTAGCAATCATTACTACTAGCAATGGCAGGTATGACTAGTAGTTGTCAGACATGGAACTTGGCTTAGAACACATGGGAACACAGAAATTCTCCAGTCACTCAAGTTAATAATGCTGCCCACAGTTATAACTAGACAGACATAGATCTATTATAAAACACACAACTTGGTGGAAAAGCTGTCACTATATTTATGTGTGTGTGTATTTATACATACCTGTATGGAATATTGTATGGCTATATGGCTTTAAGATCTCCCTAATACCTTTGAGAAACTGTTGTCTAACAGTCATAATATCACTTGCTGATTCAGAGGTACAGAAGTACAGGTGGAATAGTTGTGGTCATCTAATCTATTCCCAAATCAGCACCAGGCTCCTCTCTATACTATAAATTACAGAATTAAAAAAAAAATTTCTATTGAAAAGCTTTAACTGCCAGGGATTTTGCTGACACAATATTAATACAATGTTTAAACAATATTTCATCTGCTTATGCTTGCTTATGAGCTACAAATAATTTATATCCCTATTTGGCATTTACATTCTACAAATATTTTGCAATCTCTCCTGAGCCAGAAAGATGACATCATTCCTTTTCTCCAGCCTTCTAATTCAGTGATTCTATCAATAAAAGAAGCAATTTCTTGGCTTCACAATATGTTTGCTTCACTGAAAACATAGTGGTCATCACACAATTATCACCTAAGCATAACTATACAACGTTCAAGCTGGCAGCCAGTTAGCCCACTACAAAGTATGGAGGTGATTTTAAGTCCTGATGCCATGAGAAAACTCTGCAGAATGCTCCTTGGAGTAACTTCTGTTACATCACTTAGAAAAATCCCATCTAACCTACCCTGCAGTTCCTGGATTTGATATGGGCAGTAGTCAGGGTCACAGCCCCACAAAGGAGCTGTGAACACTACTCATAAGGTTTGCACTCATGCTTGAAATCAAAGAAGTGGACTCACTGAGCTTCTATTCTTTTTACTGTCTTCATCTGGCATCATTTAAGGATAAATGTTTTTATCAGGTGTCAGGACTTTGCTAAAGTCTATGCTAGAACATCAGCATCCACTCAAGTGACCTCTTTACCTGGAAGCTGGCACTGCTACACATTTGCTTTTCCTCTGTTTTTTGGAGCTGCTGGGCTCTATCATGTCCCTGAACTTACAGAGCTCTACAAACACACTTGCCACCCCTGACTTGTTTAGTATAATCCTAACATAAACACACACAAGCTTATCAGTTAGCTGTCAATAAAGTCTGACAAAGGATGGATACTGAAGTGTTATTTAGCAGATACTGTTCTCATTACACCATAGCTATTTACTAACACATTTACACAACTGCAAAAATAACCTCTGTGTTGCTTCAGCAGCTGTTGAAGATTATTTCATAAGGTACATTTTTAAGAGAAAAAATATTAATATTAGCTTGGTCAGATAGCTAAGTGTTGCAAGCTTGAATCCTGAATTATCTTAAGAAACAACAGGACTGTTTAATCTTTTCTTTCTGTGTAGCCGACTTGTGTGCAAAGTTCCCATTAGTGCTAATGGGAACCATGAACATAAATCTTGAATAAAGTACACAGAATAAAGAACAGAATCGGAAGTGTGTTATCACATTCCTCCATTTAGCAATTTGGTCAGCATCTGTTGACTTTGTGAAAATTTTGCTCCATGGAAAGAAAAATACAAGCAATTCTTTGGGTTTCTGGCATTAATTAATAAACTGTATTTTTTTAGAACAGACTTGAATGATGGTGCTGCAATTAAAGATGTACATATTTCCACTGATTTAATGTAAACTTTCTTCTAGTATTTTCTCTCTTCTGCTAAGTTTGGAAAATCACTTAAACTCCAATCCTAAAGATAGCAGCATGTGAAATAATTACAGTAATAATTAAGATAAATATTTTAGTGGAATGTCAAAGAGGTTTCCATTTAATTACTTACTTGATAGCTCTAACATGCAAACCAGAACAAAGAATGTGACAGGGATAATTTATATTGGACTCTAAATATGCTGGAAATTTAACTAGGTACAACTGAGCTATCATTCTTTCACAGTTTTGGGTCAAATTCTGATGCTGCTCTAGAATAACAGGCTTTAGTGTGGTGTCTTAAGAAGGAAAAAATTACACATATGACAAATACATGTATTAAGATCACAGAAATATTGCTGGTAAAGATGTAAATGTTTTAGGCAACCAATATGAAGAACAAAATTCCTTTTATAATGTTTTTTAAATTTTTTAACAAGCTGTGTGAAGAATCTTGAATGCCTCTCTGTATTGCTCACTGACAGCAAGTATAGCCAACTGTTGTGCATCACGTAGAAAGCAGTCTGAAGCTGGCTGTACAGAACAAGGGCAAGTGCTTCGTGTCAGCAATATTCACCCCCGTGTCGACGCTGTAGGCTGCAACACAAATCCCTGCCAAGGACTGGGTGCTCTCTACTGATTTTGGCACTACTGATCTGGACCCTCAGTGTAAAACTTACTTGGAACCTTTACTCACCATCTTGTGCTGAATAAATGACAGCAGTGAGACTGAACGGTCCGTCTCCTTTGTTGTTAAAAGCCTTCACTTTTACTTGATACTGAGTTGAAGGTGGCATTGATTCATCCTTGTGGACATACCGGCCAATTTCAGGATTAGTAACTGTAACTCTTCTCCATTCTTTCTCACCAAATGGCTTGAAAGCCACTATGTAACCAAAGTTACTGCCATAGTGGTATTCTCTTGACAAAGGCTGAAGAGGCAAAAGATAAAACAGTAATTTTAGTAGCCAGCTAAATAAATGGCTTTAGAATGAGATATAAATAATGCAGAAAACCCTGATATGCACACTGTAAGAACACTGAACTACCATTTTGTCCTGGATTCCTTCTATGGTTTGCCCCTACCCTCTTTAAAAACAGACCAGCAGTATTAGCTTTTTTGCTACTAAAACATTTTAAGACCTTGTTCCTCATCTGAACTCAGTGCAACACACATCATGTTACCTCCCACAGAAAGAAATCAAGAATTATTGTGCACTAAAACAACTGTAGCTAGCAAAAAAGCCTTAAGAAACAAGGGATACTGGATATGTAACACAGACACACTAAGCCAGTATTTGGGTCCATGTGTACGTGTGGAGACAAATATTCTTGTGAAACAGAAAGAGTGAAAATTTATATAGCTGGATGAAATTATATTAATTTATCTAAAGTTCACCACCCGGGCAGCTGGCACAGTTGATGAAGAAAGATGGACACATCCTAAGAATAACTCATCCTACCACTTTTCACTGATGATGAAGGGGATCCAGTTGCTGAATTAGACTATCTACCTTGCTTCTAACTGGTAAATCTTTCAGTGTAATGATTCCCACTTTCAGCATGAGCATTAAAGGTATCTATTAGAAATATTTTTTAAAACTACAGTTCTTAAAACTAATTTCCTAATCCTGGAAGTACTAGAAAATACAAAATTACAGAAGACAGTCTGCTATGATGAGTTTTGCTTCATTTACCAAAGCTCTACACCCAGTGATCCCTCCTGAGTCCATGGAGCCTTTACCATAACTACTAGACACTGCACTCAACCAGCCAAAATCATGTCATTCATCTGTGCATCTGGAGGCTGAACAGAAGTATTGTTTGAAAATAAACTTCCTGCATCACCTTTTTCCCTAATGGAAACTTCATTGAGATGAAACAGGTTATCCTGAGGCGAAGGTCTTGAATCAGTGACACAGAGAGTACTTGTTCTTCTTAGGTGTTTGCCCACTACTGCAGCACTTCAGCCAATGTGTGGAGATATTATGAGCAATCATTCATGAAACTCTGGTGTAGCTCATCTTCTGAATATATCACTATATGTAGCTACTTAAAATAAACTGGAATTCTTTCTCATATGCCAAAGTAACCGCCCTGGATGAGGCCCTAGTCTCAGAAGGACTTTCAGCCAGAGCAAACTTTAGAAATCCAGAACTGGTGCTTAAAAATTATATTCTGGATGGTCTTAAATAAAGTATGAAAAGCAGCTTGCCCTCCAATGGTTGCACATAATAAGTAGGCATAAGCAGCTGAATAGTTTTTAGTGTTCCCTAAAAACTTTGAAAAACAAAATGGAAGAGGGAAAGACAAATGGGGGAAAATGAGGAAGAATGGGCATGCCAATCCTAGTTCCCCTTCTCAGTTCTTCTTTCAAAACAAGACTTAGAGGAGCTTTGATTGCATCTCTGTCTGTGTCATTTAACCTGGGCTTATGAATCATAGCAAAAGCTGAAAGGGGGTTGGCAACAACATGTGAACCTGCCATACATTTTGTTCTTTTCTTCTTAATTAAGGACTACTTAGAGCAGCATATGTAAATGTCAGCACAACTGTGAGAATTAATATTCATCTTTATCTCAGCCTTATAGATAAACATACTGTTGCCTATCAGACAGACTCCGTAAATCTAAAACCTCTATTCAAAAACACTTACCAGATGTAGTATGGAAGACTCTTGGGAAAAAAATACTTGAAGTTATGCTTAATTCTTCTGATTAAATGAGGTACACAGAACAGATGTGAAAAGCATGACATTAGGTAAGAGAAAAAATGAGACCATAAATCTACTTGGGTGTGCACAAAATATTGAAATGATCTTGTACTTGTCTTGCATTAGTCACTATTCTCCTGATTATAATTTTCTTCTTTTAGTTTAGTCACAGCCAAGTTTCCACTACACTGAAAATGCCATGAGTATTGGTCTTTACATGCAATGCAAGATGTGGCTCTGCAGTTTGTCAAAGTTTTTGTATGACAGCACTCGTGAAGAAATAATAAAATGTTCTAGGTCGTTTGCAACTCTCCACTGCATGTGTTTTGTTCTTCTGCTTTTCAAAAAATGAACAGAGACCAGAATCAAGCCCACTAGGACACATCTACTTCCCAACCTACCGTTAACTGAACTAAGAAATAACCTTTTCAATATATTTTAACAGAACTGAGCACCTTCTTTTTTTTTTTTTTTCCCAGAAATTTGGAAAGCTTTTCTTCATTGCTAAAATACTTAGGAAGACTGAACAAGTACTTCAAACTGAATTTTAATACAAACAAACAAAAACCAAAAGAAAAAACTAAAACCAAATCAAAAAATCTCAATGCAAAACAACAACAAAGAAAACCCTCAAAACCCATCCAAAAACCCAGGAAAGCCCAAATGTGTTAGTTCAAACACAGGGCAGGCTGTTTTTGTCTAATAACTGAGAACTCTTGCAAAGAGATATGATCAACCTTAAGTACAAAAAGAATCCATATGCATATGGATTAAAATTTGCACATTCATAAGGAGAATCCCCATACAACAACAACAAAGTTGCTATTGGAATTATGACACCTTTACATTTTTTTCCCACAGGAAAAAGCACTCTTCATAGAGGGGAATAAGCTGCTACATTTGAAATGAAGTACTCACCAAAATACACAAATTATGTCTTATGGCAGAGGTTAACAGCAAAACAAACTTCATCTTTATATTTAACCATCTTGCTTGAAGAAAAATGCAATATGTAGAATTTTCAAATGCAGTCACATCAATGCATTATTATAGTCAATATCTGTTTCAATCTGTTTTATAATATTTTAGATAATATTTTAAAAATGCCAAATCATAAACAGTTAATTTTTCTTCCTCATCCATTTTTATGTGTTTTTTTATGAGCAAAGTCTGAAAAAAGATATTTTGTGCACAAATCCTGCTCTTCCAAGACCCAGTGACAAACCAACTATGGTTTCAGGAGGACCAAGATTGGATACAAGGAAGCATAGGTTTTGTACCATTTTGCAAGTGCAATACGTACCATCCATGTTATTGTCAGCTCTCGATTGCTTCCACCCCCTCCTCCGACATCAGAAGGAGCCACATTAGGAGCTAGTGAAATAGAAGAGACAAGAAAAATTACTACAAAGTATGCACTCAGTAAAAAGAACACTACTTTTCTTTTTACAAGCAAGGCCAACAAGTACACGTGGCACACACAATTAAAATAATGATAGTCTGTAATTGCTGTGAGAGGCTGTGGTCTTGCCAAGACTAATGTATAGCTACTGCTTCAGGAAACATGCCAGTTTGAACCACAGCTAGCAATCATTCCTCTTTTTCACCAAATTGTCTACAAATATTTAATTGAATATTCAGGAATGGAAAATTTCTCATAGGTCTTAGGAAAAACACTGTGTATTGTTTTTGTGCTTCCTCAGATCTTGGTATGCCAAGGGCTCGGGCATCCAGGATTTGAATTTGGAGTTACCTTAACACACTGTGATCAGCTCCATCTACTTCAATGGATTTACCTGCGACGTGCAAGGTTAAACCCATTGATCTATCTTTGAAACACTGGACTTCCAGAAAACACTCTAGCGGAGATGAGACCAAGTGTGCAGATGACAATTTGAAAGGAAGCCTGAATGTATTACTTGACCTTGCAGTCACACTATCTATTGTAAGTATAAAGCTTTAGTACTAAGTTAGAAGCAGAGGGTTGTTAAAGTAATCAGAGAAGATACTAGCTGCCAAAGAAGAGAAAAAAGGACTATTTAATGTCTTAAAAATCTCTTTTTGAAAGAATCTTCCTTAGTCTCTCAACCGTTAAACCCGAGTTTCTCTTTCCATTAAGACCATGTTACTAATTCAGACAACTACGCTTAGATAACTACTCTAATGCATCTAGAAACTAAAATACATTAAAGCAGAATTTGATCCACTGAATTTGAAGAAATATCTCTGTGATGTTATCAATGAAGCAAGCAGACAATTAAAAACAGAAATCATAGCACACATTCTTAGCATGCCAATAAAAGTTACTGAAGCTACAGTTATCTACAAAATGAGAGACTTCAGAATTGGAAGACATTGCCAACTTCTGAGCTTAACAGATATTATCATCCATATAGCACAACAAAGACACAAGCACTACTTTGATGCTGTTTAGCACAGACTAAAAGTTAAAAAAAATTACAATGCATGAACATGGGTTGTTGCCATTTACCTTTTTGAGATTTACATGAAAATGCACATCAGTTGTACATACTCCTTCTATAGTACCCTTGACATGGACAGCACAACCCAAATCCTACTGTTGCTTATAATAAATTCCAGCTCCTGGCAGAAAACACATTTGGGTGCAGTTCTTCTGTGAACTGTAACTGATTTATACTCTATTTTGGCATGGCAAGAAATGCTGACTGATGCCTAGTAAGGCTACGTTAACATTTTACTTTGCTTCCCAAAAGATGTCCCACAGCCTTTTCAGGGGTGACAAGGGTGCTGTGCCTGGGGAATGAGACAACAGACTACGTCTTGCAAAAGCATTGCATCCTTCTACAAAACTACAGGATATATCATTTTTGGTGAGGCTACAAGAAACGTGGCACAGTGCAAATTGCAGGACACTACTCTTATTCCACCTGTAAGTATTACTTCTTTCTATATCTGTGTCTTTCACAACATTTTAAAAATGCCTGTTTAGCACCAGGCATTACAAGAAGAACATTTAGACTTCTCACTGAGATTTCTAGGACTTCAATGACAGCTGTTGAGTCATAAAACATATGATGTTAATATTCAATTTTCTAGGCATTAATTTCCTTCTATTTTATTATTAAAGTTCTGTCGATTTTTCTTCCTTATACAGAATAATTTAACCAATCTATATTTCCTGTCTCCCTAAGCAATGAAAATTTAAATGGACCAAATGCATCTTTAATAAATATTTTGATATTTACAACTCAAATACATTTTATTTTGAAAATACAAATTAATCAAAGCAATGACCGAGCAGGTATAATTGCAAATGTTAATTTTTACACTTTGGTTTTTCATTTTTAGTTTCAAATATCAAGCTATGGGACAACAATTACATCTAGATTGCATATAGGTGCTAGCATGTGGTGTACAGGCTTTGATGGATCCACTCTTTTTTGCAGTGATACATTACCTCCTGGAACACTGCTGTTATCTCCTTTGTGCAGTCAAACCAGAATGTATTATCTTGAATAGCAACATCTAATTCTTCATTTTGGATAATTCATTTTAAAAAAGAGGTGCTTGAGCCTAAACGGTAAATATGCTCAAATATGCTCTGAGTTATTAACACTGAACAATTAGTAAGGGTGTATGTTGTGTTGGATAATGTCACATCTTTGACACAGAATAAGAAGACACAAGACCAAACCTTCTATCACAGAAAATTGGCATTATCCAGTATAGCACATGTGCTATCGTGTACTCTTGAGTTAGAACACAAACCAGATGGCAGATGGACATTTTTCTTGTTAAACACAAGTGTGTTTTTTCTGAAGTCCTGTACTTTGGTCCCAAACATGTACATGCATTCATATACACATAATCTGACTGACAGATACAGTGGGGGACCTCTGAAAGGCACAGTATGATTTTGTTTCAGTAATGGAGACATATTTGCCAAATCATGACAGTTTTTCTTCTGTCTGCTTCAATGCTATGGGCAGTTTGACATTTGCTTACTAAAATCTATGGTAATGGGGAGCTGAAAACATATTCTCTGGACTTGGATCCTACAAAGTACCTTTTTCAAATAAAAACCAAAACTAAAAAATTGATTAATAAAAAATGTGAAGAGTAAGAAACACATTAAAAAAACTTGACATTTTCTGTTTACGCACGTGCGCCTTCAGTTCTAATCCTCTGTGACGGCATACTAGGTTCTCCTGTCCCCAGAGTGTTTGTTGCAATTATCCGGAACTCATATTCCATCCATGGAATTAAATCAATCACTGTAGCAGATTCCATATTTCCTTCAATATCTGATGGATCTAAAAAAAAGATTAAATGCTTTAGAAAACAGCATTTTTACAGTAAGGTAATCAATACTGTGGTTGATTTTGGCGAAACCTTCACTGTTCTGCAACGACACATAGCCAACTGGAGGAAGCTTGACGCTGTGCATCAGGAACACCATATTTCACAAGGAGTACTCATGGCAGGGACTGGGAATTTGGAAACTATGAAACTATCTTGGATTAACCCTTACAGACTTTCAAGTTTCAACTGGGTGTGAATTAGTACATGTAGTATGAGATTTCCTTCCTAATTACATATTGTAGTTCTAGAATTCCATTTTACCTACAGACAAATTCAATGAAAAATCCGGAATACAGAAACAGTTAAATAAAAATACATTATGTAGATAGACAAGGGCTAGACATGTAGTGTTCAATCAACTGATAGAGAGTGGTTTACAAAATGGAGTACTACCTTGGTGCACTTTATTAATAAGCATGTTACAACTTGCTATCTAGTTCTGACCCAATGATGATAGGTACCCTTGTAATTCCTGTGAAAATATTATTTTCATAAAGATGAGCTTCTTTACCATAAATAAAATCAGTAACTCATGACTGTCTGCAAATCATAGACGACAGGCATTGTTTCTACAATAATCTGGAGTTTTGGAAAGAGAGAGCATGGGCCAAGAGTTGTTTGTCAGACAAAAGTCTTGTGTTCAGAGGGAGGTGAGGAATCAGATATTCTTCACTGGAAAGGCAGCTGATTTGGAAATGAAATATGAATTCAATGCCGGCAAAAACCGCAGGCACAACAGTGTAAACACTAGATGGTGACACAACTGTCCTCTTCCTAATGATCATAAAATTTTTCATTCCAAAGTGAGGCCCTGAAGGAGAAAGAAAAACACTTTCTACTTTACTTCCTACCTGCCCCACCACTCTCCCTCATCCTTACGCAAGTTATTTTTCTGTTGCAAACCTACTTGGCTAACTGAGCCATGATACAAATTTGCATTCCTTTTCCTGGGCTACTTTCAATCTCTTAATTTAATTTTCCTGTCCTACAAATTCCCAGAAAAATTAAAATTCCTCAACACAGAGAGAATGTGACACCCTTACTGGAAAGAGCACCCTAAACGTAAGAATCTTATTACATAACCCATTTATATGTATTTCCATACTGTGAAGCAAAATACATTTCTTTCAAAAAACACACTCAGTATTATGAAACCCAAGATGAATGATTTGGAATAATGGTAGTAGTAATAACAACATTTCCAAAGTGCAATGCCAAAGTATTTCTTTTCCACACACTGAAAATTAGCAGCATTAACTTATAGCCTAAACACTGATGAGAGATCAGCTTGGACTATTCATCATGCTTCTTTCAGATGAAAGTGAACACTGAGTCAAACTGGGAGTAGTCCAGCAAATAAGTAAAAGCTTACTGTGGTTCCACTGATGGTTACTACAGTGATTTTACCTATTTCCTGAGGGAATCATCCGTTTATCAGAATTCCACAGAGAGGTTCAAAGAAAAACGCAATGATTTTGAAAACACCAGAATAGTTAACTCCAACTTTTCAGAAATTTGTAACTTTTATCTTTTCTGTTAGCTTCTTTAAAAAGGAATTCAACAATCTCCCAGTGAAGATGTGAATCCCACTCAACATGCTACAGGATAAAACTCTAAGTATGACTGCATGTTTCAATGACTAGTTCAGTAATTCTGTGAAGCAGAGAACTTCAGATATGCTGAGAAGTTCATCCCATCACGTCTCTAATACTGCAAATAGATAATCTTCCTGAGATGTAAGAGGGATGGTTCCAAGTGTCTGCTCTGAAGCAGACCAAGTGAAGACCTGAAACCAACACATACGCTTGTAGTTCCAGTAACACGCAGCACAAAAGGAAGCAGTATCAGAGATGCCACCCACTGTTCATAAATTTGTCCTTTATCTTCCTACAATCTTATTTTTTCATATTTCCTTTTTAAAAAAAAAAACTAAACCGCCCCACCCCCCAAACCAACAGACAAAACCAACAAAACCCAACAACTGAAACCAAACCAAAACCAACAAAAACCAAAAGTACATCCCCAAAAACAACAGGAAATAAAATCTAATTTATCCTAAAGAAAGTAGAGATGGGTATAAAAGGATCCTGGCTCCCACATGTACTGTTACTGAAGCAAATAATAAGTTATTTGAACAGCTATAATTTCTATATTATTTTTTTAAAGTTCTAAGAAATCTATTCTACAGAAACCATTAAACAAGATGTAAGAGATAGGTAGGGACTGGGCAAACTTCTAGTTTTATTTTCCAAGCTATTTTCATGTAAATCATATATTAGTGCTGACATAGGTAATTATATCAAGTAGAGCCACCTACAGTACATAGTCCAAAAGTATTTCTTAAGGCAGCAGGCCTAATATTTTTAACTTTTTGCTCTAAAAAATGTCACAGGTTTTCAGGTCAATATGTCAGTCTATCTCTTACACAGCTATCTGTAGTTTCAAGTGACAACTTAGAAGGACAATCACTGAAGCTATTAATATTCTTAGTATCAGAAATGCTAAATAAGTGATTTTCTAATTCCACAGAAAAGCACTTAACTTATAATTTATTAGGCCGGGATAAGGAATCATATTGATAGGAAAATTCTGTATAAATTGTGACAATCCTATCTTTCATAAAGCACTCAAAGATGCTAGTAGTTCAAAAAGATCTTAAAATTCATGCATCTCTGTTAAATCTTTCACAAAAGAAATAAAAAAAGGTAGTACACCCTGTGATCAAATAAGTGCCTCCTTCACTGCAATTTTGTGGCACAATGATGACATCCAGTGGTTAGAGGGATAATCTTCTAGTTGTGTTTTCTCTAGGAGTGCCAATTTTAATGCAACTAGAACTTAGTCCTCTCTCAGGAAAAAGTAGACAATTTTAATCAACTTTCTCCATAAGAAAAACAGAAGTGAAGACATCTGCTCATCATCCAAATTAACCTGTAAATAAATTCTACAATTCTAGTAGCTGATGTGGAATGTTTCAAGCAACAAGAAAGAGGCAAAAAAAAGGTAACAACTCTGGCGTATTTTTTTCTGTATCCCTTAATATTCAGTTCAGGCCCTCCAAATGCTGGAAAGAAACCTGCTGACAGGACAGCACCTGTTCTCAAACTCCGTAGCAGACATTAACAGCATTCCTGGTTTTCTTTCAATGTGACTGTTCTCTGACTAGCCAAGTTTTCTAACAATTGAACTTCAAAACCTATTGACTTTATTACTTCTGGCATTACTCTTACCTGTTTTGGCATCTTTCCACTCTTCAGATAGAAAAGTTTTTGACTGGATAGTGTATTTAGAAATAGGGCTATGATTGTCTGTTCCACGACTCCAGGTGAGTGCTACCGCAGTGTCTCTAATTTCTTCTACTCTTATACCTCCAGGAGGGCCTGGAGGACCTGAGAAAAAACAAAGTAGTTCAATTCACAAACTGAATATTCTGAAAATTGAAGTTCACTAAGTTTAATACTCTACAGTGATTCAGAGGACAGATACTCTTGCATTTATTAACTACCAAATGAAACTTCCATGACTTCTGCCTAGGTAATCTTGAGATCTTTTTAAGTGAAAAGATGATACTTTGAAAATGTTGCTGTGCTTTTTCAAAAACAAGTGAACTCTGAATCAGGAAAAAAAAAATAAATTTCCTTCTTAAATTCCACCCAATGATGACCTTCTTGGTGGTCCACCTTTCGCTTACACTTCTGCTTGTGAACTTGGCCCTGACTGCAAGTTATATGAAAAATTTTGTAACTGATACTGTAGAAAATGTTAAAGAAATTACTACAGACCTCTTCATGTTTTCCTTGGCATTCATATTATTCCAATGTGGTAAACCTGTCATCAAATTCAAACATCTTACAGACTTATAGTGAAACCTCTATAGTTCAACAAAGGCCTGTTAACAAGAATTTCAAAAATCCAAGCCAAAATGTGGAATCCAGTAACCCACTGAACTGAAAGCTGTCCTGTGAACTACATAGATGAAATTCAACCTCTGAGTACCAGAAAACTCCCACAAAGAACAGTCTCACAAAAAACAGAAGTTATGTACACTCCAAGGGAAAACACATTCGACAGAACAGCCATTCCACATTTGTCCCTTCAGTCTTGATCATCAAGGAGGACTTTTAAAATTATTTCTAAGGAGTATTTCCTTTCTCTTTAAAAGACAAATACTTGCAAAGATGAATTTCAAAATGCATAGCTCAAAATAAAAAGTCATGAACAGATTCAGGTGTTGGCTTGATGACATACTACTATGTTCCCAACACACAGATAAATCAGTATGGTGAGATTTTCAAACTAGTTCACAGTCTGGTATCTGTGCTAATCACAGCACAGGTCTGAAGCACATCCAGAGGGCAGGGCCAGACACAGAGCTGGAAGCAGGCATGTCTGTGACTCAGCCCCAGTCAGGGCAAGGTCCAGGGCTGAGCTCGGCAGGGCTCCTGGGCCCATGGACAGCTGCATGGGTGGATGTGGTGGGTGAGGTTGGGCGGGGCCAGTAAGGTCTGCTGTGCACTCAGGGCCTCACGGTCTTCAGTGCACTAGTATCACTAGCAATCCTCCCAAACACATCAGCAATTTAAATAAGATCACATAGAACAATTCACATGAACTGTTAATTTCTTTTGTGGACAGACAAAATAGCTTCATGGGCCTGCAGTGACAGTGGCTACCCCTTATCACTTCACTGATGAGATGCTCCAGACTTATCTCTTTGTTTTCATACGGTGCTGTTGCTTCTTCCTACCAGCGCAGTGGCACTATAATGTCACCTTTATCATATTCCATAAGACATTTACCCTTGCCCCTGTAAGATGCTAACAAAATGGTACTAAGAAATACTCTGCAGCAAGCTAAAATCCAAATGTTGAACAAAAAATGAATGTTAATTTCTTCTACAACATAACCTCTGACCAATGATTCTAATTACGGGCTTGGAAGGGGAATCAGAAGCCAGATAAAGCACCTTGTCTCTTTTTATTTTTAAAAGGAATTTATTACAGAATACTAAGGCATATTAAGAGAGACTTCTCTTTTAGTTTGAAGACATATTCTGCAGTTTCACAACTGACCACATTGGCTTTGACATTTTATCCAAAACTGGTGACCATTCACTGGCTGTTGACACCCAGTGAAAATTAAATACAAAATGACTGAAGTTCACAACATCTTAGATGACAGAAATTCAGAACCAAGACATTAGTTTTACTTCAGCTGCTATACTGCTCTATAATATAACTGGAACATGGGACAAAACACAACAGCAATGCAGCTGAAAGTACAAGTTATGTCTGCTTTGAATTGTCAGCATTAGCACTTCAGAATGTGTCACGTCTAGAGGAAATAAACAGAGTAAATGCCCAAAGGACATGAGTTAACTCATGTTCTTAAAATTTCACACAGTAACAGGTCTTGTAGGCAATGTACTGTATAAGCAAGAACAGTACTCTGAGACTGCAGTATCAGTTAAAAACTGAGTGACAAACTTAATCCCAAATGTCCTGGTTTTATCTGAAAACTAGGACTCCTTTTAATGTAGGCCTAGTACTACACAAGATAATGTAATCCATAAAGCATTACGAGAACAGAGAAGTGGCTTAAAAATGTTACACATGGGATGTATTGAAATGATCCTTGAAATCTATTTTTAATAATAAACACCAAACTAAACTACCTAAATATTCCTTTAACATAAGAAAAATACTCATAATAAAAAGATCTTTATTGTTTTTCAGGAAAACACATGCTCATCCCTCTAAATGTCCTCAGTAGAATCGTTACCCTGAGTAGACTTTTAGGCATGTTCATGCCCTTCTCATTTTAATTTGTCACCTATTGCTGGGAAATAACATAATCTGAACAATCAGGAACACTCTGTTTGTCTAGATGAAAACCAGCTACATTTAAGTTATTACCTGGAGAACCTTACCTCTTACCACAAGGTCAGCTGAAGCTGAGGAGTTGTCCACAATTGTCTGAGCAGTGCACATGTACCTCCCTGCATGCCGCAGCTGAACGTTTTTAATGAGCAGCTCACCATTGGATTTAATCTGTCACAAAAACATCACTTAGTGAATCTGGTAAACATCCCTGCAAAGCAATGTAATACCTGTCTATACCCCCCTCCCACCTGATCTACAGTGGTTGCTATTTCCAAAACGCAAGTGCTTACTGTGAGAACAGATCATCCTCATAGATAAATCTGATTTAGGACAGCTGTTGACAATGTCCTGTGCTTTCTGAAGAGCTGCTACTCTTCACAGGACATGAAAATTCACACATCTTAGTATATGGCTTTTTAACAAGCCAACCTCTCCTTTTTACTTTTTGAAACCCATATCTGAACATTAAATTGAGTCAAGTATTTGTTCATAAACCACATGATTTTTCTTCACCATTACTTGCTTTTTTTAATCCATACTGGCATGGTAACATGTCATGGAGTTCTACTAAAAGAGTGGGATGCTGTTTGGCTCTTCCTTTACAAGCCTGAAGCAGTATGAGAGTCCTTATCATAGAGAGAGCTACAATCACAGCTTAAATAAAGGTGCACCAAGAGCTGCCCTGCACCCCTCCCTCAGCCCTTGCCTGTTCCTGGCTCTACAAGCTCTTCCCTCAGCTCAGCTCTTGCTGCTCCTTGGCAAACAGCAGGACCTCCAGGGAGGCAACTGACGGTTCAACGAGGCTCATACACTCATCATCACAGACCCCAATCCCTCCTCAACACTCTTCACCAATGGCAGACTATTGGGAAATATACATCCAAGATTTCAGTTGGCTATATGGTCCACTGTCTGCTGCTACCTGTGGCTGTATAGAGAGGTAAACCAAATAAAGTATTTTTGTCCTATGATGCTTCTGTGAACCCATTGAGAAACCAGATGTATTCCAATGAAATAAGGAATAGAACAGACATCACTACATACACCACAGCTACTCAATGAAAACCACATTTTATGTGAAGATATTTACATAAATGTTTTAAAAGAACACACTTTAAAGGTTTTGCTTATCTAGCCTACATTTTATTCCATAAAAAAGATTACTAGGGTAAATCATCAGCTATACATGTGTTAGTCTGAAAGGTATTTCAGAAAAAACCCAAATGTTCTCTCCAAAATACCCCTGATTGATTTCATGGAAGTAAAAATACTACCAAAAAATTAACAGATGGGTTTATAACACACATATCAAAAGGGAAAACACTGAGATTTCTTAATTTATTGAAAATTTTTCAGAAATACAATTGAAAAACCAAAACTAAAACCTGAGATAGCTCACTGCAATTCATTAATTTTCATATGCAGGAATAAAAAGAATTCAGATGCAAAATGGTATGTAAAAAAAGCTGCTGCTAAATATTTAGATGCAAGAATTAGTGCTAGAATCGTTACAGGTTCTGGGGAACAACAAAAACCTTCAATGCAATCATGAATATTCTGGGCTCTGTCCCTGCATGCAGACATTCAGAAGAAATTAAATAAAACTATGCCATCAAGCTTATGTTTCACAATTGAAAA
Organism: Formicarius rufipectus; assembly: GCA_013399695.1. Lineage (NCBI taxonomy): Eukaryota > Metazoa > Chordata > Aves > Passeriformes > Formicariidae > Formicarius > Formicarius rufipectus. The sequence continues at coordinate 745,143 of VXAU01005466.1, read as the reverse complement.
GGATGGAAGGAAAAAGTAAGGCTTAAAACTTTTCCAAATGCTCTGAAACTAGAATGAGAGTTCAGTCTATGCTTAGGGGAAATTAAAATACCCAGATAAAACCACCCTTTTCTTTTCCAGACTCCTGTGAGGATTTTGGTTGCCAGCTTCAATTTCTGCTGACATAAAATTTCTGCACAAACTGAAATCTATTAACCCCAATTTGTGTTGGTTCAACATAAGAATTCGTATTTTAAGAAATTACTGGTAAATCGATAAAAAGAGAATCCTGCACACATGAAAGAAAGTGCTTAATTCTGGCTAGTGATACTTCAACTGACTGCCTCACAGGGTCAGCAAGAAATGCAGATAACACTGTACCCTCTCTCTTTTTGAGTGACATGAGTGCTGTTAGCAATGATCAAACAGATCAGTTGGATTAGTTAACAATCCAATATTCCTGATATATTTCAGACCGTTTCTTTTTTAGTTATTATTAAACTATGCCCACGTGTATATAAATGTTTCCACACTTTTCACTCAAGGCTAATATGACACTGCTTTTAATTTTAATTTAATGTCAAATACAGAGATAAGCTAAGTCTGGGATAGCAACATTTCTGTGCTGGTGCCCCCCAGTTTATTCACTTGAACTTCAGGGAGACTGCTATCAAGGATAGCATCCTTTCAAAATCTGTAGGAGTCCTGCGTAAGCAAACGGTGTCTGGCTGCCTGACTAACCACAGGTAAGCCCTAGAGTGGCCTAAGCAATGCTATCCATGGCTTTCAGGAACAAAAATCAGTGGGAGTGTCAGTAGCTACCTGCTTCTCTGCCCTGCAAAAACTTGCATCAAAGAAGTTGCCAAAGATTAAATTCCTTGAGTTTTCAGTTCTTGGGTTTTGTTTGGTTGTTTTTTTTCCAATTCTGTTCTTATTGGTTTTGGTTTTAATGAAAAAGACAGACAGTTCCTTATTGGACTGCTGTGCATAAATCGCTAGTTCATTAACACTAAATGTCATCCTAAAAAGAACCACACCCCTTTTGATTCTCTGAATCTTTGAACTGCAAATGAACATAAGCAAAGGTTGGGCAAAGCAACAAGGTTTAGAAAAAACTACATAAAACAGAATTCTCATGATCATATTATTACTTCAATAACAAATTATTACAAATTCTTAATAGGCTTAGTACTCATTAATTCCTAAGTTAGCACTTTAATTAAAATACTTAATTATATTTATTAATTATAACAGTGCCCATATACTTGCCCTAACAATACTTTCCCTTATGGGAACTTGGTCTTAGAGTCTAAATGATAAAAAACAGATGGGAAAATGTAACACAATTAAAAAATCAGCAACCCATAGATATGGCACTGTATGTAGTTGCTTCAGACGCTATCTTGGAGCAAGGTTTTATGCATTTGGTAGTGAAGCTTTCCATACCTCAGAAGAAGTTCTTGGTGGTAAGAGAAGAGCTTACAAAGCAAATAAAGAGCATGGGCATCAGCAAATTCTGTCCACAAATTAGATATGAATGTACTGTGTGTTTTCATTCAAAAACCTCAGCACCGCTGTGTTTAAAAATGCCTTAAGTCAGAAAAGACTGAATCACAGACTGGAAATAGTGATAGCAGTACTCAGGGATGTTCCAAGAGTATCTGTGGTTCACCACTCAGTATTTACCAAGTTTCAAGCAAAGACTTTCATCATATAAGCCCTGTATTTATGATTTAATAGTGATGTCAAAAATAGCATTGCATGACCTATTTCTGATGTTCACTGTTCCCTTTTGACTATCCCCTTTGCCAGTGCCCTGCATTACTGAAAGCCATCAGAACGTGCCCCTGTGATTTACAGGAATTCAGTATTTTGTTTGAAAGTAATATCCACTCCTATTGGGCCCCCAAAGACAACAAAAACTTAGGTTAAAATAAAACTAACAAGCCCTTTGTAATGATAAAGCCAACACGGCACAAATAGAAGAAGCTGGTAAGCAGACACAGTGTTTTTTTTTTCCATTCAGTTTCTAAAGTTCTTGCTTCAGCATTGCTTAGTACAACGCTGTGGCAAAATGGTAGGAGAATTGATAAATAATCTGGAAGAGATGGGATTCTGGGTGATGAGATCAGTTTTTGCAAAGCTAGTAATAATTTTCAAAAGCTTTTTCAACTACCTGCACCTAAAATGACTAACTCCAAATGAGTTCATGTGAATTGATTTGATCCTGCCATTAGAGGACCTGCTATGTGGTTGCTACAAATAGAACAGATAATCCAGCAGCTGCTGAGGAATGTTGATGTAAAGGCGACTATATCCATTTTCCTGATATGGAGATCAGAGATAACACGGGGACAACACCACCAGTGCACTTCTGTTGTCTGAATCATATTCACTGGAGAGGTCCTCTTATTTTGTTTCATAAGCCATGGCTGACATGATAATTACAAATAAATAAAAAAACTCATTTGGATGATGACAATCTTTCCCACTGAAAAAAAGTCTTCCTTCAGTGAGCTGTTATTTCCTTCAGTGAGCTACATTTATAAGTAAAGGAAGTACAGTGCTAATTCTACCCCTGAAATGTGGACTGGGAAGTATATGTAACAAGTATTCTTCTCCACTCAGTGTTCCACTGAGAATGCTTGAGGACATTGTGCTTTGTACCAGCATCTCTGTGATGATACATCTTGTTATTTCATTTCCAACAGCAAAAAAACCCTAGGTACTGAACCATGTATGCTCATAGCTCACAACTCTATGACTGATGACAAAAATTCACAATCCACTGCAAACTGCATTTTTCTGAGTAGTGCTCACACTTGGCTTTCTCAGCTCCTGCTACCTAACTAAGGATAGTACACAGACTTTGGTAGCTTGCTAAGTCTCACAAGCACATAAAGTTACAGTCGACTTCTTTTGCAGAGTATTTTTTTAATTCTAGCACAGAGGTTGGCAGACCTTGATGCTTAAACCAACTACAATCATTTGTGCTGAAAATAGCACTGTGGATTAGTAATAGGTTTCCTCAAAGGCTTCTGTCAGAGGCAACTGTTGTTGGCTTCATTCTCAGCACTCTGTCTTCTGCTTTCCTTCCCCTCCTTGCTCTTAACCACTGACTCCATCCATCTCATTCCATGCTCACTATGTTACTATCAGGTCCTTGCCCCTAAGTATTACTCCAAACCTAGCCAAAATGTGACTATCATTTCAGTCATCTCTGAAGTGTCTCCCTAATATATCAGGGCACTGATAGCAATGTATTAAGACAGAGAGTCCTGGCTTGTTTACAGAAAAAAACCAGTAGGTAGCTGATTTGGTTGGCCATGCTTCATTAATAATCACCTGCCACCTCCATATAATCTAAAACTGTACTAAATGAGCTCACTACAACCCTAGTTTTATTCCAGTCCATAAATAACCTTTTTTACCTTGTCAGGGTGTAACTGAACTTTACTAACCTAACTTGACTAACCAAATGTCTACGACAAGGTGACCCATTTAGTGAATGGGCAAAACCCCATAGATATTCTCTACCAGTTGTCTTTATACTTGTCTTCATACTGGACTTCAGTATAAAGTTTTTGACACCATTTCCCACAGCACTCTCCTGGAGAAACTGGTTGCTCATGGCTTGGACGGATGTACTGTTCCCTAGGAAAAATCTGGCTGGATGGTTGGGCCCAAAGAGTGATGGGGAATGGTGCTATACCCAGCTGGTGACCAGTCACCAGTGGTATTCCCCAAGGCTCAGTATTTGGGTCAGTCCTGTTTAATATCTTTATCAATGATCTGGACAGGGGGTCAAGTGCACCCTCAGTCAATTCCCAGACGATACCAAGCTGGGTGGGAGTGTTCATCTGCTGGAGGGTAGGAAGGCTCTGCAAAGAGATCAGGACAGGCTGGATCAGTGGGCAGAGTCTAACTGTATGTATTTGTGTCTTCTCACAAGTAACAAGGAAAATTTTCTTCAGTCACTGGAAGAGGCTGCCCAGGGAAGTGGTTGAGTCACCACCCCTGTAGGTATTTGAAAGATGTGTGTATGTGGCACTTAGGGGCATGGTTTATTGGTGAATTTGTCAGTGCTGGGTTAACGGATGGACTCAAAGGTCCTTTTCATCCTAAATGATTCTATGATTTTATTTAAACATTTTACTCAAATTCTCCAGTTTTACTGAACTTCCTATTAGTTTTATGAGCTATAGCTGGAGTTAGATTCCACACTCTGCAAGGAGGATAACCAGGGAAAACAGTGAAGAAAAATTAACATCGTTGTATATTTTCTGCTGCAGAAAACTGTGGAATCATAGAATCACAGAGTAGTCTGGGATGGAAGAGAGATTTATACAGTAAAACTAAGTGTCTCCTATTGAAGCAGGAGCATGCAGAAGAACTTTGTCTACCAGTCAAGGAACTGCAAACGGTAGTAACTTATAAAAAACAGGCATATATCAATCCATCCTTCTCTAATACGCTTGTTTTATAGTTCAACATCCTCTCTGTGGTTTATAAAACCATCAGTTTTTGAGTTTTGGCAAATACTGTCTCCAAATTAGAATTCATCTCACCTATTTTAGAAATCTGTAGTGTGAATTTTGGTGCCTGAATTAGCCACCTTTAACAGTTAAACAACAAACAGGCCCTTCCATGTGTGTTATACTTTAATGAAAAGTAACTGCCTTGCCATGTATATCCAGAATATTACAAATGTTGTCCTTTAAGACAGCAAAACTTTCTGTACTTTACAGAGGCATAAAGTAAGATGAATAATATTTGCAAATGGGAAATAAAAGCTTTTGAGAATACAGCACAATATATTCTACTGCAGCTCAACTGTATGATAGCTGGAGGGGTACCAGAGCTAGTTGTGTACAGACAGATTGGATTCAGAAGCAACATCAAAGCTGGATAAAGCCTGAACTGTGAGCCCTGCAAGCTGTATGCTCAATGTATTTGTGTGCCTTTGTGTCATGTCCCTGAACCTGTGAACACTGAAGAGCGCATGGCGAAGTCAGAATCCACAGTGCTCTGCTAGCGGTCATGACACCAATGTGTGTCAGCACCAACTTGAACAATGCCCCCTTCATATCAGAAAATGTGAGCAAGTAACAAGTCGGTTGTCTCCATGACAAAACTCATCATCTGGCCTTACTGTATCTTTCCACTACCATTTAGTCTTACTTTTAATTCCAAAGAAGAAAGTTATTTGCAAGTGGGCCAAGTTCCTGAACATATGATCATCGAATATGGTGAATTGGAAGGGATCACTGAGTCCATCTCCTGGCCCTGCACAACACAGCCCTGAGAATTCCGTCATTTGCCTGAGTATTGTCCAAATGATTCTTCAATTCTCACAGGCTTGGTGTCGTGACTACTTTCCTGGGGAGACTGTTCCAGTGCTCAACCACTCTTTGGGTGAAAAGCCTTTTCCTGATACCTAACCTAACTCGTACAGCAATTTAATCATAGTTATTAAAGATAAAATGGTGACAAAAACATCAGTTTCATATTCACTGATTTTGTTTAAAACAACTTATAAATAATGCAGCAAACAGGAACACTGCTGGTATGTAAAGTATCTTAAAATATATGTGTCATTATGTGACTAATACTACAGCGTACATTTGGAATCTTCCTAAGTCCATATACAAGATTCTGACTTGAACCAATTAAATTATGGAGTTCCTCTTCCTGACTGACCATATAAAGGGACTCCAAAGTATAAAAAGAACAGTTACACACCTTCACATATTAAATACTTTTTTTGGGTAATAAACTCAAAAGAACATTCTTATTTGGATAGTATATACATTTTTTTACTAAAGAGCAATCTTTTCAATCTTTAAAAATACTATACAAAAAAGCAGATCTATAAGTAACAAATGAAGAAATGTTAGAATTTTCCAGATTACTTGAAGAGCTGTATCTCTTTGAGACTTGAAAGGATGTGATAATGCTTAGTTCCTCAATCAAATCATCAGAGGAACAACCATACATAAAGTCAAAAGTAATCAATTTAATAGAAAGACTCTGAAGACTCCATTTGACTTTTTGGAAGCTAACCTATTTACATATATTTTTTTTTCCATTTTAAACACTGCTGTCACAGGAAATGGCAAATGTCACAGCACTGACAAAGGTCCTTTTGAGAAATGAATTTTTGTACTAATGCAATGCAAATTAGTTTTACCGTCAGTAATGACGGAGATATCAAAGCTTCCACTTATAGAAAGAATGATGCAGGTACTTCCATGAATTTCATTAGCATTTCATTATGTGTATGTGACAACAATATTAGTATCATTCTGAGAACTGAAATACTGTGGCTCTGTTTCACATGTTGATCTGCACGGTCACATAAATTAACAGTGATATTATCGGGAAGAGAGATAGGGGTCCTTCATGAACAGGGAATTAGAGCACAGAGCACATGCTTCACATATCCAGTAATTTTAATACTCCTGATGGAATATAATTTTGTTTTGTGTTTTCAAAGGCTCCGTGGCACCATGGGACTCCACTGATTCAAGTCCCGCAGTTCGTGCTGCTGCTGACAAATCACAACAGCTCACTCTTTCCTTCTGAGAAAGCCTGAACAAACCTGCCACCCAGTGACTGCAGCTCAGAACTGCCTGAGAGGGAAATGGGCAGAAGAAAATCCCTGTGCTTGCACAGAAAGGAGAAAACCCCTTATTGTAAGAATACAGTAATATACAAATGAAACAGAAATACATAAACTTTCATATTCCTCTTAATTATATCCTATATAAAACTTTGTATTGGATTTGCTGAATTTGTTAAAAATTCTTCATTTGTTATTACTTCAGTGCTTAATCACCCAGTAACTACAAATGCAGACTTCAAATGCAATCCTTCTGTCACTGAAAAAGACTAAGCTGCCTGTGGAAGAGGAATGGAGATTATCTACACATGCTTTGCATTTGAAAGCCCAGAAGTAAGGCCTAGGAATGCAAAACAAGAAGTTGACTCTGCTAAAATAATTTAGTACTGATCAAGTGCAAAAGGAACACAAGAAACCAAGAAATATCTTTCAGGAAGATAAAATTGCACACTAAAAAGTAAATTAACTGATGTTTGGATCTAACCTAACCTTCAACTGCCTAAGTGAATTAAGAGTTAGCTGCTCTTCAGCTACTTCTGAATCCTATGAGGTATCCATCTCTATAATCTACTGGAAAAGGAAATATTCCAGCACAGTATTCAACACCCACAATGAAGTGAAGCACCTTTTTCTCTCTCTGCAGACCACAGAAAGTCTTGCAGAGACCAAGGTGGCCTAGAAAAGTTACATTAATTTGGTTTTGAAATCAAGCATTTCAATAAAGTGTCTAAAATATTATAGAGTTAATCAGAATTTGGGATCATGAGTCCAGGACCACTGGCTATTTGGAAGGTTAAACAGGGAGCTGGGAACTATATATTGTCAATCTTTTAAGATTACATTTATTAACACCAAACTGTAAACAGAAACTTATTAAAAGTGTGGCTTAATAACCACATGAAGGAAATGTTTTGAAAGATGCCAGTGTACTAGTGAAGATATAAATTTTTTTAATTCCTGAGGTAACACAAAATACACTGCAAACTGCTTACTACCCTGCTACTGAGTCTGGACATACACTTTCAGGATATTTACTGCAGAAAAGGGTTTATGCCTTTAGGATTCAATGTTTTTCAGCTGATTTTAGCATACTTCTACTGGCTTGTTGGACAAGGACATGCTCTCTTACAGAACGAGAGCAGTGGGACTTCTTAGGGATGTTTTATAACTCAGTACATGTGCAGGTGAGGCAATTCTGACTCCTCAAAGGGCTGGTTTGTCCAAATCAGACTAAAACAGTTATGCTTGAAATATTTTTCACATGGAGATACACAGATATTGAAAGAGAAAAAAGGAATCTCTTGGTCCATGTAAAATCAGATAATATTGCCAGCCTAGGAGAAGAACTGCAGGAGGCATTCTTATATGGTACGTAGTTTTGAACAAGGAGCCAAATCTAAGCATGGTCCCTGGTGTTCCCAAACACTAAAGGTATCACTAACAACTTTTTCTTTCTATAGCCACAGTTCCTCTTGGGAGTACAAAAAAGAAAAAAAAAAAAAAAAAGGTACATAAATTTGATGGATTTTGTATAATTTAAACCAAGACAACAGAATAAATATTTACACACAGACAACCACTCTGAAGTTGTTGAATAGTAGGTAGATCAGCGTGTGATAAGACATAACAAGAAAGAATTTCTAACAGAGATATTAATTTTGAATAAATCTAATAGAATACTCTAAAAATATAACCAAACATGCAAATACCGAAGAACTATGATTCCTCTATCTATGTGCCAAAATTAGTGTCTTTGTATTAAATTGTTTAGCCTTTACACAAACTATTCTTGCTCAGTGTTGGCAGACTGTTTGACTCCTACCCACCATCTGGCCCAGTCTTTTGCCAAATTCCAGAAATGTTGATGAGAAAAACATGGGTAAATAGAAATGAATGTATATGCACACCTTCTCTGAGATAATTTGCACCTTTTTATGACCAAGCTACCTATTTACCAGCTATTTCCACTAATAATTAGAGTAGAATTTAACTGAGGTACCAAAATACTGATGTCAATTCAGATATCTGATTTCAGGTACCTACCTGCAAGTGTCTGTGTGCCTGCAAAGTATCTAAACTGTAATTCTATTTTATGTTCTTGGCCTACTGCATCTTTCTGGACCTGAACCCACACAGCAAAAGAAGGAAATCAGAAGAGTGCTCTTCACAATAAAGAAAACTAGGCTTTCCCATATTAAATAAGGATCTGTAGTATCTTACCATAAAATTCCTTTCATAATGTTCGTGCTCTTTCTCAAAATCTATTACAAAGCCATTTAGAGACCAAATAAATGTCAGGTCTAATGTGGGGTCATGGGATGCAATGCATTGCATGGTAGCATTCTCTCCAACGGTGACATCAACATTCAATGGAGCTAAAGTAATCTTCGTAGCTTCTGTGAAGTTAATGGCAAACATGGAAATTCCAATAAATAAATGTTTATTCAAATGCAAGCTTAGCTCCATAACTGTTTGATTATACATTAAATTACTCACTCAAACTCTAATTTACAGATTATTCATGCAGCTACATTTCAAAGAACAAAACTAAAGAGAACAAAGAAAACCTTTTACAACTAAAATGTCTGATTTCTATTTAGCTGTTTCTGTCTCTGAATCACATTACTATTAAATACTATTTTTATTCAGTGGCTATACCTCAGAAGAAATATTATGACTCATACACAACCTGTGTTGCATTTCTTGTTTCAATTACAGTATTTCTTATGTTTTAAAACCTGTCTCTTTAATGAATGGAAAGTTCTACTCAGTTATCTTGAGTCAGATTTTCACTAGAGCATTGCTGAGATTGAGATCTTAATTTATGTATTGAGAAACAATATAATGGATGCATAAAAAAACTGGAAAGAAGGGGAAAACAATACAAGGAAAAGAAGAAAGTTTTATATCCACCAGGAATGTATCTTATCATTACATAAAAAAAAGACAAGGCAGAGATCTCATGACACTTGCCAGTGCCCTTGGTAATTGTATCAAACTCACACGGCAAATTAGCAAATGTTCTGGAAGCGACTCACTGGATCAGTGAAACCTGTTCCTTCTGTTACAATTATTACCATAAAACAAAAAGCCACAGAGTATCTTCCTTATGCCATGACATATAATATCTGTCCCACCAATACGAGAATGGGAGCAGGGTATCAAAACCTGGAAGACAACAGCCATAAGAAAAGAACTACTGCTATTCCAGTGAGCTAAAACCTAGGTTCGAGCATGCTCCAAGGAGCACATTCCATTCCATCACACACAGAATAAGAAAATATCCTCAGTAAACTGAGTGTTTTGTCAATCTGCCACAGAAAGAAGCCTTTCCCCAGATCCTACTCTAGTAATCTAAAACCTGCTTAATACTGAGACTCTGTGGATGGCACAACTACTGGCTTTTGCAGTACAGAGCATCTCACCATGCATTGGAGCAACCACTTAACATCTGATCTCCAAAGTCTTAGCTATGGACACATACTTAGGATACTTGCTCCATTCCAGTGTGGTGGTGCCTGTATGCTCAGCATTTGGTTCTACCATCGGTGATATTCTAATTGTATACATATTCTACCACTCTGAAACACTGCTGAAAGAGTGGTCCAGTGGTAGGGAATGAACAGCATCTGGGAAAAACCATCAGACTTTGCAGCACCTGTCAGCTTCAGATGTAACTTTTTAATATTCTGTAGTCAGACACCACGTCTCAGAAGTTCAACAGGCCACACAACGTGCTTGGGAATGCCACTCCTAAAGCATTCATCATCAACCTTCATCATTGCCCATGTTCTCCACAATGTGAAAACAGTTTTGAAACATGACACCTGACCCTTCCGTTTTTGCTGTGATGTCTTATTCTCTTTGAGTTCATTTTTAGATGAATGAGAGCAAAATTCTTCAAAATTGAATATTTCTTATTCTAGTTTATAACATATGGTTTAAGTGTTTCACTGTTTGAATTTAGTTTGCAAATGTTCTTCCTGATTTCAGAAGGTATGATATAATAATTAAGGGACTGTATATATTAATTTACCTAAACTTTCAAAATAATTAAATGCCTGGGGGTCATATTAAGAAATATGAAATAGCAGAAGATGATAAAAAGTAACTGCAAATATAAAACTTAATTTTTGCAATTAATTTGGTGTGTATAATCCAGAAAATTGCTTTCATATGATCTGATGCTACAGATTAATTCTTACATTAGTACATCATTACTGTGGCATTGAGCTGTCACATGTAGCATAATTTTTGGAACAGAGATTAAAAATGCATCCGATAAATGAGTCTCCTATGAACAGTGGTACTTGATAGACACAGCTGTTACAGAATGTTGCCTTTCCTGTCTGTAGTCTACAATTATTTAATTATCTGATATCAGATTTAAAATACACATTAAGGGTATCAGTACTCAATCAATAAATACTAATACACATGAAGGAAGAGAATTTGGTAGTGCAATCATATGGCTATATGTCCTTATCTCAGAAATTTCATGCATATTCTCTTAACAGCAATTNAAAAAAAAAAAAAAAGAAGTTCAGTAGGAGTCCCATTTCTCTGAATCCTGGTCCCAGAATCCTATCTTAGTGTGAGTGCTAAGCTAGCATACTGAAGGAATGCATTAAAATACAGCAATTTAATGTACCTGACTTGATAACCTCTTATGAAAAAAATCAACCCCGCAAATTGAGATACAGTGTTAGAACTGGTGCAAATATACCCAGTTTTTACTGAGCAACATGCTTTAAAGCATAAATTCATTGTTAATGAGTCATTAGATAGAAAAAAAATAAAAACAGCTTGCAAAAGTAGTGCAATACTGGAGCAAAATTCAGTGATTTTGTATTAAGGGAATCTAGTCAGAACAAAGAAATACAAATCTGAGGCTTACCTGTCATTTCCAGAACACCGGTGCTATTAGCTTTTCCTCGGTTATTTTCTGCAAAACAGGTGTAGCGACCTTCATCCAGTTTTGTGACATTGATGATTTCCAAACTCCCATCATCCCAGATACGTATGCTATGGAAAGTGCAAAAAATACATCACAAGCAATAAGGTTTAATATTAGAAAGCAATGCTTCCTCCAGAACTGTAGTAACTGAGAGAACAAACTAAAAATATCTTTTCAAATCTCACATCTAACTACTGGATTTATAAACACTCTTTAAAAAATATTTAGAGACTGTGGCATGATCAAAAGTCTCACATTGCTCAAAGCAAGGGAATGTACTTTTATGCACTTGGACTCTTTCAAATATTTTTCTTAGAGTTTTATGATACAATTCAATTCTTACACATAACCAGCACCAAACAGACTTGCTAATGTTGGATACCCTGCTAGCTATTTGGATCCACACTGACAGCAACATTTCAGTATATTATATTCCTGAAATTACACATTCTCCTGTCCCCTGCAAGAGGGAGAATGAGCCAATAGAACACAGAGAAACATAAGGTGACATTTTTAAGGCTCAGAGTGTTCACTAAACAGTTAATACTAACCGGCTCCCATTTACAAGCAATTCTGTTCCTTTGCTCCAGGAGAATTTTGGCTTAGGAGCAGCTTTAGGCTTGCATTCGATGATTACACGCCCCCCTTTAGCTGCCAGGATTTTCTTCTTCATTGGGTTCAGTTCAAAAGTAGGTGGTGAAGCTGAAAGCAAAAATTTACACAAGTATTGCTGTTAGTGATTTTACTGCAAAAGAACCTTTGATTGCAACATGCAATAAAATGCCAGAACTACTGCATTGTTTACAAATGTCCGTTATTTAGACCAGTGAGAGAAATACTGATGATATAGAGATATTCTGGGAAGTAGATGGTGATCTAAAAGAGACAGGAAAAATGATTATGTAGTTCTGTACTGTGTTACACTAGAGATTTCTTTCTGAAACTTCCATCTAAGTTTAATATAGTAAGATCAAAGTCCACTGAAATCAATAGAAAGTTTCTTCCTCTAAAAAGGCCTTTTGATCAGTCCTAATAAAATTCAGATTCTTGTAGATGAACTTCTGTAACAAGTTTCTCTCTCCATCACACTTCCAAAGAATAGCTGGGTTCACTTTTCAGTGATTTCAACCCTCTCTAGCAACTGTAAAGTTCTGCCCTTCTCTGTGGTTTTTTATTTGGCCAGCTGGCCTTAGGTGCACTCTCAGATGTACAGGAGTAATGAGACATGACTGTAGTAAGCACATCACTTATGTCTCTGAGGTCAGATCTTTGCTTACTGATCATCGCTTTATTTGAAACCGAATTAAAAAAAAATATTTTAATTACGTTGCATCTTGGCATACCATCTTTAATCATGCCAGCAAGAGTGTGCATAGCCTGAGGAAATAAGGCTATTAATTACAAAAGTACAGAGAAAAATTTTGACAAACATCCACGCCTTACCAACACTGAATTTTGAACATATGCATGTAAAAAGAGCTCATTTTTTGTAATCCAGGCTGGTAGCAAGTACATAGTCATGAAAGAATAGTGTAGGATCGAGTATTGTTGTGTAATGAGTTGGGAAAACCAAGAATAGTTTAGCTCTTGGGAAGGTCCAAAGGCAAGTGTGAGATGGAAAGAACCCAGGGTAAGTACTGCAGGGAAATCTAGGAAAAACTGGTCATATACCCAGTGTGCCTGTTCTAACAACATCTGTAAAAACATCAGAATTTTTTTTAAGGCTGATCACTCTGGATCTGAAAGTAAAAATTTCAACACAGTGCTCCTTAGGAGAACACAATGGATTGATAACATCCAGCCACCAAATGGCACAGCTCTATTGCACACATTGTGGCTTAACTATAATGGGCTGTAGAAGGCAAAAGCAAAGGGAGAGTGAAGAGGAGGAGCTTCAAAGGCCAAGTGACTGACAACATGGTTTCTGAAAAATCAGATTTTACCTCAAAAGAGTAAGCACAGATGAGCAAAAAAGAAAATGCTTTTCCATCAGTTTTGCAAGCTTGAAAGTACAGGCAGCAACCCTACATGCTTCATTTAATTTCTGCACAATCAGTTTCTCTGAGGGGTACAGTAGCAGGCAAACATCAGAAATAGCACCGCAAACATGCCCCATAGATTAGGAACTTTATTCCTGAAGTTGTTGTCAAGACCCAGCTAGACAGATCAAGTAAACCTCACCTAGACTGAGGGAGTGTTCTTAGATTTATCCTCGAAGGAATATGTTACCAAACAATACTTGCAAATGTGACTGCTATATTACTCAATTCTGAAATAGTACACAGAGAAATAATCCCACTGACCCACAATCTTCAGTTCAGCATTTGCATAAATAATTCCATGCGTGTTTTCTGCTATACACTGGTACATGCCGGCATCGTCAAAGGTCAGACTTTGCATTCTTAGTTCACCTTTCCGGAACTAAAATACAGAATTAATAAAACAGTGAGATATTAACATAGACTACATATGCTCAAGAATTCACGCTCATCCACATTCTCCATTTGTTAATTTTTTTCAGAGACATTGGGTTAACCTTCTTTTTTAAAGGAAGACTCAGTGTCATTCAATACTTTTCTGAAAAAGTCCTAGATGAGTGGCAGTAGACGAATTTACTCTTCAGTCCCCTGTTATCATACCAATGCAAACTATTGATCCAGAAATAAGAAACAAGGCTTTGAATTGATTTTATGTACATAAGCTGTTACACCATGCTCACTGTTCAGTACTTTCTACTGTATGTACATTGTTTTGCAACAGTAAAAAATCAAAGCAAACCACAAGGAGGTAGGAGTTTTTCAGAAGATTCCTCTGAGAGACAGTATAAACTATTTTATACTTTGTTTTAATATGTAAAGGAAAAAACAACCTATTAAAATAAGGTACTTTATTTTTAAAAACTGCATAAAAATGCAGTGTAGGGAGATATTTTGTCAATCACAAATAGACAGGAATTGTGTTTTGAAAGAAAAACTGTTTTCTTGTGAATACCAAGCTAAAAAGCTTTAACCCTTGTATATAAGTACATGGAAACATATGTAGCAGTGGAAGATTAAGAGAATACTATTCCTCTGTAAAAAGAACAGATTAAAGGAAACATATTTCCTGACTGCTTTATGTAAAAAAGGAATCTTTGTTTTATGTTAAGTGAAATGCCTAATTAAAAATTACCTGATTTAGAAACAAGCTATATTTTCAAGGCAATTAACATATTTTTGCTATCTTGCATTTGGAAATCATCTTAACGCTATAATAACACACAGCATAATCTTCTGGTGTACTACTGGAGAATTACACAACACTTTCTGCAATTCAGTATACAGTTTGTCAGTGAAAGCCAAGTTCAGTGGGGACCGTCAAGCAACTCACTTGTTCAATTATTTGTTTGCAATAACCACCAAAGCCAGTCAACGGCATTGGTTTTCTGGCTTTAAGACATGTCCATATGGCAGATGGTGATATGCCTGTCCTGCCTGCAACCTCACATATTTTTCCTTATGATAGGCAAAAAAACAAGCTGCCTCATTGTCTTTTTTGTTTGTTTGCCAAGATGAGTCACCACAGCTCAAGAGATGCAGCACTACATTGTGCTCTCTTACAATCTCTTTGTTTGTTAATGGGTTTTTATACAGTATAAGGAATAGACATTAAATATATAGTTGAAATGTCTGGAAAAATTTTGCCCTGAGAAGCTGTGGATGTCCCAGCCCTGAAACTGTTCAAGGCTAGCCTGGATGAAGCTCTGAGTAACCCAGCCTGGTGAAAGGTGACCCTGCTCATGACAGGGGGGTTGGAACTAGATGATCTCTAAGTATATTTCCAACCCAAACCATTCTGTGATTCTATGACAGAAAATCTGCTTTGTTTAAACAAAATATCCAATATAACAGAATTAAATTATCAAACAGTACTCCTTTAAACTTTACATCAGCTAAACATGTGCAACATTCTGTATCTAGAAAAAGTGTGAAAAATACAGGATATAGAAATACTACTGATATTTTTAAAAATACTGTTTCTTCTCTTATCTCTATTGACTCTGTTTTGTCTTTAAAGACACACTCATGTTCATTGTGGTAAAAAGGGTTAATTTTAAAGAGAAGCTGTTAAACATTTTTTTATTCAGAGAAGGGAGAAGAGCATTTACTTAAACAGGCCTGGAGAAAAAGAGATATTCACCTTCCAGACATATGGTAAAAAGCTAAGTTTGCAATTCAACCTGAATACTAAATGGCCTGAAGAAATAAGAGAAGATTGAGCTAAAACCCTAAAAAGAAGATCTTAATGTGTAATGCAAGTGTAATCAGTAAATATTTGTACCATTACAATAAATTTTCTTTTAACCTTTTAATAATGGATGCTTCAAAAAAACATTTCCATCAGCTAATCAATCAATTCCGCATTATCTACGCCAATATACTTACCGAGGCACCATTCTTCAACCACCTAATTGTTGGAATAGGCTTGCCTGTAGCTACACAAGGCCAGTACAGGTCACTGCCTATATCCTTCTCCGTGTCATTGATATGTTCTACCCACTCGGGAGCAGCTGAGGAATAAAATACATAATGCATTGTTAATATAGCACATACATATTTGATGAGCATTGTATTAATTTCACTGCTTTCTCCATGACACTTATATAGGAAACACAAATTAATGATAACTCAGCAATGCATCAGTGCAACAAAGAACGAAGAAGTTTTTGTCTTACAAGATAGACTCAAAATAACTTCAAACTATTCTTTTTATAAGAAGAAAATATGAAACTGAAATAATGGTTTCACTTATCTGTAGATTACACAATGTGAAAATTACCCAGTAATACCATAAAAATGATAGTTAAAGGACATGAAATTGTGCAAACCTATATATGTAATGAAAGAATCTCCAAGAAATTATTCTCTTGGTCCAGAGAGGGTATTTAAGAAATTAATATTGAAAACAGTTCAGCATTTTTGCTTTTGCTAAGCAAACCTATTTAATAGCTTTACTTATTATAAACAGTAACAACCATCCCACATTAATTTTGAATTAATGCCACTGAAATTCTAGCACTTAACTGAGGATCTTAACTCAGAAAATCTTCTGTACAGCCAATGATATGAGACAGGTATCTTCTGAAGGTGACTCAGACATTATGTGTGTCCTTCTCATGCCATAGTTTTGTGGCATAAGACTCAGTCAAGGAGTCAAGTTACTTAGGATGATTCCACTTTCAACAGTAAGCTACAATTTTTTGATTACCTAATTTAACCAAATGCATTAAGGGAAGTGGCAGAGGGTAGCGAAATGCAGGATTGAGTATAGCTAATAAGAGAGAGACCTAACAAAGGAAACACAAACAAAATGAGAAAATGAGAAAGTGTAACAAATCTAATGATTTCTTTTTCTTCCAAGAAGTCCTTTCACTTCAAGTGCTCCAAATTGATTTAAATTCCATTATGTATAATTACATTAATAACGCACATAACTGCCAAGGTGTATATACATCAGCTACTGTAACCAGACAAATTGAGTAGTCATTCAATTATCCCACAAATGTTACACCTGGCATTTAATGCATGAATTTTGCTTTTGCTCTATTAACTTGAACAGCAGCATGTGAGGGTGAGATGTTTGATGTGATGGTTGATGGTATGAATTAACACTGACATCAACTGTGAAAACACCCATATTCCCAACATAAGTAAAAGCAACACAGATCTTCATGAACAAAACTGTTCCTCCTACCTTGTACATAAACTCTTGCTTGATGTTTATCTTTTCCTTTATAGTTTTCAGCTTCACATTCATAGAGTCCTTCATCTTCGTACTGAATATTGAAGATCTTAAGAACTGCACCAGACATGCTTATCTCAGCAGTGGCTGGCATGGGTTCAAGGTATTTACTCCACCTCAGTTCAGGAACCGGACTTGAAAAGGTACAGTAAAGCACAAATCAGCACGTTCAAGAACTGGCTGTTAAACTGTAGACTATAAAAAGAGCGTTTGATCATCAAACATGTATTTTCATTCCCTCAAATATGAAGTGAAGAGTGGTCTACAACAACTTTAAAACACACTTACTTTCCAAGAGCAAAACACTCCAGTGTCACGTTTTGCCCCAGGAGAGCATACGTGTCCTTGAACTTCACCTTGATATCAGCAGGATATACTTTTGCTCCTAACACAAAAAGAAGATTCTTAGAAAATGTACAGCACAAAGTTATACAGGTATTAAAATTTCCACAGTTAAAAAAACTGTTCTTAAAATTCCAGACAGACTTTACAGTGAATGAACAGCCTAAGCACTGAACTTTTACTAGAAAGGCATAGTTGTTTTACTCAATATCTAGTTTTCTGGATGACAATGTCTAACATTTTTTTACAAAATTTTTAATTGCATTTGAAGCACAATGACGTAATGTGTGTGAATAGACAAAACCCTGAGTCTCTATTTTCCACAGATTCTTTTACTGGATGGACTATTTTGAATGGATTTGAATTCAAGATCTCGTATCTCAGCAAGGGTACAAAGGAGCTAGAGCACACTAATCTATAGCTTAATGAAAGCACGGGAACGCAAACGTAATCAAATCTACCTACTGGTCATCCCTGTATAGCTCCTCTTGCAGTTCTTCTAGATGAAGATTGCAGTGTGAATACTGGCCATAGAAAATTTGGATAAAGATCACTGATTTATAATTAGTCAGTCACAGTTCTTCACTGTAATATGGGAAATTTAACCAACAAAAGGGTCAGTGAAATATTGACGATCAGTTTATGAGATTCTAGTGACTGACAAACTGAAGTGGCAAAAGAGAACTTGGTTCATATTTGAAAAAGATGCAGTTCTCAGGAAGAGATGGTGCCAAATAATCTGGTGACGCGAAGCCACATAGGTGTCTGAGGGAAATGACCATAAGAGACAAAGCCCTTAGGTCCGTGTTGGAGAGGAAATTTCAGTAGGGGAAAAGGATTTTCCATTTTCATGGGGGATTTTCTAGGGAAAAAAGTAATTCCGGAAGCAGTTCATCAACTTTTATGTGAAGTTTCTGGTTTACAGTCATACCCCTTTGAACCAATCCCAAGTCTAAAGAAGATATTTAAGATTTTGGGACTAGTACAGGGGCTTATCACATAAAAGAGACGAGAAGAGGGAAAGGGGATAAGAACTGTTCTCAATTATTTAAAAGGAAATTTGTGAATGAGTCTATTTTCTTCAAAGAGTTTTCACCGTAGATGGGAATGATTTGGACTCTGCATCTCGAACACCAAGTAACATTGTGTAGTAGTCATTATAACCTGTCATATAATTTCCCTTTTACAGACAAGAGTAGTTATGAATTAGTAAAATTATAATACAAACAGTTAAAGCACTGCATGTATTTCCAATAAATACTTACGATCGGATTGTGGAATAAGTGGAATAAATTTACTGAATACACTCTTTGTTATTGAAGGACTCGACACAAAACACGAGTAATTGCCCTTATCTGATGCTTCTACATTTGCAATGTAGAGATTGCCGTTCGTCTGTGACACGAATCGTCGTTTGTCCAAAGCAATGAACACTGGGAACTCATTTAGAAGCCAGCGATAACTGAGATCATCTGGAGGAAAACATTCTCTAGTCAATATTAAAACCCAACATTATCGGCTACTCAAATCACGGAATACTGTCTGCATACAAATTACTTCACTTTGATTTCTAGTTCATAGATCTTTTTTTGAGAGGCAGCTTTGTGAGAAAGATTTATACGTCTCAGCAGACAGCTCATACCTGTCCACACTAAACATCAGGATAATGCTGCTGTTGAGTGCAGATTACTGCAGAGCCGGCTACAGTGCACACTGCTCTCCTTGGGCACTTTCATCCCACTGGAGTAGGACAGGATGAGATAGGCAGCTGGGTCTTGACCTCAATACAATTCAGAAGCTGCGGAGTCCTCACTAGTCTCGTGATTTAGATAAATTAGAGTACTTTAACTAGCAATATGTCTCAGTTCTTCATTTTTTGCAATACTTAACAGAGTATGAAAACTAAAGCATTATCCCATTTTACAAGGAACAAGAGATGCTAACAGCCAAATTCAGTCCTCATGATGGAACTGCACATACTTGAGATTATGGTCATAATCCCTGCAGAGCTCTTCAGTAGCTAATGATGAGGAAAAGGTACATCCAGGGCATAAATCACCTCATCTCTGGCCTCTGGAGGTGCCTACTGCTGTTCCACAATCTTAACAGGAGCCATGATTGTATCAGCTGAGGTGACTATTAAGCAGAATGAAGCTGAACCCTGTCCAATACCAGCAGAAAGTCTGCGATGACACAGTGACAGAATGATACGTACTCAGGTCTTTGATTAGTTGGCAAACACTCCTCTCCATTATCCAGATTAGCCTGAGTAATTTTATTTATGGTCTCAAAACCTATTTTGAAATTCAAAGATGTCCTTTACATATGGTCAACAACAAACATATCAGAAATAGAAACCTAATCTAAATTCCTGATTCTCAAGCTGCATAAAAGTTACTCTTTAAGTAATTTTAAAGTAAACTTGTAAAATAGTATTAATCTATCTTTTACTCCTACAACATGGAAAATGAAGCACTTTTAGCTGAATTACCTGGGTAGTGGTAAGGGGGTTCACAAAGCAGCACTGCTCCAACACCTTCTCGCACTTTAACCTCATAACGTTCTTCAGGTGGAAAGGGATCCAGATCTAGTTTTAAAAAAGCAAGGAGAGGAGAATTGGATTTTTCACTACAATAATTTATTATTACTATTATTTTCAGTCTTGTAGAGAGTAATATAGAAATAAAACAGATAGATACTTGTGGACCCCTAATGCCAGTTTTGCTATTTGCCATTATCAAGTCAAAATTTTTTACAGTATTTTTGTCATCATAATTGAAAATGCCAGGAAGAAAAAAGGGTGGTGCAGATTGTATCCCTAGGATTAGCCAGGCAAGCTACATCAGAAGAAGGAATCAACAGAAGAGCCAGGAAAAGGATTTTAGGTTATTTTTCAACAGGTTTCTCCAATATGCAAGTCTAATTCTTCACTGTAACTTAAAGTGGCTTCTCTAGAATAACCTGGTTGCCCTCTCTGACAACTCCAGTAGCCAAGGACTGGCAAGCAGTTAGCTCAGACACATCTTTAGTGCTAGAGGTTTGGGACAGAAGTGACTCACATCCCAGGTGAAACCTTAGCTGACGCTCTTTAAATCCACTTCCATGCAGAAGGGTAACAAGACTATTGGAAAAGAATAAAGAATCAGGTCTTTCATCATCCCACAAACTGTGGGAGAACAGCAATGGCATCTGCAGAGATAAGACAACAGTAACATCAACTACATCAATAATTGCACTATGCTGCTTCTTTTCACCCTTGGCCAATCCAAAATTAAACCATAAACCTTGAGGCAGGAAACATCTCTTGAGAAGTTTCTCTATGGTACTAAGTACAGCAAGACTGTAGAGATCCTCACGGCAAGTCCTGCTCTAAATGCTACTATGATGCAAACAACAGCTCTGTAACGGCCAAGTACACAGCCTCTGAATGCAATATTCTAGCACAAAAATCATCGAAGCTAAATTCATGCAGATTGCCTCAGCTTTCTTCAATGGCAGGCAGTTATCCAGTTCTACCAAATTCCCAATGTTGTCTCTGAAATCCAACTAAAACTTAAGTTCAAGTGCAGCCAGCCAGCAACAATAAAGACAAAATCAGGACTGAGCTACATTGTCATGGGTTTCTGTAGCTGAATTTTAGTAGAAGGGGGTGGCTTCCAGGATGGCTTGTTAGAAGCTGCTAGAAGCTTCTCCTGTCCTGTGGAGCTAATTAAAAACCATAGTTACGCCTCTGTGATACATATTCAAGAATTGGAGTGTTTGCGCAGTTGAAAATTCCAGCCATGAGATAACAACGCAGACAGAGAGAGCCCAAGGTTGGAAGAGCTGGAGAAGGTGAAGGAGGGACCCCACGCTGGAGCAGGGTGGGGGGGGGTGAAGGACTGAAAGCTATTTCTCCCCCACTCTCCCTGAAGCCCGTGGAGATCTTTTGGGGTTTGGAGATCCCCTGCAGCCCGTGGAGGAGCAGGTGAATGCCTGAAAGAGCTGTTGCCCTGTGGGAGACCCAGGATGGAACAAGATCCTGGAAGAGACTTGCAGTCCTGACTCCTGGAGAAGGAGACCCACCTGGAACAGGTTCTTTTCCGCCAGCAGAAGTGTTGCCTGGGAGGTGGACTCATGATGTAGAAGTCTGAGGACTANCTCTCAGTTTTTTTTTTTTTTTTGCCTTTTCTTCTTTTCCCTTTCCCTCTGGCAAAGAGGCAGGGGGGCCTGGAGGTTTGGGTGGACACTGGGTGAAAACCACTACATACATACAAAAAGCGAAAACAGAGACTATTCACTACCATAAAATGCAATGGGTATATCCACTATCCATTATCTAACGTGTTATCTAATGATAATTAACTCCTTAACTTCGTAAAAAGTGCTGCATTTATTAAGGTAAAGGAATCCTCCCAGGTCAAGCAGAGTTGTCAGATCTAAATGGCTAGAAAATCTAAAAAGCAAACATCATTATGCTTTGTAAAATGCATGAAGAAAACTCCAGTTGCGTTATGTCACTGTTAAGGGAAATACTTCTCCCATTTTCTGAAACACTAATTTCTATTCTGCTCAAACAAATACAGAAGCTTCCACTGACTGACTGGATCTTGACTAGATCAATGCCTAAATGGCAGGCATTGTAACGGGCCACTCAAAGGACCTGTTATTCTTATTTTATTTTACTTTTACCCTCTGCCTTAGTGCAATGAAAATATTCAGTTCTTCCCAAATATCTCCCAATTAATTTGGAATATTAAAAAGGAGAGAGTAAGTGTACCAGACTAGCATATTAAGAAACAGCTATTTGACCATACATGTTTTGTAGTTAAAGCCAGTGAAACTCTTCACTCAAAGACCTATATTCAAATCGACCTTACGACACAACTATTCTATATTCAAAATACTGACTGGTCTCTTATGAAAACATCCATTTCCTTGCTGCAGATCTTTTGACCTTCTTGTACACTCACCACTATTACTGATTTCTGCTTTCTTTGGAACATTACTTTTTAAAATCTCTTAAAGGAATAGGAAAAAAATTAAAATTACAATCATTAGCAACAAATATGTTGCTAATTTGATACTGCATTGCGTGTGGGTGGTGTAGGGTTTGATGAAAGGAAAGCCAAACATTGTTTTGAAGTTTTTTAGCAATTTAAGCTTACATTTAAAATGTAGTGATTTTGTCTATTGTGTTTTGGATAATCTCTGAAACTCTGGGAAGCCACCAGAAGTATGTGTGCAACACTTAAAACATATTTGAATAGGTTTTAAGGCAGTGGAGCTAGAAAGATCTAAAAAGATCCAGTTCTACAGTATTCTCAGGCAGATTAATTGACATGACGTTTATGAGAGAATGTGGATTTTGTTACATAGTGTCAGAAAGCTTGACAGTAAGACAAAAATGCAGCTGGTCAAGACTTTTTTAATTCTTCTAAATGGCTGTTGACATTTTCCGATCAGTTTATGCACAAGCAAACAAGTAAAAACTTCCTCCAAAGATCAGACATTTTCTATATTCATTTTAGAAACTCTGCATTCAGTTATTTAGAAACAATGTCAGATCAGGAGATAAACTGGCAATGTAACAGATGAATGTCCTTAAATCAACCAGAACGAAAGCACCCTTATTTTACCAGGTATTTATCAGTTTCTAGCTATCCTTTCTATTCCTTCGTTCTTAACCCTATTATCATGTACACTTTTAAAAATAATATATATTAGGGTTCTGTTCAGTATAATTATTCAGTACACTATCAACATTCAGCTCATGCAATCAGTGAGCTGGTAGGCAGAAAACATGCCTCAGACTGTTTTGAGTCTGCTTTTTTCCTCTGTTACATGCATTTAAAATAATTTTTTTTAATCCCATTGGTTATTCAGGACTGAGACCACTGAAGTCTGCTTTAGGTGTAAATAAATACCCTGTAAACTGATTTTTAATGTTTTCTCCACTACAAGGAATGAACAACCTGGCTTTCTACTTTTCTCCCTAGAAAATACACTGGATAAATACAGACTGAGCCTATATCAACTATGATATAGTTAGATCTATCAGCTCATTATAGCCTCTGAATTTCCCTGATTCATGTGGTCCCACAGTCTTATAACTACTATCAGAAAGCAGAACTATAAACTTCATGTCTGATCTTATACAGCAAGGAGTGAAATTGGCTCACAGAAGCTGGTGAAAGACAAGAGGATCACTTAGTGTCAGGGTACCCAGGGCTTTGTGAAGTAAGAGTGGACTGCTTCTTTCATTTGGATTCCTTCTTTCTTTTGGATTCTGTTTTTTGCCTTCTGCCAGTGAAACAAGCTACTTAAGGCAAAGTAAAATAAAAATCCTAAACACCATTTCCAGTCAGTAAAATTTTACATTACTTACCATGTAGGATATAATTTTTTTACAATGCATGTGTTTGTTGTTAGTACAAGCCTGTACATATGCATGCATTCACAAGACTAGCTCATGATTGTCTGAAGTTGACAAAAATGGCCCTCAGCAGGATCTCCATTGTAGCCTGGGAGTCAGGGAACACTCTTTACTAGCAAGTGCCAAGCCTTCCAGTTGTGTTTGCACTGCAATAGCGCCTCATCACCATATGCCCTCACTTGTGTCTTTCTTCTGTGACTATTTCCCTCAGGTCCTACCATGATTTCAAAAGAGTCTGGACATTATTATCTGAAGATCTGGCTTCATGAGTCTCTTCAATTAATAATTTAACAGTAACTCCCTGTGAAGGATGTCATGTCAGCTGAATGATAAAGAATATAAAATGCTTTCAAAATTTATTTTGTGTCGATCTCTGCAGACTAAGGCATTTAAGATACAATTTTTACAAAGTAATACAGCTATAGCACATTAGCAGAAGACACTGCAAATAAAACATTGGGCATTTCAAGCCAATCATAATTCTTCTATGTTTTGACATAAACATCAGCTTACATCCAAAACTCAGAGTCGCTTCACTGCTCCTGAGAGTTCCAAAGGTATTCGACACTACACAGATGTATTTTCCAGCATCCCTTGATTTCTCTGGATTACTGATAACAAGTGTGCCTCCCACCATACTGTAGCGATCCTTTGTCAAATCAATATCCCGGTTGTTGAGTTTCCACCTATTAAAGAAGAAAAGCCAGATGTAAGATTTGGCCCAAAAAAAGCAACTTGGTATGAAATATTATGTGAAAAAATGTGATGAACTATACAGGAAGTTATTAATATCCTTCTATATATGTTTTAAGTTTTTCTTCAGCAAAAGGCACAGATTTGAACTCCATAGGTCTTTCAAACATAAGAGTCTCAGTTCTGCCTTCTTGGCGATGTGATACAGGATAAAACATAATTGCTGGCCAAGCAGTAGGAGATGCTTGAGCAGGCTGTGAATCAGCTAGCTAGTGATCAAACATGGGGATTTTAAACACATTCTCAACTAATTATCTAAGGTCAAACTGAATAAAAATATACTCCCTCTGCACCTTTAAAATATGGGCTAATGAAGAGATTTGTGTAAACTTGCTGCAGAGAATGAAGCTGTTTTGTAAAACCTAATATGTCAGTGAAGTCAGTGCAAAAACTGTGGCATGCTTGATTTAAGACCTACTTACTACAGTCAGAAAATTGCTGAACACTCTCCCCTTAATTATGGCAAAACCCACAACCACTTCATGGAGTTACTGCAACTTTCACTTGAGGGACTTAGACAGAAACTCGTGCCCCAAATCTGGCCCTTACCGATTTCTCCTGATTAAAAAAAAAGTTAAATACTCGGAGAGGGGATCAGTATTTGTGATTATATTTTCATCCATTACTGTGTCCACAAGGGGGAGCCCATAACCTTCTTAGAGAGGAACTGCACAGTTCCTAAGCACAAACAGGAAAGATACAACTTAAATACACTTAAAAATCCTAAGATTATTTCAGTATGAATCATTTTTTTGTCTCAAGGTAAAGAAAGGCATTAGTATTTGACAATGGGAGCTCATACTCTATGTGTTCCTGTGCTATTGAAAATATACTGAACGATAGAGAATTCTAGTTTGGAAGTGGAGCTTAGAATCGTCATAGAAAGAAACTATCATAAGAGTGGCATGAGATAAAGTCTAATGAAATGGCAGGATCTTTAAGAAGCAGGAAATAGCATTTTGATCTTACAGAATTTTAGAGGTATCACTTCACTCCTGTGAGACACGTCTGTGATACAAATAATAAATACTCTGTTCAGAAAATCCTAGGAATAAGCACCCTGAGGACAGCTTATGGTGCAATAAAATATGTCAGGAAGGACTTTTTTAGCTCTGAGACAGGGGAATTTTTGCTCAATAACTGTTAGAGGGCTAAGAAATGAAGACAACATATTGAAGTATACTAAAAATATTGATGTCAGGAAATAGGGAAAATATTCTGTATTGCAATTATTCTCTTATCAGCCAATTGTCAGATCTGTTCCTAGAATGAAAACCTCTGGAGGTGCAATGCAATTCTTTGAGAATTAATTTACTAGTTCAGATTTTGCAGAGCCCAAAAAGATAAAGAAGAATGCTAACATTTATGTAGAGACTGTAATCACTATATTGGTGGTATGTTTAGAGCCTTGCACACAGGGGATGAGGAAGTATATCAGAAGAGTACCAAATCTAAGCATATCAGACCTTTCCACACTTCCAGTCCTTTCCAAGCACAGCAAGAGCAAATAAGTGCAACAGCAAAACACCACATAGCACAGATCATACTCAAAAGGGCTTTTCACAGGTTGCTCTGTATAGGTAGACAACCTGTTAGAATATCTTTAGAAAAGACAATGAAGACTAAGCTGTTTTGATGGAAGAATACCACAGCTGACCACTACTCTTTTTGAAGATAAAGATTTTAAAGAATAGCTGGCAGACTCAACTGCTTTTTCTGTTCTAGAAACCAGTCTGGAAACACACATAAGAGAGTACTGGAGGCTGGTCACAGGATAATTTACTGAAATGGATCTCTTATGTTGGCAAGAAATTGTGTCTGTTCTTAGTACAACAACAGCAGTTTTCTACCTATGACCAGGTTGTAATTTAGTCACAGTCTTAATAGTGATAATCTTAAGTACATTTCTCTTCACATAATGAGCAGATAAACTCATATGAATGCACAACAAAGTAGAATTGATCTCTGCAATAATAAAATTATTGTGAAAGAGGTCATGTGTGAATGGCGCTTTTTCATGTCTTCAGTAGCATAACCGACACATTCTTGAACACTGCACTGTATCACAGATGCGAAAACAGTGTGGGATGTAGAGTATGCAGGTTCAACAGCCAATCTTTCTTGCTTCTAGCAAAATAGGATAAAAAAAAGCCATTCTGAAATAAGAAGAATAAGAACTTGAACCTCAGTCAGCCTAAGCTGGAAGAATAGTCTCTTAATTACCCTTTTTTTTTTAACCTCTGGATCTGTGTTGCTTTCAAAAGTTGAAAACATTTAGCACAACTGAAATACAATGTTTTCAACACTGTCTAGACATTTTGGCAAACTGAAACATGGTTGAGTCTTTCTCAAAACTTCCAAATCTGCCCATTTTTTCCTGCCTTGAAGACTTTGCATCAACCTTTTAAGACAGTCAATCATTTCACAACACAATCTGAAGCACTTGCTCAATCACATATGAATGACCTGAAAATCAAAATACAAGAGGTTACCTGTAAGTAGGAAAAGGAACTCCTCGAGCTCTGCAGTTCATTGAAACTTGTCCATCTGAAGATTCTTCTGGATAGATGGTATCAATAGGTTGCTCCTCAAAAACAGGTCCATAACCACTGTTGCCTTCCTCTGAAAACAGAATACAGTTTCAAATTAGTCACTTCTCAATTACCAGTCAAACTGAAAATGAATTTGCATCACACAATCCAGATTCAAAATGTGAAGGCCAAAAAGCAAGACCCCAAGCATCAAGTTCTATATGCTTCAACAAAACTGGAGAAGCATGGGTAACAGAAGTGCTGGCTGTCCTACACTGACCCTGCCTTCTGAGAGCTGAAGTAATTCAGTCTATGTTCCTCTAATACTACCTAATATGGTTTCTCTGCTGAAATCAATTATTTGTCACTGTTTATGCCAACGTGGAGATAATTATGAACGGAATATATGCCCCTTAGAAATGCAATAAGACCAACTTATTTCAGAGAGCAAAAAATTCTCATCAAACAGGTCCAGATCCAAACCAACTACCCATAGTTATTCCTGATATTATAGCCTAGTCATCTCCAATGATTTTATGTATTTAGAAAGTGTCTTTACCGTATTGGACAAAAACCCCCTCATGTTGAATATAAAAGCTGAGAATTACACTGTTTCCAGATCACACCTGTCCTTCCTTTCCAGCTGAGGCATATGTTAGCTTTCTACCCTCCAAAATAAAATTTTAAAAAGGTCCTATATTGAAAATAATTTCAGTTTGTAAAGTCAAACACTTAAAGGTCAATAAATGTCTAACAGGTTTGACAACAAACCATATTTTTAAATCTTCATGCTCCATTTGCTGATGCTGTTGTAATGGTGGCAGGCTCTGCCCTCCCCTGCTGCATTCCCTTCTCTTTTATCTCCTCCAAGCATACAAGGCTGCTCTTTGGGATCTGCAGAAGCAAGACTAGGAACAAAGGTGGACTGTTCGGGGAAAATTATGCTCAGTAAATCCAGGATGTGACTGTTTGGGTTTTATTCTGTGAGAACAGCAAATATGCAGTCTAGGTTCAGAATGGTTCTGTGAGGAAATGGTGCATGCTCCATAGAGATAAAATTCTGAGACAACACAGCTCTCTTATTCCCACAGGTCTCTACTGAAACCGAATTAACAGTGTGGACACTTGTAAGCAAACTCATGGAAGAAGAAAGGGAGTACATGACTGCTACCAGGTTCACTTTCCATTCAAATTCAGAGCCTCACTCTAAATTCTGGAGACGCCAGAGATCTGGTAAATTGTCTTGTAAAAAAGAATCTTTTAAGACAAGGGAAACAAAAAAACCCCATGCAGAGTGTTACTAATAAAATCACCAGATATGGCTGAATGATTTAATTAAAAAGTTTCCAAAAGCACTGGATAAGGATGGAAAAAGTATGATATTTTGTAATATCATCTGTGATGCATATAAAAATCTGCTACATGTCTTGTAATGATACACTTAAAATATCTTCACAGATCCAGAGATAAACTGGCAATGTAACAGATGAATGTCCTAAAATCAAATTATGGTTTTGTACTCATTCCCTTAAAACTCCTGCCTTTGGAAATAAAATGTTTTGGACTAAATTAGACAGTTTTTAGGAAACCTATAAAAGAAGAAAGAATGCATCAATATACCTAAAGAATGTGAATTATGTCAGTGTTAAAAAACCATATAAATATAAAACATTCCTTCTGTAGATACCTTTTTTATTGTTCCTAAATTCTATATTCATGGTCAGAAACTGGATTACAGCACTAGAAGAAGACTGATTAAAGATGAAAAATCAAGTTCCCTTTCTGATTCAAATTTGGGGGGGAAAAAAAAGAAATCACCATTTCCCTTGAAGACAGGAGCAGGTCCAGAAGACATTGTTATGCTGTAAGACATATGGTCAGGCAGCCTAATTTTTAAGACCTAATTCATGTAATGACAGTTCTTTCAAAGAAGCAAAGAAGAGCACCAAGAGAGAAAGGCAGAGCCCTTGAAAAATGGTCTTTCATATTTTAAAGCACAACATGAGGTAAAAATCTACACATTGCTAGGTCAAAAGAAGTAATTTCAGACGGAAAAGGTAAGATCCATGTATTTGCTCAAAGCCTGGAATGACTGAGCCACAAACCTGACAGCATGTTCTGTGCAGTTCTTAAATATGAACACAGAATAACAACAGCCTCCAGCAGCAAATAGCCATATCATATGCAGCTGACTCTCCACCTTAGAACTCAAACGATGTCACAGGGCATTTAGGCAATTCATGTCATGCATTTTTAATGTTGCCAGCACTGTTAATTATACTGAGTGAATGCCTGCTTCTCACACCTATCAAGTATGCTTTATAATGGAATTGCTGATGCAATCTATTATGTATCTGTTTTCAGATGTCTGGTTGAGCAGACTAAAATGCACACACTGAATGACAGGCGTGGCAACCAATACACCTTTCTCAGTCACAATCTGAGTGTGCACCAGTGATATGAAACAGCAAGCTGGAGAAAAGAGAAGAGAAAGGAGTTGTGAGAAGATCAGCAAGAAATGTTCACACTTTAAGTGAAGTACCATGCCTGTGTGACAAATTTTGGAGAGTGAGGAAGGGCAGACCAGGAGTACAAGGAAAAGGACCACTTCACTGAAGTTGTGCCTACATGAAAAAAGGGAGAAGTAAAAGTAGAGAAGGAAGAAGGGAATGACATATTAGGTAAACTGAGGATGAGCTGGGAAGCCCATTTCATCTGTTCTGGTCCTGCTTTAGACAAGAGGTTGGAATATCTGACCTCACTTACTGCCCTATGTTTTGGGTACATTTCTTGTGATATGTATTTTAAACTGGAGCAAAATCTACACTTCCTGTCTTCAGCGAATTCTGTAGACAAGATTCAGACCTTGTAACGGTGATAAAATGTATTAGGAAGTCTGTACAAAGGTCAATAACATCTCTTCTCAGCCGATGAGATCATGGATCCTGTGTAAGAACCTTTCCCTCTGGAAGGTGGTCCTGTCATTCCTTCTCTAAGTAACACTTTGCAGCTGGGCAGTGTCATTTTCCCTCTCAGCTTTCCTGCAACACTGCTTGTGCTTGTCTAACATCTTAGCTAGTTGCTAAGGCAAAAGAGTGAAAAAGTATTCAATCCTTGCTTTCTGGATTAGTTTTCTCTTAGTTTTGTGAGGTGAGTTTTAACCTGATGAAAACCTGTGCCAGCGCAAATAGTGGAATAGGAGCAGGGGTTACAGGCTTCCACCTTCTGCGTGGCAACAAGTTGTCTTCTTAATTGAACGATCTGAAAGAACAACTACCTAAGTAAGATATATTGATCTTAAAGCCTTACCACTGCTTACAGATGGGCTACAAAATTGCATTAATATACCTTAATGTCCTTGAACAAACCTGTGAGAGATCATAATACAAAATATCCAACATATTCAGAGAAAGATACCAAAGAAAATAACAATCATGAACTATCTGAGGTAATTCTTTTCAAGTCATCTCAAGAAACATCCCTCAAGAAGACAGAAAAGGAAGACACATTAAGAAAGCTTATTTGGTGCACTCTATTTTTATATAAACATATATATATATTTTAGTTCAGGAAATGTAAAACTTTTCTACAGAAATATATTTTAAAAAACCCCAAACAAACTAGCTTTCAAATGACTTCATTTTTTACTTCATTTTGCATGGTATACACTCATGTAGAACACAGAGACCAGGAAGTTTTCCAGCCCATATGCACAGTTTTTTAATTACTTGTGTCATAAAAGGAACAACTTTTAACTTTTTCCTTATTTATGAAGTTATTAATGGAGGGGGAGGTTTATGGGACATAGAAAAGTGACCTGCATTTGGTTTCAGAAGAGAATTGTCATGTCTCAGAGTGTTTCCACACAATTTTGTATGAAGTTAGATATATTTCAGGTGATTCATCAGAAATCATGAGCAAACTGTTACATGGAAATTCACTGGGAAACTAGATTAAATTGGAAATCAAATGTAAGAACAAGTGACTTCTCTGAAATCATTCCCATAGTGTGCATCATGTGCAAGGTCTGCCTGTACATTTATCTTTTTTTGCTCTAAAGTAGCTTTAGTCTCACTAAATCACCAAATTAAACCAGAGAAATAATTGAATCTTAATTAGAGAAACAGCTCCATTGAACAAAATGGAGCAAGTGTTCACTTAACCAGTAATTAGGGCACTCAGCCTCCTGGAAGGCTCCCACATCCAGCACCACTTAGGAGGCATATTTTACTCAGGGGAACAACTTGCTTGTACATGTTGAACAGAAAAACATGAGTGTGTAAGGTACCATATGTAAAAGACACGAACGGAGAAAATTATGTTGTGTATTACTGAAATACAGTGAAGGACTGGCAGTAAAATGTACAGGGCTATAAATGCCAACAGATCCATATATTCCAAAAATACACACTAAGGCCCTAAACCTGCAAAGACTTCTGTAAATCCCTTCAACTCATTAGTAAAAAAAAAATCCAAGATCAGAGGACCAAACCTCCATATACTACATGGGAATGCTGGAAAACAAAGGTAGAAAGATCTGAATGTTCTTCGAGACCTACGGATTGCATACTTTAACTAAGAAATTACCATTTTGCTTTAAAAAGGAAAAGGTAGAAATATGAATTTCATTTGAGAAAGTCTACATAAAACTATTGTGAAGATAATTTTAAGAGGTTGAGCTTTTTTTTTTTTTTTGATAAAGGTGTAATAATTCCACTGTAAAGGAAATGTATTATCAATGAAAAGATGGTGACAGTTTTAGCAAGGGATAGCTACAAGAGCTTCTGCTGGAAATACTAAGATCTCTAACTTCATTTTTAGAAAGGTTAAAACAGAAATACTGTGTTCTTAAAGCAAATAACAATGAGACAGCATTGAAAGTATTTAAGTTCATTAAAGGTCTCTCATATTCTTTAGGAACCTTGTACAATCACAAAATTTAAGCACGTAAATTGATCCAAATGACCAAGGTTATGCAAAAGTACAATGTTAAGCATATGTTCAAGTCCTCTAATGAAGAAGAATCATTCATAAAAACCACAAATGGTGACATGATTATCAACAGCAAGTCAGAGTGAACAGCTTTCCAAAGGTCATTGTCAGAAACAAGCTAAATAACGTGAAAACTCTTAAGATCTCATCAGTCCCACTGTGCACCAATAAATCATTATTTTAATTAACATCTCTATTTTTCTAATTAATACTCTCCTCCTCTTTCTGCTCTTGCTTTCTATTTCCCTGACAGCCAAAAGTGGCTGCACGAGACAGTCATTTGGTGTCAGTACTGATCAACCTGACAGTGTTGTACGTAGTCACGTATTTTCACAGGAGAGAGGGACCAAGATCTGTTGACACAGTGCATGGTCAGATTAACCTTGAATGCTAAGGGATGCTGAACGTAAGAACCATGGACTCATTCATTACCAGCCTAACTAAGTTGTCAAGTTCTGTATCAGCACTGCAAGCCTACAAAGCATTTGATATTTAGAAGAAGATCACGTACTGTTTTCTGTATGTCAAAGAAATGAGGATCTACTAGTATCTGAGAAGCTCATGCTCAGAAACAAGATGGTCCAGGAATGAACCAAAATATCTGTACCAGGCTCTCAAGGAACATAAACTTCCATGTTTCTGAGCACTGTGATCACAAAACACATTATGATTATTTATTTTGAATGTCAGATACTCAGCAGTAGCATGAAACGATCTTCTAAAATCCAAGCAGAGACATGACAGACAAGGTAAACACATATGAAGTATATTCATCCACTTCATATTTTAGAAGAAAACTGGTATCTCTCTTCAGCAAATGTGAATAATGTTGTATGTTGTGATAAAAAGCTTTAAATAATGTGGATTCCAGCTCTCAGTTCACAACATGTACTTTTGATCCTACTGTTCTGGAAAGAGCCCAAACCATAAATAATTTAAGGTTTTGGAGATGGATTGCTTTTTTCTTTACTTCTCTCAATCATGTGGGAAAAATTGCACTTAGCATTCATGGGAAGTTTATGTGCTGAACAGCAATGTATTCATATTAAAAAAAAAATCATGATATAGCATTTTTGTGGTCTATAAAGAAGATTCCATCTTTGTGATGGAGAAGAGGTACCAGTGTAAATGATCAAGAGGTTAAAGCGACATCATTTTCCAAGAACCAGTCAGTACTCAGAGGAGGTAAGCAGTCCCACCTCGTATTACATGAAAGGTTTAGATTGACTTTGGGAACACTGCCTCTGCTTTTCTGGACTGAAAACAGCAGAATTACTCCTATTTCCTATCTGCCAGTGAAGACCTTAAAGAGCTGCCTACTTAATGATGTCCTTTGTGCTTTACAGCGAGTTTCAAGTATGAAAAACTCCAGCCTGTAGCAGAGCAAGTTCCTCCACTTATGCCTAATAATGATAGGGTTAAGTTTGCTTGTCTTCTCATACTGCCAAGAGGAATGCCAGCCAATACCAATTACTGCACTTTTAAACATACTCCCACTTGTCTGTTAGATACATAAATGATTTAGGCGATTCTTCCTTAAAAACCTAAGTGTTACTACTTCAAAAATGACTGATGAGCCTAACATGTCAATCCCATGGGAAAGGCAGTGCCCAGCAAATTACAGATGAAATGAAAGTGCAGTAGTCATTCTACACTATCTCTCCACACAAGCCTTTCTAGTGCATATGAAATAACAGCAGCATACTCAGAAATTCAACATGTTGTCTAATTACATCCCCATGTACTCATGCAAACAACTGCCCTGTACAGAGAGGCTCTGCACCTTACTGGCTTTCTTGCTTAACTAGCTTTCACTGAAGTTTGAGTTTCTAGTGATTTTTGAAATAAGGCATTAGGTTGCTTAAAAAGCAGAAGGGCTTTTTACATTTTTAACCCTGAACTATTACTTCATTTTGCACAATCCAGAAGAGTCACTAGAGTGACAAGCTGCCTTCTGAGGTCTGATATAACCAAAACTGCAGGCTGCTTCACTCTGCACTATCAAATCCCAAGGTAAAAAGTAGAACAGTTTGATCAGAAATAAATTATCAGAGGAACATTTTTCATAACTGATTTCTCTCACAACCAAATGCGATCAACTATTCATTAAGCACAATAAAATACCGTGTCTTTGCAGCTTTTCATTAGTCTTTGAAAGAACAAAATAAGTTGTAGGTGAAACATAGTTTTAATTCTTTTGGTGCAAGGCCATTATCCCAAATGAAGATACACTTTGGTTCACTGAATTACGTGGCAAGTAATAGAAGAAAGAAAAGTTTAAAATTCAGACAGCAACAGGACATGAATCTAATGGGGAGTCCAAGGTAAGCTGGAGAAATTTCAGAGGGAAAAGGAGAAGAGTCAAATATTCTCACTAATAGGCATGAAATAACTTTTTGGGCAGTGGACTGACAACCATCGACATGTTCCCTGAGGAGTGATTTGCTGTTCTCATTTGCCTTGTATTACTCAAAGTGCACTCTGAAAAGTGACACTTATTATAACTGTCTGTTTTATCAGTAAGTGAAAGAGCAAATTATTTACGGCTTTTTCACCAGTTTATATCTGCAAGACTACATTTCAAGCACTAATTTACCTGGAAAATAAATATTGCTCCTGCCTCACTGCAGATGATGACCTCTGCCTAAACTCCTGATGCACTGCTTCATGTAATATTTGCTTCCCTTTAGTAAAGTAAATGCACATTCCCCTGATGAGAAATGCCTAGTTATTGCAACAGTCCTCAACTTCCATTTTTGATTACCACAAAACAAAACTGAATTAAAAAAATCAAGGTGTTTACTCCAAGGCAAACTCAAAATTTCTAAAAAACTCATGTATTTCAGTTTGGGTTTTTTTTTTTTTTGGAATTTTTTGCAGGAGGAAGAAGATAAATTTGAAAACAAGTAAAATCCCTCAGCTTAAGCTTATGAGAGTCAGAATACTTCTCACCGCTGCAGGCCCAATTCTGAACATCTCAAGTCAGTGCAGCTTCAGGTTCCTATCTTCTTGTTTCCCAAATACTTTCAAAATGTTAAAGTTGGAAACCTCTCAATGCTCAGTCAAATGCATGAATTATGGATACTTTCAGGATTTTTTGGTTGATATCTTTGAACCTGGGGAAGACCACAGTTTCCAGGGTCCAGAGAAGTTAATATGGCAGGCCTGTTTAGGAACCATGGTTTGCAAAAACCTTGACTACAGAGTTACAGATATGTTTGCCAAAGGCAACTTACGGAGTAGAACTACCTAGAACTGTTGGTCCAGCACCACAGGAAGGCAAGGTGAGCCAAATACATACGACAGAAATCCTGTGTCTTGTCAAAAGGTGCTAAAGCAACATTTTAAATATTCTGTTTTCAACATCTGCTCCCAACTAACTTGTCTCTTCACTTGGGACCTTGGTGTGTCTTGCTACTTAAACGGCAACTCATGATCTTAACTCAAACATCACCCCTAATTCACATGCCTTCATTACTCCTGACATTGCCAGCATCCTCCAAGATGCACTACAAGAGAAGGATGCATTGAATTACATGAGAAGGAAAATCTCCTAGAACTTGACCTGAGCACTCTACTTGTGCTCCTTCTTTCTCTACAGTATTTCACTTTTTAACCATACTATGATATGAACGTTTCCAAGCAATCCCTTACATCTCACCTTGGTTAATGCAGTTACTTTCTGGATACCCTGACATTTCATTGCCGTTAAATACATTCAGAAGGAGAATTTGCTCAGACTAATTGACAGCAGCTCCAGCACCCATTTGAAATGAGAAACCCTCCAGCAAGATTCAAGTGGGGTTGAGAAAAGACTGCAACATCAGATTTATATAATCTAGATGGGTGCCATAAACCCTAGATGAGAAAAGCAGACCTTCCCTCCACTGAAATAGATATTCAATTACTTATGCAAAGCAGAGCAGGCCTAAGAGCAGCGTCTGCACTACTCAGCCTTGCAGTAACACACTGAAGTAACAAACTCCCTCTGATGGTGTTAGACTGTGAATCATCAACACTGGAGCATGGTGGCATACCTTTAGAGACAGTAACTTTGTAGTAGGCAGTAACTTTGGATTTTGATGAAAAATGCAATCAAGTATTTATTCCATACCAGAACTTAAGTTAGGAAACTTCTTTCAATGGTAACAGCACTATTGGAACCTGCCCCCATTGAAAACCCTTCACATCAATGGCTCCTGTTGTTCTTTTGGGACTCTAACAGAGCCAGAAACAGCCCAGTGAGAGATCAAATTGGTCTTGCTTTGGCAGTATCAATGTGTACTCTAACTGCATGCAGTTCCATCACAACCCTCTTTGTTCTTCCAATGTCACTTGTGACTCTCACAGCACAAAAGCTTCCCCATGTCATTCTGAGGGTACATGCTAGGAGGTACATTCTGGTGCCACGGTTTTTGGCCTCTAAGCACAACTGCAATGTGCAGAATACACAATAACATTAATCACTTGTTCCTGCCTGTTGCGAAATTAACTGAATGTTTGTTCTCAGTGACTGACTCAATTCTTTTATCAATCAGTGTCCATCACTTGCTTGGCTACTGCAGCTGATTGTTTTGTTTCACGTCAACAGATCCAGAGCAAAATCACATGTGTAACATTTCTGAGAGCAGTTGACAGTCTCTTTTAAAATATTATTATTTTTACTTTCAGGAAAAGCCCAGTGTTGAAGTGAAGTGTGAGTTTAAGGTTTTAATTTTGGTGCTATAAGCAAACCTCATATCTTAATAAAGAAAAAAAATCCCTTCAAACACATAATAAATGCACTGTGAAGGTACTGACTTTTATTAGGCATCTGTAAATCCTCCACCGAACTCAGATATGGAGTAAAGAACAACATTTAAAACCTTCATAGAACAAAGTATGTTCCCGTTAAATCAGAAAGCAATCCTGTGAGCTATGGAGTAATTTCTTAAGGGTAATGAACTTACACCCCAGTATTAATCAGAGTTGTTGACTCAATAATAAACAATATGGTCTCAAGCTAGTGAAATGGAGGCGATGACTGAAATGGTGTGCCAGATTAAGAAAGTTTATGACCCTGAAGGTAGGGACAGATCTAAAGCCTGCCTTGAAAATAACCAAAATATCAGTACACAATATTTGCACTTTTCATATATTGGAAATATTTCATGTATGCTCTGTTTATGCTGGCAGTGCAATTCATCACAGCAACTAAAAACCAGCATTCATTTAAATTGGCATGGAAATCTGAAACAAGCCTTAGAAACCTCAACACTGGTTGGAAAAGCTGGAACCAAAAGTAGATTTTAATCCTGAATTTCCCCTTTCCAAAATCCTCCTTCTATCTCTTAAAATGGAACTGAAATGTCAGCTGCAAACATCTCTGTAATTCTAGATGTTAGAAATACAACTCCAGAAGGTTTTTATATTTATGGTTCCATATCTATTTATGAAACATTTAAAAATGTTTAATTAAAAATTAAAATAAGAATATGCAGAATTACTCCACTGTATTATGAAAACTACCACTAAACTGGGCTGGTAAAAATTGTAAAAATTTGTGGATGTTAGAAAGGGTCTATATTACAGAATTTTGTGTTTAGTGTGTCTTCTCAGGGGAACCTTTCCCTTATTCTAAGCATGTTGATCATCTAAGCACAAGAGACAATTCATACAAATTTTACAATCTAGAGAAAGATTTAATTCCGTATACTAAATCAGAACAGTAACAACCAGATTTGAAGTCCAAATATGTCTTTTTGTAAACTTTTAATTATGGCATCTATTCTAGTAAGTACACTTCCTTCCAGTTTCATCATTCACATTTAGAAATTTATTGTATCTGCACAAGTAAATTAAAGCCATACAGTGTAACTGACTGTGTAACATGTAAAACTAACAACTGTTATCTTAATGAATTAAAACACGGGGTCATCTTACCCGCCAGGGAGAAGACAAAACAGGGTGTAATAAGATGATAGATGAAGAACCATATGGTTATCTTCTGTTCAGCCATTATCTCAGAAGGAATTGTCCACTGCAAGACCATCATTCAGAGAGCTAAAAATACCTGTTACAGAGAAAGATGAAAGAGTGAATAATTCTGACATAATGCTTTGTCTCGTATCACATTCGATCTATCAGATTATGTGTTTAAACTGAATACTTATGAATAAGTACAGGATACAGTCTTTTGAGTAATAAATGCATTATCAAATTTGCCGCATCAAATTAATGATCTCTATTATTCAGAGAGTACACTGTTTCAGAGTACTCAGATTTTCCAATGATAGTAATACAGCCAATGTTAAAATCAAACATCCTTTTTTACACTCATTTTCCAGATTTTATACTCCTTCATCTCAGTAAATACTACATTACAATCCATGATTACAAAGTCTGTAAAAGGAAGACTACAGTGAAACTGAAGTACAGTAATCTCTTACAGAATTTGTGTCTTGTCTAGTATATCATTATTTTAAACCTTTAATATACAATTAATGATCCTCTGGAAAGGCATCATTAATTTTTATGAATTTTCTTTTAAATGCTGAACATAATCATTACCGCAATGTTGTACTCATAGTTTTCTCATTTCCCTATGGGAGAAACCCTTAAAAACAAGCTAAAAAAGCCTGCAGCTTCTTCTGAATAGTCTAAGATTTTAGAAACAATTTTTCAGAGTACTTCTGTAAGATCTTTTACTTCTTTCAATAAGAATATTTTGTTTGCCTTTTGGTTTTTTACTGGTGACTATTATCTGTTTCTTTAGGGTAACAGGCCATTATGCTTTCAGTGTGCAATTTTCTGTTTTGTTTAATGGATTTCTTGCCATGAATATATAAATGCATCCTTTATATCCATCACATCTTGTCCCTATGTCTTGATTGGTTCTGCTGTAGCACTGTTTAAGAACTTCACTGACAGAATATTGTATCTCAGGCACATGCTGATATAATCCATTCCTCTCAGTATATTCATTTTGTTATTATTTCATTATAAAATATGCTTACAAATACTTAAACAGTCTTTAGTAACAAGCATCCTGGGACACAAAGCATGCTAAAAAGGACATCTAGTTGTGGCATTTAGGGACACAGTTTAGTGGTGGACTTGGACAGTAATAGGTTAGAGGCTGGACTCAATGATCTCAAGATCTTTCCCAATGTAAATGATTCTGATATGGCATGGTCTCTTTTTGCAACGTGTAATCTCAATGCTACTACTTAACAGCCTCCCGTGCTAAGTACTCCTCTGACAGTGCCTTCTACCATTTGCCATGACTTTTGCTCTTTCCATGTCAAATTTTTTACTAAATTGTTCTGTTTTTCCAAAATCCAAACGTTTTAGATCTAGTTTTTAAAGTGTTCTGTTTCCCACTTCCAACACCAAGAAAGGGGCAGTTTTGAATTACGAAGCACAAAGACAAACATATCAGTGTCCCAAAGTGTGCTTGGGATACTGTCGCCCTGATGACAAAGTCTCTGGTCAGAGCTGCTGCTGAACATGCCTGCCACTGTATGTGTCTCATGACTCTCCCTCAGGTGGCTAGAAACGTGCCTTGGCCATTGGGGCTTTACTCTTGTCCCCTCTTTCTCAGAATAGTGATAGTCATTTGAACATGTCCCAGACAGAGAACTTTCCTTTGAAGAGTGTTTCACAGGGTGTTTTGATAATACATAGTGTAGGAAAACCACAAGAAATCTCACAAGAGAATTTTTTTCTCAGAAATTACAGGAGCTCCTGCATGTCATATTTTTTTCCTCTTTTTTTTTTTTTTTAAAGCAGATTAAATCCTTAACAAAAAGTTCAAAACTATCAGTTGCTGTGACCCTAAGATCGTGGGTATTACAAAAAAACTGCTCAGCAAAATACAAGTTATAGTTAAACAGCAATCCCAAGAACTGAAATTTGTTTAGAAATACTCCCTGGAAAAAGGCTCTTATATTGTCAACAAATGCATATGCTTACTGTAGCTGGATCCAAGGGGAAAAATTGACCAAACATCTTTACCTTGCCCTTCTTGTGGCACTAAAATTTCTATACAAAGCTTCTCATACAAAGGATATTCACAACTATTTCAGGCATCAACCTTACATGACCAAGGTATGAACTACTTTGCCTTTTCCAGAACAGTGGTAGGTTAGATCAAGAAATGGCTTTGTATCCATTTCCATCAGCCATACCGTGGCTACCACATCCTTGTGATACGACACTGTCTTGCCTCAATATTTTTTTCCAAGTGACATGAGTAAAACTGCATAGTTATGCTGAAATAATGCACAAAATTAAACAGCAATTAAACAGGAATTTTGTTGGGAATAATGGTAATTACACAGCACCTCATGATGATAATAACTGTGTTCAAATGTATTGACAGAGGAGACTGCTATGAAAACTGTATGCTCTGACATTAGAGTCATAGACGAAGATCCCTCCTCCCACTCTTTTGCAGAATTCAGGATCAGTTTTGGAAAGTTAAAATGTCCTCTACCTCTCCAAAAATCCCTTTCTGCTGGCTCAGAAAAAAACCTCCAACGTTTGAACAACAGTTCCAACTACAGTAATAAAAATTGTCAGTAAGTGCTATAAATACCTCGGTTTATTCAGATAGAAAAATATTCACTCTGCCAGGATTTAAATGCTTTCCCTGCTCTCACTTGTTTCGGCTGAGTGGGTTCTGTATATATAGTACAGCCATCCCACCTGATTCATCTCAGCTTGTGGGTGAGAAGGGAGCTGTTTCACATCGCTCTGCTGAATTTTGGCAGAACTGCCTGCTATGAGATGAGACAGCACACAGGTGATTGTCTGTATGTGTGAGGTATGGCTGTGCACGATGCTACCACCCAGCTGTCCAAGGGGGAATCCAGTCTTATCTGAAGCAGCAGCACTGCTGCCGGAGGCAGCACTCTGGGCTGCAGTGCCCAGGCACCACTTTCTACTGCCTCTTCTGCCTTTACAGCTCTCCACCTTTTTCCTTTGCAGACTGAGAAGGATATTGCTGTCTAAGGAAAACTCATTCCTGTACAAAAGAAAAGTCATCAGTATGATTCAGTTTTCTCCCATATAAAAGCTGAGAGTGACTACATACCTAGGCATATTCCTTTCAGACTGCACAGTACAATACCCTTTTCTCAAAACAAAGCATCATGATTTTAAGAAACAAGTAAGACATTTTAAAAAGATGTCTTGAAAACAAGCATTTAACTGCAACTGTGTCATATTTAATTACTATCTAATGCTCATTAACGCATTTAGGTCTCTTCTGACCGTTCAGTTTCCCAGAAGAGCTAGTCACCACTACAGAGCCTTTGCCTTGCTACATGAGTTGTCTGGAGTGCAGTCTTCCCAAAGGAAGTGGAAAAAACTGGGGCATTGTCTGCTGAATAAGAAGCACACTCAATTCTGAACACAGGGACCTGCCAGAATGCTTCTGGAGGCTTGCAGCGTCTCGTGATGCATCATTAGGATGGGAGGTGTTCCCAGGACTATAGTACCCAATTGTTAGGATTCTTTAAGCTTTCTAAATGCACCTTAGGAAAACATCTACGTTTTCTGTCATATTCTGTGTTGCTTTCTTCAGGTCTTGAGTGCACTTTGGCATTCATTAAGGAGAGAAAGACACCTCTTTTATAGCTATGAAAGCAGACAGTGTTTTCCATCACTTCTCTACTAAATTCAAACATGTAGATGACATCATTTTGCAAGGACATAAAGCATTTACACATCTAGACACAAAGAGAAATTACAAACAGCAGGCAATGCAAGTCAGTCGAACAGAGACTGTAAAATCAAAGGCAGTGCAAATAGGCTACATAATGTACAAGATTTGAAATCAAGAAGGGGTAGGGATAGATAGGGGAAAGCAGAGCAACACTGGGGAATGTTGAAGGGGTGAAGAGGAGGCAAAGAAATAGATCTCAACATTACAGAGGGGAGGGATGTCAAGTGGGACATATAAGTGATGTGGGGGATAATGGAAGCAATAAACCAACCCAAATGGGTAGTCAGAAAGAAAGGCAGAGAGTCAAAGTAAAGGTGATGTAGGTAGATAAAGGAGCATGAGAATTAGCAGTTGCCTCTGTCAGTACATCTCAACATTTACTATGGCAAGATCTTCCCTGAAGCTGCCTTGCTGAGACTTTCAGAGTGGGAGCAGCGTGATTACTGTGTCAGCCTCTGCCATCCACTCAGGACTCCTCTCAGGAGCCCCAAGTGCTGAACAAGAAAAGGCGGGGCAGAGGAGAATGTTTTAGGAGCTCTGGCACAGCACACTTAGCTAGGAGTGGTAAATCAAGAGGCTAGTTATGCTTTTCATTTCCTGGCATATTATGATAATTACAGACATCCAAGATTTAGAATCGGTTGAGATTCTGTCCAGATTAGACTATAAATAGATGCAACAAACTAGAAGAAATCTGTGGTTCTCTAGCCTTTTTCAAAACATGAATATATATAATTGCAATAATTCACTAGTAAATTAACACAGTGACAAGTTATAATCAGTCTTTTAGGAGTAACATAATACTTCAGCCTAATTAGTGTTTTGTATTTGTTTTTCTTCAGCCTTGTTTAGTGATTTTCATAAGCATCTAGTTGCTCATCATTTATTTTCTTAACAGAGCTGGCATTTTCTGCTATGATAACTAAGTTCTCATAAATCTTATTTGCTCAGTATTTAGAATCACTAAGAAACTTTTGAATTTAAAAAAATAATTATGTACATTGCATGTTACTTTTGTAGCACCCATTGTCCTTTTCTACTATTCTGGTCTTTGCAATTTAATGCTGTGATCAATCAACAAGTTTTGCCATTCTAAGTTAAACTTTGTCATTAAACAGGGTAGTACATCTTGTTCAAGTCTGACTGCTCAGCCATCACCCACAACCCCTTTATATGCTTGAAGCCAATACTTCAGCAGCTAGAATTTACTAGCTTACTCTATTACTGGAAAAGTGATGACAGTAAAGCTTCTTGCCACTGCACAGATTTATCTTGTTTCAGTAGTCTTGGATTGCTGCAAGTAAAGTTCCAAGCCAGCTCTGCTCTTACTGCACTGCTATGTCTACAGAAAAGTTTAGATGTTAGCTGGCTTCTTCTTACAAAAGTGACGTTAGTTCCCTTCATAAAGGCTTCTGGAAACATTTCATTTGCTTGTGATTTCTATAACTATAATCTTCATTTTTGACAGATTTGTTCAAGTGGAAATGGAATTTCAAATCCACTGCCCACAATAGTGTCCTCTGGCCCAACAGTCTATCACCAACAGTCATGCTTTTAATATTTTCCTCTTCATCCTATAAAGAATATAGCTACTCTCTCCATTTCACGTGAATGAAATCCAGCTAAGAAACACATCAATTTGTGAGCCCGTAAATAAGGTATTCTTTTAGAACAGAATTTAAAATTTCAAGGACAACATGCAATAACATAACAAAGAAGTATAAGGTTGGAACAAAGAGCAGTTTAATTCCTCCCCTGCAAATTACTTCCCTCCCCTCCCCCAACTGCATATAGGCAGTAAATAAATAGGAAAAAACCTCAAACCCAGAATCAGTTTATTAATATATTTAAAGAGGGTAAATTAATAAGTGATTCTATCACTACTGGACAATTCAATCTGCTCTGTAATTTTACTTAATAAACACTGACTTGAACACATGAAAAACCAGTATCTTGGAGGTGATGAGGAATTTAATTCCACCTGGAATTAAACCTGGACAAGGATGTAAAGGAAAATAAGCAGGGTTTCTTCAAATATTAACAAAAGGAAACAAAGGACAATGTGGGCCCCTTGCTAAATGGAGGCAGAGGGCCCTGGTAACAAGACGATGCTCTGAGAGAGCTGTGTGAGGCTGCTCACAAACAATCTCTGAAAGGCCGTGGTGATCAGGAGAGATGCTTGAGGACTTTAAGAAAGCAGAGGGCAACAAAGATGATTAAGGGACTGTAGCATTTTTCATATATGGAAAGGCTGAGGGAGCTGGGCCAGTTCAGTCTTGATAAAACTGAGAGAGGATATAATCAATGTCTACAAGTCTCTGAAGGGAGAGTGTAAAGAGGACTGAGCCAGGCTCTTCTTGGTGGTGCTGAGCAATAGGACATGAGGCAATGACCTGAAACTGATGCAAAGGAAGTTCCACCTGAACAGGAGGAAGAACTTCTTCACTGCGTGAATAACTGCACTGGGACAGATTGCCCAGAGGCGCTGTGGACTCCCTCACTGGAAATATTCAAGAGCTGTCTGGATGCTATCCTGTGCTGTATGCTCTAGGATGGCCCTGCGTGAGCAGGGAAGTTGGGCCAGATGACCCACTGTGAGTCCTTTGTATCTTTCTGATTCTTTGAACTTG
The DNA here is from genome assembly GCA_013399695.1 of Formicarius rufipectus. NCBI lineage: Eukaryota > Metazoa > Chordata > Aves > Passeriformes > Formicariidae > Formicarius > Formicarius rufipectus. Next base: position 700,432 of record VXAU01005466.1, on the reverse strand, counting down.
TGAGGGTTGCGGGGTTATTACAGGGCTTTAGTTACAGGGCTTGGTCCAAATTTCAATAGGCAACCTTAACTTTGGAGTGCAATAAAAAACCCCTCTGTTCCTTTACAAATACTTACAAATTTATTCTTTGCACTCTCTTTTGCTTTTTAACCCTCATGTTGATGAGGAGAGAGACTTAATGAACTAACACAGTGGCACAGTGATGATCTAAAACATGCTCTGGCTCAGACTTACTCATTTTCCCCCCACTGTTCCTCCTCTTTTGGAAGTTGTGACTTCTCTCCGAGAACCAAGCACCAAAAAGAAAATTTACTCCTTCACTAGACATGCTTTGAGCTATGCTTTTTGCACTTGAAAGAAACAGTGCCTATTCTACAAAGCAAGAAAACACAGTGCCTGTAACAAAAACACCACCATCAATCCTATTTGCAGAATATTGTTATAAGAAACAGGAGGGACCGGGGATATCAGTGGGCAACCTTACTGCTAGAAGATGTCTGCTTCCTGTGGCAATTTTCTAATGCACCATTTTTGAAAGCAACACAACACGCTGGTAGTTCATCACATTGTGAATTTAACTTTCCTGCTACCTTTGCATTTACACATCAAAGAATTTGGACCTCAAGAATCAGCAACCTCTTCGGACCATTGCTCAGTAGGCACTTTGGTTTTTTTGTTTGTCAATTAAGAAGTCCTGTGGGACTATATTTTTGTTTGCCTACTATATTATGCTTCTCATTTTCATTATTTCACTCTCATCTTTGTATTATTTTATCCTCCCAGACAGTTTAAGCAACTAATAAGACGTCTTATTTCTTCTACTTGCATCCACGGATTCATTATGACTTAATATTAATTAACAAGGGTTTTACAGCGGTCAAGGTCTATCTCATCTTGCAGTTAATCAACAACTCTGTAATGAAGAGTCACCTGGTAATGCCATTATATTTTTTTAATGAAAAACAGGCATTTCTCTTTTGTGGTAAACTCAACAACTCAGCTTTACTACAAATTATTAATACAGTTTAGTTACTTTTCTTAAGTCACTGAACTGCAAAAAAAATGTTTTGTTTTGCAATACCTTCAGATCACGAAGTGTTGCTTAGTGGTACTTAAAAGACTGTTTTTAATCATTATGACAGCAGGAAAGGGTCATGCAGACAGTGCTCCATGTCCCGTTTCACACCATTTGCTCTATCAGCAACTCATTATTCTTTCTTCCAAGACAATAAATAAGAAGTAATAAATAAGCAGTTACTGCCATAACTCACAGGCATTACTCACTTTTCTGAAAGCATGCTGTAAGGCTTTGCTGCTTCAAGACTGCCTAGTAAGAGATTCTGGCAAACGAAAATCAATAAACGCCCTGCCAAGTACTGAGTATCATGTAAAACAGCATCCTACTCTGTTTCTATACATACAAGTAGCTTCTGCTTGTGTCTTAAAACTGAAGTAGTTTAACTCTGCCTTCAAGACAACCACACACCCCCAAGTCTCTAAAACAATCATGAAAAAAAATCAGCCATAAATACAAGTAAGTATCTACTACTAAAACTGGGAATTCTTTCATGATAACGTGGATTTTTAGGTTCCTTTGGCCAACAGCTTCCAAGGGACAAAACCCATTAATTTCTCCAGTAAAATTAAGTATATATTTGCTATTCTCTTTTGGACCTTTATATTGTCTTGAAGTTGAAAAGAAAAAAGCAGACTACTGAGAAAATCATCTTGGAATTAATTCTTAAAGAGATCCATTTATAAGGAAAAAAATAATTTCTGTTTCAGAAAAATGAAACGAGACTATGAAAATCTTTATCGTGCTCCTGGAATTTTCTGTCTGATTTTATCTTCTTGAACTTAGTAATACCTTATTATTCATCAGTAAATGAAGACATGGGAATGACTCGTGTACTTAATAAGTTCACAGCAGATGTATTTATATACATCAAAATTTAAGAGTTTATCTAGATAATCTGTAAATCAGGATCCCCTATAATATAATTCCTATTTTACAGCCAAAGACAAGCTCAGTGGGAGATTTCATCGTCAAACTGCATGTTTCCTAGCAACTCTCTTTAAATCAAAGTAGCTTTTTTAAAATTTACATCAATCACTTGGAACTGTTGAGAATGCTTAAAAACATCTCTTTCATCCTGTGAATAAACAGTACAAATCAGACTAGCAGCTGCAAAAAGGAGAAAAAAAGGAAATCAACTCAATGTTTACTAGAATTTGCTGGTGGATTTTGGAATAATGCATTATTTGTGCCTTTTGGTTCTAACCTTACAGATTCCAGAGTATTTATTGGTGAGACCCACTGGCATTTTTGTAGGCTTCAATGGCCATCTACCATTTCAAAGATCCTCTGTGTTTTGGAGACTGCTTTTCAAGGATACTTACTTATGAGGTAAACTTAGTTGTATTCTGAAGATTTTAAAAGACAAATGATGGTTTCATCGTATTAGTTTCATTACCTACAACTAAAGTACTTTTTCTGTAGTCTTCCGGTTTTTTGGGTTTTTTTTGAAAAAAAAAAAAAAAGAAAAAAAAAAAAAAGAAAAAAAAAAAAAAAAAAAAAAAAAAAAAAAACCCAAACACCTTTTTTTAAAACTTAGTTTCCTACCTGCTAATTGTCCATTGATACTTTTCATACAGGTGTTTTCTATCAACCCCAGGAGAGCCTCAGGATCACACAGAACGTACAGAAATCTCTCATAACACTTAGTAAGCAAGTGGGGAACACAAGGACATGTACCACCAGAACAGCCCTGTGCCAAAACCACTACCCCTGATAGACACAAGAAATTAATATTTTCCTGTGCTACTAAGAAAGAATATTGATCTCATGATTGCTCCTGATGTAAGTAAAACTCAGACTTTGAAAATGTACTGAAATTCTATTAATTTGACCCAGTATGTCCTGAAGTTTTCATCTTTGGGCAAAGAGTAATACTTCCTAGTTCTTGATTTCAATTTCTGTGTAAAATAAGTTGGTTTTTTTTTTCATTTAATTTAGGTTTATTTGAAGCTTATATATGACTAAAAGCATTCAACAAACAAGGCTGGTTATTTAAATTGTAGTGTAAAGTACTCACAACAGTATTAACTGCTCTGATTTTTTATTTTCATTGCCTGGTACAATTGAAGGGCAATACACTAATTACCTAAGCAAAGGGAAAGAATATCATCACCTGCAGACATTGTTCTATCCAGTAAAAGACAAATAATCAGTATATATTCTACTAACTTAGGTGATATGCCAGTGCATCTACAAATTAGGAACATGCACAAATTAATGTCTTTCAAGAAAATCAATTACAGATACTTTAATCTATTAACTTTTACATATACTTTTACCATGCCTCCCTTTGTCCTTCTCCCTTGACCTTTTCCCCAAAGTGCTCAACCTTTCTTGATTGAAATAATTTAACTGGAGATGCATTTAAGGTACTTTTCCCATTCAGTTTATCTAGGAAAAAAATTCAATGGCATTATCTTCTTGATTTATAGCTGAAATGACAAGAGAACAGACAAAATGTTACTCACAGTAACCAACTGAAATAGCATCATTCTCTTCATTGGCATCTCTGTGTTTTTATACTGATGAAGATGCAAGTATGTATTAGTACACTTAAAAAGGCAATATGAAGGTTGATATTTGTAGCTACCAAAAACTCATGTATGTTATATTCTGGGGTCTGATAATGCATCTGTCAAATCATTATGGCAACACGAATATGGTCATTTCCCAAAATATGGGAATAAAAATGTTGAAGGCTAAATGTTAGAGAGGTTTTTCAATGGGAATAAAGTGCTATGAGGTTTTCATGAAGAGATGGGTTTCAGAAGACATGCAGCAACCTTCACTCCCGGAAGCACCAGATCCTCTAACAGAGCACCTACCAAAGACAGCTTAAGACCTACCCTAACTATGACGTTTCCTTCCTGCTCTTTCCTATATTAGAGCACTGCAGCGCATATTGCTTGGTATGAGCAGACTACTCAATTGTTTAGGAGCTGAACTCTGGATATTTACAGTGGATGGAAGAGGGCAAATGACAGTCCAAGCATCAGCAATAACTGAGAAAAAATTTACCTCTTTCTTGTACATAAGAATTGAATAAATACAGAATTTTTCCTGTTTCACACAGGCAAACTCCCCTTTGCCTGGGACTACTGTAACATGGTCAAGAATGGATTTTTGATTTAGATGAAAACTCTATCTTTGCTATCATATTTGACACTTGACATTACAGTTGAGGAGATTATTTAAGGCACCCTGCTGTACTTTCAGTAAATTCTGTGACTTTATACATGTATCACAAGAAAAGTGATTAGACTGAGGAGAAAAACAGTAACCAAAATTTCACTCCTTTGCCTACCATTGACCTTCATCTACCTTGACAAGTGTTTTGCAGTACAGAGTTTGAAGAAACTATGCGCTATGGTACGAGATTACAATTCACAAAAGACTATAGTGCTGTGTCTAACATATAATGGGGTATTTCACTTACTGCTCATACTTTTCTACCACCACTATTTTATGATTCATAGCACATCTAAAGATTATTTTTTCTAATACATCATTAGTGTTTTTAATAAAAGGGCATGCATTTAGCAATTTGCATTTATCCTGCAAACAATGTGAACCTACAATGACAACCAAATGCACTTACTTAAGTACAGAGAGAAATTGTCAGATGGTAGTTTTAAGTCCTGGACTCCCATTATGTTCTGAAATAAATGTGACTCATCCAAATTTTCTTTAATCAGTTAGAATAAAATGTAAAAACATAATAATCAAGTCCTTTAAATTGAGAAGGGAGAGTGATTATCTGCTGTTGTAAAACAATTTATAAAGATATTGAGTAAAATCTGTATATATTTTGCAGATATTTTGAATAACTTTGTCTTCAAAACTGAGTATGTATCATGAAGATGGTTCTAAAGAGCTAAGTCTGAATGAACGACCAACTTTTTGTTAGCAATTTTGTAGATTTAATTTTTCTTTTTCCGTGCAGTATATAAACCACTGTTCTTCCTAATTCCCAACAGACACAAGATAGATCTTACAAGAACACTCAGGTGGAAGAAGTCTGACAGCTCTTGTTAGTAGCCTCTTACAGCAGGCATTATAAAAGTTTCCTCCAATTCAAGAAGACACTTTAAAGAATATCTTTTTGAGACTGTATTTCAGGGTCACTTTGACGCAGGAATCTTCCTTTCTGATGTCTTCCCTTTCAGAACTTTACTGATGTTTATGCTGCCAGGCAGGCACACAACCACAACTTACCAGCAACAGTCTAAAGTCATGGGGCTTTCCCATCTAAAAATGCTAAAGGAAGGACACAAAAAAAGAGATCAAGTTCCACAGGAGGTTTTTGACCTGTTCAGCTTGGTAGTATTTGTTATTTGGAAGGAAATGCAAAATCTCTCCTGCTATACTTGCAAATGAAAAAAGTCTGATTTAAAAAAAGACTGCAACAGTAAGTACAAAGCAGTCCCAGTGTTCTTCAGGGCTTAGAAAATCACAGCATTCAGTGCAGAATAAATTATGGAGGTCATAAACAAGAATGGGTGCTCTCTGGACAGCAGCAACTCTGAAAAGCATCTAGGGGATACAGTGGACAAGCAATTTAACTGGAGTTTCCACGACAATGCTGTAGCTAAAAGAACTGTGTGACCCTTGGGGAATTAATGACTAAGAAGTACAATTATCATTTGAAATTGCTCATTAGAAATAAGAAAACCTGCATGGAATTACCATGACTCGCATTTGAACATTGTAAATAATTATGATGCTGGGTGATTTTTATTTAAAGAGACTGAAACAAAAAGGGCATGGAGAGATGTAAAATAACACATTTAAACAAAAGGAGTGGAGAAAATGCCTTATGGGAAGAACTTTCCTTGTTCAACCTGTCTGGCATACCAAAGAGATGACTGGGGAAAATCCTGGCTACAGGATATAAGTATGAGTTAAAAACATCAGAGACAAAAGGATCCTTTAACCTGCTATAAGGAGGCATAATAAAAACAAAAAAGCTGGAAATTGATTCTGGAGTGATTTAGACAGGATGTATGGTGAAATTTTAGAAAAGAATACAGTGACATTCCCAGGTCTTGAGGTCATCAGTAACTGCGAAATACTTTTTGCAAGGCATAAAGTACAACACTCAGCACTAAGGCAGCTCACTGGAACTCAGTGACCTACCTCGGAGCTCTCACAGCCTTTTAAGAACTGGAGCTGCAGACAGAAGGCAGATGAGATGATGTTTTGGCACAGAATTTCCCTGGAGCGGGATCCTGTGTGTTCAGACTGAGAAGCCTTGTTACCTGATCCCAACACCATTTTACAGCAAACCCTTTCAGTGCTCTCAGCAAAGGTCACCATGAGTCCACAAATTCAACTGCCAAGCTCCAATGAGGTTCAAAGTAGATCATTTCTTAGTGAGCAGCAAATTTTATTGCTCCTAACAAGGAAAAAACCTCCAAACTACTTCTTGTTGAAATACTACAAATGGCCGTGGAAACAGCAAACAAAGTTGTGACCAAGAGACCAAAAATACAGGAAGAACTGACTGTAAAAAGTGTGTTCTTGATAATAGCTACATCAATAAAAGATATGGAGATGATATTGGGTTTTGAATTATGCTGAAAGATGTTCCATTCACATTGAAATAAACTACCTGCCAGATAAAGCTCTTTCTAATCAGCACTCACTCATCAATTCATCAACAGCAAGATTAAAATAGGTCTCAGTGTATTATGGCTAGATGTCAGTGCTTCTCTCTTAGAACTAAGTTTCATGATATATCTTAATTTTATGCAATAAACCACACATAAAAGATCTTATTTTGAGAAACTTGCATCTTGATACTTCAAATGTTACAGGCAAAGATTTTCAAGACTGACTTCTAAATCTATTATAAAAAACAAAATTTTCAAATAATTTTGGGTGCTTGCCGTCTTCCCTTCTTCCTGAAGCATTTTACCCATTCTCACCAAAAGTGTTTAGCACTGACACTTCAAATCACATTGCTCTAGAGGAAATGATGTTCATTCAGATCTTCAACACATCCACTCCTTCCCCTAACACAATTCACCTCTTAGGTCTCATGGTTTCGTTTTTGGCAATTTTTGCCTAATTTCAAGCACCTTCAGATGAACACACACCATTCCATTTCTTGTCCAAATTCGTCTAGAACAAGGAAGCAGTAGTATCTAGAAACAGCCTTTTTGTACTTTTGTTTATTAAACAAAAGCTTCCTCCTATAGTACTTTACCACTGGTTGTAGGTATTAGTTGAATCTTTGTAAGTTAAATACTCAATGATATTCACCCCTTATTATAACGCATGCTTTCTAATAATTCCATTATTCTCATGATTTCTCTGTGAAGCCACTCAGGTATTTTAAAATCTTCCTGACAGGCATCTGCAATGCTTCCCTCAATCTTATTATTTCCTACTTTATTGGAACTGAACGTCAGAGAAGGGATACTTACACATAGCACTAAGATGCTGATTATCTCTAAGACTGCCCATATCTTTTTTTCAAGCCATTCATCTCACAGAGAAGATAAACTAATCCACAGAAATTTCTAAATTGCACAGGTATCTACCTGGGTCAGGGGGAAGAACTGAAAACCCCAGGAACTGCTAGTCTGCATACCTTTCCATTCTGCTCTGCATTGCAGCTTTCCAGTATTAGGGAAGAAACTGTTCATTCCTTAAATCTGTTTTAAAAAATTGTGTGGCATGCTTTTGGTTCTGTGAAATGCAGTTAATGAACTGTGCACAATGATTTTCTGTTAGATCTTGGTCTCCCTTATTATTTAATTGGCAATTAGTTCAACATACCACACTGCACGCACTGCTGATGTTACCGGGTTACCAGGACAGAAAGTACTTTTTCTGAAAAGAAAAAAGCAAAGAAAAAGCAAAGCAAATATGAAATTCCATCACTGGAAAGGGCGTTTGAAATCCCATCACTACCAGCACTTGGAAAAGACTAAAGAAGGAGAGCAGATTGAAAAAACCCCGTCTCAATAGGGAGCATCCTGCCAAAGGTCAGTGTGATGCTGCATAGAAGAAAAGAATAAAGAAAGGTTAAAAAATGACCACATCATTCTTCAGATTTCTTGGCTGTAATCCACTTATGAATCTTACAGTTTTCATTAGTTTTTCCTCCTTTTAATGAAAGCTGAAATACAACATAGCCATTTATATCTGCAATGTTTCTGGTTGCAATATAACACATAGAATATAAGGAAAGAAATTATGAATACACTATCTGCTGCTGTTTTTTTCTGCATGAATAAGACCATTACAGTTTTGGACTGTAACCTGAATTCTCAGCCAAGTCAGACTAAGAGAATCTCAGATTTTGAAAGGGTCTTGAGAAGCTCCTGATTAACCACTGTGTTACTACACTTTCTGCATAAGGTTATACAGCTTAAAACAGAAGCAATGCAGCACTGAACTAGGAGTATGTCCTCAGTTGTACCATCTTCTGTTTGTTTTTAAATCATTTCTCTAGTTTTTTTGGGATAGAAAATGTCACTTCAGAAGATAAAACAGAGAGCAGATGAATTTAAGCACTATATGGACTCTTTTTTTTCCCCACGTAGAGAATTACAGGCAACAATCTATCCTAATGTCTCCTACTAGATAAAGTGTGATGTATGTAAACGTTGCGCATCCCTGCCAGGATGCAGCTTGTGCGTCCCTAATGGATTCCTCTGTTGGTCCAAAAAGGAATCTCCAGTCCTTTTCCAACAGGTTACAGGCAAAAATAAACTGCAAATCCTTGAGCTGGCCTGACAAGGGAGCGAATTCCCATTTCAGCTGACCAGAACTGTGCAAAAAGGAAAAGTGGATTCAATGCTGCAAACACAGGAAGTATCAAAATAAAATGAGGATAGCCTCCTCGTAGCTGTGCTGTATTCTTTACTTCCTTTTTCATTTGATGGGAGTACATGCAGAGACCAGGCTCCTGCAGACTTGGTCTATGGATGTTTTCTGGTATCTTAACAAAACACACTTCGCCTCCGGCAAGTTTTTACAGTTCATTATTTCAGTGATTTGGGTTTAATGGAGTGCTGCATCTTAGCAGTTAAGTACAAGCATAAACTGGAGAGACAGCATGGGCGTAAGAGGGGAGGGGACAGCAGGAGGGCTTACTGATCCTTCCAATTATAAAACCCTTTCCAGTTCGCCCAGAGGAGGGACAAGTACTGACCTCAGGGACAAGGCTGCAAAGAAAAAAGGGATAAACATGGTGATTTGGCTTAAGAATATGCTGACTACTATATCAAACTGGATTAGATACAGTTCTTTTCCCATAAAGGTTTCCCAAGCTTTGCTTTATGTTGCCTTGTGCCAAATGAGCAAGTTGTTTCCTGCTATCCCATAAATGTGGGTTTAGTAGAAGGTTACAGCTTTAATACAAAACTGGACATTGCACAGTCCTGACATTTGAGTATCAGCACGTGGCATCTCCTACTTTGGAGCTTGCTCATAAACTGCCCTCCAGTACCTCAGTTGGGTGAACAATGATGGGCAGATGACAAAGATCTCTCCCATGGATGCAATCTTACCACATGTAAGAGTTTAGAGCAAAACAACTTAGAGATTATATAATGAATGGCAATCCTAACACAATATCTGCATTTTATTTTCCTTCAGCGTTTGCAGAAGCATGCCAGTACATATGGTGTTGCTGGTGTTGTAATTCACAGTGTGTTTGATTTATACGTAAAAATACAGAGAAACATAATAGAAAATCACCAATTTGCTGTCAGCTCTTATGTTCTTGTTTGAATTGGTATAAAATATGAGTTCTCTGGGAAAGGGAAAGATAGTCTGTGCAAGGGTAAAAGGATAGGAGACATACAACATACTTATCGGCTGCTCAGGATCCTGTCTGCAACTGGAACCCTGATGAGCTTCCTCCCCTTGCAGCCAACAGTAATAATAGCAGATTTGGGGATTCATACATGAATACCTTCTGTGAAGAAGAAGTGGCTTATATTATCTAGATTACACAGAAGCAGATCCTCAGGCAACTTTAAATGTTTGTAGCTCCTAACTCGTATGGTATCCTGCTTCCCAACACAAGGAAACCTACTGGCTTTTTTCAAAAATCTTCCATTAGAAATAAAAAAAAAAAAATCCTGCTCTCTACCACATTTCAAAATACTTTTCAAAAGCTTCCCCTGAAACTTAATTTTAGGTAAAAGAGAACATTACATCAGTATTCTTATTCTTTAGCACAAGAAACACAGGGTTGGCACTCATTATAACAAAATGAGGGGAAATAACAATATCTGAAGGTGTGCTTCTGTCTGCCTCCAGAAATGCTATACAGAAAATTATTATTAGAAGTAAACAAAAGGAGCTGGTAACTGAACAAGCTCATTAAAAGAACAAGGAATGAAAGCAAGCAGACTCCAATTCCAAGAGCTCATGAGCTGTCCTGACAGAAGAATAAGTCATGGAGAGAAAGAAAGAAAAAAAAAAAAGAAAAAGTGTGAGAGAGATGAGATTGTTAACAGAGTTCTGCCTGCCAGATACCATGAGAATGCTTCCCTTTTGTATGCCTTCCATGGAGCCTGGGTACTTTCTCCTCCACCGACCATGCCAGATGCAGTTTATGTAAACCCCACATCTTCTGTGCCCTGTGCACAACGGACAGACGGAGGTTCTTGGTTAGGTTTCTTTCATTTATGTCCTTCATTTTTTCCTTATGTTTCACATCTGTTCCCGCCCCAAAGCAAATGCTGACCTGTTACACCAGCCTCTTGCTAGAACATCTGTCAAAGGGTGGATTAGTATTTGCAAAAGTACTGCCTTCTTTCTAAGCTCCTAAGGAAAGGAGCTGCAAGCAATCCTGCTGCTTCCATGTGCATCACTGCCTGTCGGTCTGACAGTTTCATCTTCTGATTAACTTTTACCTTCACTGGCCTATTTCATAGAATCAACTGTGTTGGAAAAGACCTCTGAGATCACCGAGTCCAACCCTTGATCCAACTCCAGTCTGTTTACCAGATCACAGCACTCAGTGCCATGTCCAATCTCAGTTTAAAAACCTCCAAGGACGGTGAATCCACCACCTCCCTGGGCAGGCCATTCCAATGCCTGATTACTCTCTCAAAGCCTGACTATTCTCTCAAGTAACCTCACTTGACGGAAATCTGCAAGACAAGAGATAAGGATAAGTTAATTTATTAGAAATGTCATCAAAATGTCTTCCTGGGTGCAGGACACAGGCCTGTCAAGTCCCACCTCTTGGGAAAGGGCAGGAATGGCGTATAGCCATCCTAAGCAAGAACTGCATGAGACAGCAGTCAGCCAGGGACATCTCAGTTGTGGGAGACACTTGCTGGGGGCTGGCAGTCACTGGATATGGCAAACACAGCACATAAATCCACAGCAAAACATGTTTCAGAAATTCTGCTGATCACAGAACCACTTGTTTTCTAATCTCCATCTTCCCTCACAGGACAATGAATTTGATGACAAAATACTGTCCATGCTACCGTACTGGACCCTGTCCTACCCAAGGTTACAACCTGTGCACTGTAAGATTACAAAACTGGTGCTTTGGGAAAAATTTAATAGTTGAGAACTATAAAATCAAAGAGTGAGTGAAGCTGGAAGGGACCACAGCGGATTATCTGATCCAACCTCTCTGCTCAAGCAGGACCATGATAGAGCACATGGAACAGGACTGCAACCAGATGGTTTCTGAATATCTCCAGTGAGGGAGAATCCATAAGAGGTCTCACCCAAGTTAAGATTACAGATATTTTCTGCTTAGTCTGATTAGGTTAGGAAAAGAACTCTAATGCCAGGAAAAGTCTACAACAATGTTTTGACTTTATCTCACTAAAAAAAAATACACATGATTTTTTTGCCTCTGCATTGATTAAATTTTTATTGCATTTTAATTAATGATGTAGAACAACATTGGCCATGTGTTTTCAGTAGAAAGTTCTCTCTCTCCAAAGAATTTCTTCCACCATTTTAGATACTCAGTAAGAACCAGTATCACAGAATAGGAATACTGAAGTTTTTAAACATGTTACTTCTGTGGCATTCAATATATACTTTGAAGAAGAAACAAATACACTGCAGGAAAGCCTATGAAGAACTAGGCCTAATTTCTAGACTAAACTATACTATGTATCTAAGTAGTAAACTAGTATACTAACCTGGTATACTACTAACTAAACTATACTATTAAACAACAAGCATATCTAATTAAAAATAAGAAATATAAAAACTCTAGGTGGTCCTAAAAGCACTGATTATATTATTAGCATATGGCTGCAGGTTAGTTGGAATGCAGTAAACTACATATTATTTTTATAATTGGGGTCTATACAGAGTATTTGGCACAAATTGGAAAATTTGGTAAAATTTGCCTCAATTCAGCTATAATATTACGATGCAAGGTTTTATCAAGGTATTTCAAAGCTCAATAGACCGACTCTATTAATATTAAATAAGCTATAATTACAACTGCTCCTAAATCTTGAAACTGATTTGATTGATAACATTTACATTTATAAAATACTGATTAAGAAGTCAAGGACTGAACAGATCTCATGAAATGCAGGCATCAGAAAATGACGACTATGCCAAGTTTGCCATTAAGAAGCTTAGAGTGAATTGTTCAGAGACACAGAGTTGATCTGATTCCTGCTGTGATAACAATTGATGCTTACCACAGGATAGTGGGAGTACCCTTTATAAAAAGTTGCTCCTGCAGCTTTTAAACTGCATCTCTGTATTTTGCACATATATTTGAACACACGTCATGACCCTATTACGAGAAAGGGCTGTGAGAAGCCTCTCCAGGGCCTCCACTCATGCATGTGCTGCCCCTTGGATTGAAGGCTATGAGGTGCTGCACTCAGGCTCTTGCTGGAGCAATGCTGCGGGCACCTGTACCGAGACCCAACCTTGCCTTGCTGACTTGACCTTGCAGTTGCCCCATTACTGTGAACCTCACTGGCAATCCAGGCTCCTACCCGACTCCTGGTTTCCATCACTGGATCTTCTCTGTTCTTCTTCAGTTACAGACAGAGGTATGTCTATGTACTTTTTCATGGAGGTGACTGGGTTCAGTGATAAGAAACAGATGGCTTTGTATGTTTGCATGTGTATATGTGTATGAAAGGGGAGCGGGGAAGATTGTCACGGCAGGCTGAGTGTGTAAACAGGGACTGTAATGACCTGATGTGTGTGTGTGGTCAGAACAAACACTAGTAGTGGTGGTGGTGTCACTAAGGACACTGACCATGCCTTGACTCATGGTGTACCTTTCCCTGCTGAGCAGCCTGCTCTTCCAGGCTCTGAGAGATCGCATCATCTCCTGAAGGCAAACATACAGCAAGGGTAAGGAGACTCAGAATAGGTCATTTTTAAAGACCATAATTGGCATCATATCTGATGAGGTCATGGAGAGCCATTCTGGACTTACTGCATCCAACAGCTTAGTACATTAAAGCCAAGTTGAATACAACTGGTTAACTCTCACATCAAGGACACATTTTAATACTGTGTATGTTTTCAGGAAGTAAGAAGAAATGAAGAGTTTAAAACTTTGCTGAGCTCTCTGTAAGCATCCAGCCAGAGAATTATTACTGTTCATTGCCAGCTAAAATTCGAGTTCCTTTTGCAGAGGATCACTGAGGTGTTATCCATGCTTTTGTGGCAAGTTTCCTACATCGTGAAAGCAGCTGGAGACTGCTCAGTTCCAAATGTTTCAATGCCAAGCTTGTTTGTCCCAGTTTCAGAAAGTTACAGCAAAATAAAGCTGACCCTTTATTTCCTAGCTTTCTGCAACATGTTCATATTTAATAGCCTGTGCTAAAATAGGAATTACTTACAAGTGAAGATGATTTTCATCACAATGGTAGTTGTTCAAACATGAACTTTCCAAAGCTAAAGTTCTTTATGTAGTTTTGAATGAAAATCTTCACACAGCTCTATGCTGTAATTTGCTTTAAAATACTAGGTAGTTTTAAAAATTCTGCTGCAGCCCCTATCTTTCCAAGAATAACTAAAAAATTCAGTAGCCACAGTTCTGTATCTCAAGGGTTTTTCACATTATCATCTTATGTACCACTATCAACATCATGTCCCTTCTTTGACACCCAACCAGATTCGTTAAGCCTGAAGACCTGGCCAACTGCTTTATTAGGACAGTAACCAAATTAACATGAACCTCTATTTAGTGGTAGGGTAATAAAAAGAAGAAACCTTTTTCTGTATATCTAACTGGTATATGGCTGTTTAGTTCACTCTTGAGCCTGTAATTTTCCCTTGTCATTCACTATGTAATAAATGATTTCCCACACACACTTCCTTTTAAATGTTGCAGAAGAGCAACTGTTTATTTTTAAAAAGCACAGTAAAAGGGTCTGTCTCTACAATTTAAAGTAAAATGCCATCATGGGGTTAAATCTGAACTTTATCCACTTCATGAGGTGTACAAGTCATGCAACCCCCCAAAGACAAACTGCCTTAGGACATATTTCTTCAACGCAAGGTAAGACTCATGCAAACCCACAAACTGACTCTCAAAACTTAACTGTAGCTTTTGCAGTGATAAATTAACATTCAGTTCAAGCAGATCATCTGTGTTACAAATGCCAAAACAAAGGCAAATTAAATAAGACAAAGGAGACACTATTGATGGAAGCTAGGTCCTACAGTCTGCTTTATTCTGGTCTCTGGCAATGAGAGAGAAGAAATAATTCCACAGCCTACCAGCTCCAGGGTGAAGCAATCAGACTTACTCTGCCACAGTTGCCAAGCCCTGACTGGCCTGTGCCCTCCTCAAATACTTAATTTCCAGGAGACCAGTTCTCACTGTTCTGCCAGGAATTGATTGCAGCAGTTGGGAGCCAATGCAGAGTGTTGTCATGAAAGGACATTTTCTATAGGAAGAAAACCCAGGAGGTTGCCCACAAAGGGTGGACAGAAAACGCCCTATGCACTTTTTGTGGTATAACTAATCTGCTTCTTCCCAGAGGGGAAATAGTTGCGATGCCTTTGCATGCACTTTTTTGCTGTGATAGGACATCAGACATGATGATGATGGTGCTCTTGCAGGACCTTAGGAGTAAGAGAATCAGGCATTCCAGCAAAGTTCACACCTTGAGCACACTGAGCTGTTCAGTAATGGCAAAAGTCTGCCTGTGCCCATCGACTGGGGTTTGATGGACCTGCAGGCCACCTTAGCAGTGTTTTTACAATGATATTTTGCTCTTAAATACACTTTAAGCATGAAGAGGAAACATGAAATGCGCTGGACAGCACTAGAATCCAAATGTCTGAGCGAGTTAAGAATAGTAAAGGAAACACTGATGGCAATTCCCCTCTAATTCCTTTGTCTTCTGAAGACGAGACCACAGGGAAAGAATTGCCATCTACTGTAATTAACAGCATCAGATAATTCCAATGGAGTTTTCTAGGATGGGACTCTTTTCCAATTACATAGTATAGATGAAGCTTTTAGTGTAAATGGTATGAAATTTCACTGTGTAACTAGCTGAACGCACCTCCAATCTTTCAAGGCTTCAGCTTTATTCCCTTCAATTATTTATAGCTATTCACATTTGGCATTGTATTCTATTTTATTATCACTGGCATAATTACACAAAATTGGTACCTTACAGTGATCCTTATGCATAATCATTTGGACTGAATTTGGAGACTGAGTCATGGCTAAACTGATCTGAATAGAGCTTTGTTCACTTAAGCTGGAGGATGAACAGTTCAGGAGTAGAGCATGAAGTCCCCTTCTTTGAGCAGTTCCATTTTCAGTAACTGTATTACTATCATTTCTCAGCAGCATCCAATAATTTGTTCATGATTTCCTGTAAATAATTTTGGTACAAATGATAATTTCAAGAGCGTAACTGTTGGGCAATTACCTCTTTTATGGAGAAGAATTTGCATTTGTTTGAGAGAAACGAAACTGAAGATTTGCAAAAGGTATTTCAATAATTAACTTACATAAATAGAGATTTCCTTAAGGGTCTGCGGGGAAAAAGGCAACATATGCTATATGAACAAACTGTACTTTACAGAATATTACCTAAGTGCCACAGGCTCTCTATTAAACCCCCTTTTTTTTCTATGCCCAGAAAACTAGCATATTTTTTCCTCTACTCTTTTATTTGTAGACAACAACATTATCCTGGCAACAGCCAGACAAAACCTGTTTATTGCTAGTAAAGGTAAGGCAGCTTGCCTTTGTGCTGCAGAGGAGCTGCCTCCATGTAAAGTTTAAGGTTCAGAAATTCTGTTGAAATGAACAAAGTGAGATAGAAAAGAAGGCCTATAGAACCAGAAAGTCTTACAGTGAATATGCAGAAGATATTTTTTTGTTGGGGTCGAGAATGTTTGTCTTTCCTGAATTAGATATTAGAGTGCTAATGTTTGCAATAAACTTACCTATTCGCATATGGATTATGTTTTAAGCAGATGAAAACTTGGAAACATTTCCTACAATGCCTTTTTTTTTCTCCTCAGTTTCATACATTTCACCTTACCTTTGTTCCATATCTAATGAACTACTGTCTTTCATGAAATTGAGATAGAAATACAAACTAAGTGACATTAAATCAAAGGAATATTGGTTCTCTGGCTTGTAGTATAGTCATAATTAGGCAATAAACATAAATTAGCACATTTGAAGACAAAAAACATTTGGGGCATTTTCTGCAGGTGATATGAGGATTAGTGCTGGGATATTATTTTCTGCCATGTTGGGACTGGGAGTATGAGTGGGTTGAGTATTTTCACAAGTGACATGTTGCATCAGTGAAGCTATTTAGCTTAGATTTTGTTTTGATCCTTTTTCTTTGTGAACAGACCTCTCCACTTAAGTGTCACTGTTGTTATGATTTATGCTAACAGCACTAACAGACATAACAACACTAACAGTTTGATAAATCAGAAACCTACCTACATTGCTACAGGGTCCTAATTTGTGGGGTTTAGACCTAAAGTTCTCTTAGTTAGGAAGTGTTAGTTTTGCTTCATTAGAAAATAAATAGAACACTGGTTATCACTATAACTGTGCCATAAACAATCAGCACAAACCCTAAGATTTGCTATAGAAGCTGTAATATCCTCTAGTTTATAGTAGGCATTTACATGCTCTACAGACTCAGTGGAAAAGCAGCGCTATGTTGAAGCATCTATTCAAGAAAAGCATTCATGGTTTGAAAATGTAATTAAAAACAGCTCATGATTTCAAATATGCTCCCCCCCTCAACAGACTAATCAAGTTAATGCTTGGCAAATCACATTTTAATGGCTGAATTTTTAAACAGATGTCTTTTATGGTTGCATTCTTGAAGCAAGTCTAATACTCTGAAGCACACCCTGAAGTTCTGTTATTAAAAACTTAAGAGCAGTCATTCAAGACATCATCTGTAGCTGGAGGGCTGATTTGAAACACAGGTTGACGTAACTAAGATCTAAACCTCTTAGTGGGTGCCTGATTGTATTCTTTCACTTTCCCCTCACCTAAAAGGGGCAAAGCAGACCATACATCTAGCTCATGCAACTCAGATATATGGAGTTAGGTGGGGTGAACCTGGATACTAGCTTTAACATTTGCCCTATTAACAATGACAGGATCTGAATCTTCTATTCCTTTTAAGAGCAAACCAGCAAAGAGTAAGACAAAGTGCTTATAAAAAGCACAGTTTTGAAACCATCTCTGATTTAGTGACAGGGTCTGATTTTCAGTTTCATCTTCTCTGATATGCAGCACATCTCTACACAGCCTCAGTTATGGTGTCCCTCAGAAAAAGAGATGCCATTCAACAAAACAAGGATAATGAAAAATGGAAATAGATACATGATTTCTCACTTTGCAGAACTGGCCCCTTCATGAATAGTTCAGAACAATTGTTTCTTGAAGGAAAATACAAATAAAACACCATAATTTCTCTCTGAGATGCTGCTTTCAGGTTTTTTAATACAAAAAGCCCTACTAAAATCCAGTATTCTCAGTTCTGCTGAAAGCAAATGACACAACAACACTAAATTACTGAGCTAAGAATCTAGCATTTAACTGCTCTCATTTACATCTCCAACAGAAAAGATAAACTTCACAAACTGCTAAAATTATTTTTGGAAATGCATGCACTTAAAAACTAGTCACTCCCTCTAACTGATATAATGCATCCAGAGAGCAGCTAAATGCCAGGCAGGTGTTACTGCCATGAAATTATCTAGGAAATGTGACAACTAACATCCTAAATGCATTTGTCTTGTGCTAATGCTGAATATCAAGAGACCAAAACAAACATAACCTGTTAAAAATCTGAAGAGAAATTTAATATAGGAATAGTAGTTTGTAACCAGCTGAGATTTAAGATTCCTATTACGTAAAGAAAAAGGATATGTGGTTTTAGCTTCCTTTGTCAATGCTACAAATAAACATGAATTGATCCCTAATAATCTCTGCAGGAAATCCACTATGCAATCGTAATGATCCTTGAGTCTTTTGCTAAAGTATACAGTCTATAATCTCAAGCAGATTCCACAATACTATGTCAACTAGGATATAACAAAGAGTAACAAAAAAGATAACACCAGCTGAAGGCAGCCAGAAACCTCATTGTCAATGTAGCAATAAAAGAAATCATGTTCTACCAAAATGAAAACAATAAAACAAAGATAAAATGAACTGGGCCAGGACGTAAAATAATCTCAAGTTGCCAGCTTCAAATGGCTGAGCATTAAAGAACACTGGGTAATTTATGGGTCGACAGACTGGAGGTTGTCCAACCAGATGCCACCACTGGATGTCACTGGTGTTTCCAAGACAAGCCAGTGCATGCCCACTGATCAGGCTGCACAGCTTGGAAAAGGCAGGACTAGGACTTAGAACTATTCTCATGCTAACACTTTTCTGTAAGTTGCTGTCCACTTTTATCATCTCTCAAATTTACTCCAGAAGTTGACGTTGCTCAGTAAGACTCAATAACACTTAAAGAAGTGAAGGAAGAAAATACCATTTTACAGCTAGCAACCATACCACTGCAATTACCCTAACCCTAGCATCATGTTTTGCTATGTTTTAAAGTAGACATAGCAGGCCTCCTGGAATATCATCTGTTGTAATTACTCTTCTGTTTACTCATCACTGACTTGAACATTTCCTTATTGTGTGCTAACATCTTCATGTTTTACCAAACCATGAATTTTACTGGCCAGGTAAAATAGGTTACAACACTTACTACAAATCTAAGTAGCAACTTTTCGCAACAGATATGTTCAATCAAACTGGAAACCATCAAACTTGAAGCATCTACTGCTATCTTGCTGTAGAATTCAGTCATGATACAATGATTCCTTTCACCTATATAGGATATACCTGTATTGAAAACAGTATCTTTTTGCTCTTCTGATTATTTATTATAGTCCACAGGAAAATCTAGAAAGAAGGGAAAAAACAGCCTAGTCAAACAGGCATTGTATTGAAGCATCCTCCTCTGCTGACCACGGCTCTGTGAAGAAAGTAATCCCAGAAACCCAGAAAGCAATGTATACTAGGGACCTGCATGCAACCTCCGCCTATAGTATACATGGTTCCTCACTGGCAAATAATCCAAGAATCTCTTTTTGTAGATTAATAAGAAGAAAATGAAGGATACAAAGTGTAAGCTTAATGTTTTGGTTTTGACAGTGGAACAAGGATACCAGAGGGAGCCTTCCAACACTTTGCTGTTCAGCAGATCCATAAAGGCGAGGAAAAGAGGCATCAGAACACTGATGATGAAGACAGATGAAGACACAACACTTTTCAAGGAAGTAAGACCAAAGCTATCTGTGAAGAATTACACGAGTCTGTGATATCAAGTAACTGAAGACAAAATGGTAAAAGAGTAGATGAAACTCAGTTCTGATAACAGAAAGTGATGAACAACAGGAAAAATAACTGTACATACAGAAAAGCAGAGTCCAAATCAGTCATAACCACTCAACCCTCCGACATTTTAGCATGAATAAGGTATCTAAAGAGAACAATCCAGTTTCCAGCAGTGGTCAAAAAGGGAACTAGACTTGGGAATACCACTCCTTTCGTAGCTGTGATGAGTTTGAGATAAAGGCAAAGTTTTGTAACCAGCAGTATCTTACATGCATGGAAAAAAACCTAAAAGTGCTCAGACTTTCTGACTCTTCTTTAGCTGTTAGCAGTAGCAGCAGCCTTCAAAGCTTCCTACAAGCTGAGAACAACAATTTTTCGTTCAACTTAACGATGTCATGTAGTTACTCCTTGTTGAACGGAAACAGGGTGTTAAGCATTGTAACTCTAATGGGCAGCTTTAAATGAGTTCTACAAATGCCCTGTGTAGACTTGCTTTGATGTAGAAAGAAGTCTCACACTGTCACACATCCCTAGATGGAACATATAGCCTTCCAAGAGAAGCTATACTGAAAAATCATTTAAGAATAATAATCCACATGGAAAAATGATCTTCCCCATCATATTTGTCTCCAGGACATCTGATCCTATGCTCCAGCTTTGCTAAGCATCTCATGAGGAGCAGACTCTGCTCATACAAACACATGCTGCCACTGAAACCAGCTCAAGTCAGGACAGTAAACACAGGACATGGTGATCACCTGCACAACCTGCAAGCAAAAGCACTGCTCATCCAAGAACCACCCAAACTCTTGTATATGCACAGCCAGCGATGCATTTCATGCAGTGTACCAAATGCCCTTATCACAAGGTACATATGTGGCTAACACTGAACAGCTCTATTCTGCACCAGAACAAACTCTGCCCTTGAAAAAAAGACAGAAACATCCCATCATCAGTGGGAAAACACCTCTTACAAAACAATGGTTTCCTTCTTGATGTCTCAGTGTTGATGATCTCAGGAGATCCACCCAGTATCTTTTAAAGATAAGTCTCAGAAGAAAAGCTCATATACTAAATATCTTGAACTCAATAAGGTTATTAGCTTTTTGGGCTATATTAAAAACCCAGCTACCTTCCAGCAAGTGTTGCCACTTTTTTTCAGGCAATAAATTGCTTCTTTTTCTTGGAACAAGTGGTGATCTCATCCCTCCTCTGTGAATACTTCCACCTTGAACCAGAGGTTACAAAATTTGTTCTCTCAGCTAATCTAACTAATTTAAACACCGAATTTGAACTCAAAACAATTGTTTGCATTTAACCTCTAAAATTAATGTTTCTAATTCAGAACAGAAAAAAGACCAAACACCTTATGTTGCTCTGTAAGTCTGTGCTGTGCCCACCGTTTTTATCCAGCTGCCATTGTGGCCACTCATACTCAAAAGGAAAAAAGCAGAATTTGAGAAATTACAGAGATGGTGAATAAAGACATCTAGGGGTATGAATATTCTCTAGACAAGAACTGCATAAACCAATACCACTTGTTTCATAGAAGCAGTGCCTGATAATGTTAGAAGGTCTATAAAACCTTGTGAAAGAGAGAAAATAAAGAGACTGGTTATTCACTATACCTTGCAATAACCAGTGAAATCAGTGATACCACTGATACTGGGAAAAGTATTAAAAGTCTAAATTTTGTGAAAAGTAAACCTTGATATACTTTAATGAACAAAGCCTGGGAGAAAGATATATTGTTGAAGCTGGACATCTGGAACCTGAGATCTATGAACTGCAAGGACTTTTTGCAGAAATCAGCAAATAAAGAGGAAAGTTAACAAAGACTCTGTAACTGCTCTGGGCAACCTCTAACAGTGCCTCACTACTGTCCAAGTAGAATTTCTCTCCATCATCTAAATCTCTCCTAAGTTTAAAACTGCTCCCATTGTCCTATCACTGTATGGCCATGTAAAAGGTTGTTGTTCTTTTCTTTTATAATCCCCCTGTAGGCACTGGAAGGCTGCTCTAAGGTCTCTCTTACAGTCCTCTCTTCAGGCTGAACAACCCCAATTCTCTCAGGCTGTCTTCAATGAGTAGGGAGGATCCACCCTGGTTATGCACCGTGTTTCTGGCTCTCTTGACCTAACTCTCCGTTTCAAATCAGGGGAGTTAAAGCAGGATGTGCATTCTTGCTGATCTGCAACCTAAAAAACATACTTTAAGGAGGACATATACTACTGCCTCTCTACTCCCAGAAACTGGAAAGAATGTGCCACTCTTGTGGGTGTTCATCTTTGAGACGGACAACAGGCTACAACCTACGGCAGATGCAGCATGCACAGATAGAGACGTATTATTGAGACTACAGTGACATTAGCTTCTGCTTCCTCCTTTAGAAATTGGTCACTAAGCTTCACCTTCTTTTGGGTTTATCCGTTTTTTGACCCCTTCACCCCATAAAGGAAACAGCTATCTTTCACTGCAGCCATGGCCAAGGCCTCTTGCTACAGATGAGGAAAGGAAAACAGGCTTCAATTACTGGATGTAAGCACAAGCACTCACTCTCCTCACTTGTGAAACTGAGCTGTAGTTTTTCCCTGGCAAGCATAAATGCTTGCATACAGTAATTACAGCTGCTCCAATGTCCTCAGAAAGAAGGGGAAGTAAAATACACGATAATAATTTGGGTTTACTGCTTTTCACTTAAGATTTATGCTTTTAAATACAAAACTGTTACAGTTACTAATTTAAAACATATTTTCACATTTTAAGAACAGTTTTCTATAGTATTTTGTAAACCTAGGTCACAAAACACTGTAGCTTGGTAAAAACTTCTCAAGATCCACTGCATTACTTGTGGGCTTAGACTCTGTAACTTGAGACGCACAGTTAAGCATACTAATTGATTAGATAAACCACATTTCACATGTATGTGTTATGTCTAAAAAAATTACCATAGTAATTAATAAAAATGCATTAAAATATATTATTTTACACCATAATATGTTTAGTAGTCAAGGCACAACTGAGACTTAGTAAAAAAATATTTTTCCATAGTATTTCTTGGTGCAGACTAAAAACTGCAGCACTATTATATTATCTATGTATGCCATATTCTTTGCAGTCATGGATGCTACATGTTTAGGAACAACTAAATTAATTATTAGGAATTGAACACAGCATGTAACAGTATCTTTTTGGTTAAAAAATTAAGGCATTTATGTATATTATGAGAAAAAAGCAGTAATTCATGTTTAAAAAAATTAAATCTTGTATGGAATGGTAACTCCAAACCGCATATATATTCTTGTCACTTTTTAACTGTTATACCAGGGAAGATTACTTGGGTTTGTTAGCAGGAAACTATGCCACCCAGTTCTGCTGGAGTTGAGAGAGCAAGCAAGAAAATCAACTCACTGCTCTTCAGCTTAGCACAGCACAGTTCTGGGACCTCCACTCAGGTTTATAAATGGAAAGTGTAAGAAAAGTGTGAAATACTATGTGACATATAGTTATGTGAGATAAGAGATGGAAAAGTCCAGATGGCAGTGTAATTGTTGGGAAGGTAAAAGACAGCAAGCAGAGCAGTTCAAGAAGAAAAGTAATGGTTTAGAAGTATTAGGTTTTAAAGGTTTAAAACTCCAAGATTTAACAACCCAAGAATAAAAAACAGCACTTGGGAGATGGCAACTCAGCAACACTGAAGGTAATAAAAGGCACACTGGAGGCTCGTTTTCTCCCCATGTGGCTGATGCCCTCTCTAGAACAGCAAGAAAACACAGCACATCTTTTTGAGAGTAGTACATGGTAGCTTTTTAATCCTATTTCTTAATATATATATATATATATTAAGTATTAAACTATGTATTGTATTCCCAAGCTTCATATATCCTGCTTGCAGTGTCTCTTGAGGAACAGGTTTCTGTACTGTATCCCAGAGAGAGCCTTCATTTAAAATAAAGATGTATGTGAAGAACAAGTTTCACTTCAGTTTCATCAGAAGAAATTCAGTGTATGTGCTGCCTGCAGCTTTACAGGGAAAGCAGGAAATCTGGCAACTGGCATCAAACCTCACTCTGTGGCAGCAATAGGCATACTGTGGATCTTGCTGTTCGCTCATCATGTAAGGATGTCAATTTTTTAAAAGGAATTTCAGCACAATTACACAATCAAAGCAATACAGGAATTGCTAAAATACATTTAAGCCTAAATATGGAAACTGTGACTTGGGAATTCCCAAGTAAGAAATTTCTGAGGACAAAATATTGTAGGAGTATATTATGCAAACTTTTCCCCCTTTTATATCCTTTACTTCATGCTATTTTAAAATCCTGGAGAAAACTATTTGGCCAGATTGATAGTCTCTTTTAAAATTGTATGTAATTCATGTTTCCACACAGAGTTTTTCTAATGTGTATTCTTACTGTGCATAAATCTAATATGCACGTTCCTCTGCAGCAAAAAGAAGTAAGCAGTGATTTCTTGTTTCATCTGCTTTCATATTCTTATTACAAATACAAACCCTTTTGGAGAGGCTTCTGTAACATTACTTTGCTTGTCATGTCAAATTGCTTCCTTAGCCAGATGAATGACTTTGCTCAAGTACTTTGTAAAAGTTAGGTAATTGTACATATGCTATAAAACCTGTTTATACACAGCAAAACACTGAAATGTCAGTGTCAGGAAAAGCCAGGATAACCAGGCCTCTTGGTTTAGCCCCAATCAAACTGGAGTACATCTCCTCAATGAGAAGTCCAAAGACTGCCTTACAACTTCCTTCCAAGACATTTTTGTGGCATTTCCTTGCAGATATTTTTGTACCCTCCCCCGGTCACTGTGTGCTAAAATGACAAAAACAACTGAATTCAGTTCACACTCATGTATTCACTATAGCCTTAAACTTCTAGCATCAGGACCAAACATCACCTATGTGACACGCTATCAGCTCTCACGAGCTCAGTCCTGTGATTATGCAAGCTTCCTGGAGAAGAGAGAATCAGGCCGGGAACAATAGGGCCACAGCTTCACCAGAAACTCCAAGCATTAACACAGGAATAGGGATGGCTGTACATGGTATCTCCCACGTACTGTAAAGCAACTGTAATTACTGGACAAGGTTTGTAGGATGGTGCAAACAATGATGAAGGACAGACCTTTGGTACACATTTACAACAAAATTAGCTAAGACACATTCTTTGTTGTTTGGAGAAGGGACAAAAACACAGTTCACTCAGGTAATTTCAAGGCCAGTAAGTCAATCAAATTAAACCTTTTTACCAGGACACTGAAGGTTATTTCCTCTGCTGAAAGCCCACAACATCCATCACTCCATCTGTAGTCAGTCATTTTACTGCTGAGATTTTCATAAGGAGGAAAAAAAGTTTTTTCAGTCTCCTGACTATCACATAACGACAAACTTATTTCACCTTTGAAAAGAGATCAGTCTTGTGTAAAGAAAGAATCATCTAAGATGATAATTAATGTAAGGAAACATTCATGATTTTTAATGATGATCTTGGTAAGGGGATTGAGTCTATCTGAAAGTCTGCAATTTGTAGATGACACCAAGTGCTGATCTGGTGGGGGTAGGAAGGTTCTGCAGGGGGACCTGGACAGAGTAGATGGGCAGAGACCAACAGTGTGAGGTTCAGCAAGACCAAGTGCTGGATCCTGCACTTTGTCCACAACAACCCCATGCAGTGCTACAGTCTTGAAGAAGAGTTGCTGGGAAGTGGCCCAAAAGAAAAGGGCCTGGGGATGCTGATCAACAGCCAGCTGAACATGAGCCAGCAGAGTGCCCAGGTGGCCAAGAAGGCCAGCGGTGTCCTAGCTTGTACCAGGAATAGTGTGGTCAGCAGGTCCAGGGAAGTCATTCTCACCCTGTACTCAGCACTGATGAGGCTGTACCTCAAATCCTATGTCCAGTTCTGGGCCCCTCAATTCAGGAAAGCAGTTCTGCAGT
The DNA here is from genome assembly GCA_013399695.1 of Formicarius rufipectus. Taxonomy (NCBI): domain Eukaryota; kingdom Metazoa; phylum Chordata; class Aves; order Passeriformes; family Formicariidae; genus Formicarius; species Formicarius rufipectus. The sequence goes on along the minus strand of VXAU01005466.1, from coordinate 674,566 downwards.
TGGTCCAGAGAAGGGCAACAAAGCTGGTGAAGGGTCTGGAGCACATATCCTATGAGGAGTGGCTGAGGGAGCTGGGGTTGTTTAGCCTGGAGAAAAGAAGGCTCAGGGGTGACCTTACTGCCCTCTACAACTACCTGACAGAAGGATGAGGCCAGGTGGGCTTGGTCTCTTCTCCCAGGAACCCAGCAACAGGACACCATCTCAAGATGCTCCACAGGAGGTTACGGTTGGATATCAGGAAGAATTTCTTCACAGAAAGGGTGATGAGATATTGGAATGGGCTGCCCAGGGAAGAGGTGGAGTCACCATCCCTCCAGGGGTTTAAGGAAAGACTGGACATGGCATTTTGGTGTCACGGCCTAGTTGACATGGTGGTGTTTTGTCATCGGTTGGATTTGATCTCAGAGATCTTTTGCAGCCTAATTGATTCTTTGATTCTGCCACTGGGGGCTAGCAAAATGGGAATGCCTGCACTGCCCTGACAGGAGAGCTCATATGTGATCCAGTGTCAGGTATAACTTGTACCTGTTTTTGTAAACCTGGATTTTTAAAGGTAGGCTAAAAATTCACATATGATCTTTTAAATAAAAATTACGTGCATTTAAACATGCCATGCATCTACATATCCATTTGGAGTTGAAAAGAATTAGCTTGTTAGTGTTTTTGAAAAAATCACATTTACTTAAGGAGTTCAGGGGCTCAGAAAAGTTTCTTGCTTTAGTTTCAAATGATACAAATATGATCTCAGGGACACTGCTCCAACCTCTAAAGGTCTAAAGGTGACACAGCAAATCCACTGACATTTATCTCAGAGACACCCATTATTGGAAGGCTTCCTTTTAATATTTAACATTTCCAATATATCCATTTTTTATTTTAACTGGTCTCATATTTTACTCTGTGGTTTTGTCAATGCTGTTAGATTCGTGTGTACAAGAAAATGAATCTTTAACTTTTAATTTTAAAACGGAACTGTAGTATCATAGAATATCCTGAGTTGGAATGGCCCCATAAAGATCATCGAGTCCAACTCCTGGCCCTGCACAGGAGAAGCCCGAGAGTCACATCATATTTTGCAGAGCATTGTCCAAATGCTTCCTGAACTGTCAGGCTTGGTGCTGTGACCACTTCTCTGGGGACCCTGTTCCAGCACCCAACCACCTTCTGGGTGAAGAACCTTTTTCTAATACTCAACCCAAACATCATCTGCCACAACTTCAGAATGTTCCCTTGGGTCCCGTCACTGATCATCACAGAGAAGAGATCAGTGTCTGCCCCTCCCTCTTGCTCTCACAAGGAAGTTGTAGACCTGAAGGTCCTGGTCACTGGCCAGTTGAATCTGAGTCAGCAGTGCCCTGGCAGCCAGGAGGGTCAACCCTGTCCTGGGGTGGGGGGATCAGGCAAAGCATCGCCAGCCGGTCGAAGGAGGGGATTGTCCCGCTCTGCTCTGCACTGGGGCAGCCTCGCCGTGGATGCTGTGGGCAGTTTTGGGCACCACAATGTAGCCATGGATCAGGACCCCCAGGTGCCTTTCCATGGCACTGCTTTTCAGCATCTCATTCCTCAGTCTGTACCTACACTGGGGTTGCTCCATTCCAGGTGCTGAATCCATCACTTGCCTTTGTAAAACTTCATACAACTGGTGATTGCTCAGCCCTCTAATCTGTCTTGATCTCTTTGTGGGGCCTCTCCGCCTTTGAAAGAGTCAGCAGGTTTTCACAATTTAGTGTCATCAGCAAACTTATTCAGTATACCTTTGAGTCCTGTATCCAAGCAGTTTATGAAGAAGTTGAAGAGCACTGGCTCTAAAAGGGAGCCCTGTGGAATGCCACTGGTAACCTGTCACCAGTCTGATGTTATCCCATTCACTATTACCCTCTGTGCCTGACCTGTGAGTCAGTTCCTCACCCATCACGTGACAGTTGGATGCTTGACATTTTGTCCAGAAGGATACTTTGAAAGACAGTATCAAAATCTACTGAAATCCAAGATTACATCGACTGGTTTCCCTCAGTCAGTGAGGTAGGGAAAATTTACTTATTGCCTTCACTATTTAAAATTCCCAATAGTTTTAACATCAAGAATCTGCACAGACAGCTCTTAGAGCAATTTAAAGCCCATCCAGACTGCAATATTGGGAAAAATATACCCATGCACTGCTTGAGGTCAGAGAGGGAAACACTCTTATCTGAACATCAATTTGTTGACAATAATTTGAGGCTCTGCAATTTGGGGAAGCAGCACCACTGGACTCAAATCTAGGGAACCGACACAGTCTACAGCATGGAAGATGAACAGGAGCCTGAAGCACTCTGTACATGCACAGCAGGCACACAGGGTCTGTCTACACCACACTGCCAGCTTCCGAGGGTATACTGCTGTGCCATTTTGTGATGTGTGGTGTAGGCATGCCCTAAATACTTCATGTCTAACCACTAACTAATATTCATAGAAAACAGATGGGTTAGAGGAGGTTCCTAACGCCTGAAGCTCTTTTTTGGCCTCATCCTGCTCCTGCATGGAGTATCTGGCAGCTGCACTCTAATGTTTTGTTTTGAATCAAACTTCTCTCTGTTCTTTGCCCATCCATTTTTTTTATACTTTGCTTGCAGTCCTCTCTGCAATTGCATCTGTTTTACCAGTGAACCTCTTGAGTAAGGTAAACTGTGCTTAACACTTTACCAGTGACTCCTGGGAGGTTTTTTTTTAAAGTAACACTTTTGGTACTAGATTAATCTGTTACCTTGTTCTACACTACAGCTTGCTACAGAAATCCTCTTAAAGGTCTTCAAATATTTTTAACCCAGAATTTAAAATATAATAAAGAGGTTTTTCTTATAATATGGCCTCTGAATTTATCTGATTTAGTTAAAAACACTTCTGTAAACTGTTCAGGTTTGCGTAACAAAATAACATAACCCCTAACAACTGTATTGCTACATCTCATGAGAAGTGTCTAACTCTTTGAGTTTCTTTAAAAGAAGTCTAATCAGTCTGAGAAAATTTCATTAAATGAAATGCAAACATTTCTTTAAAGAGTAAAATAGAAAATGAACACCAAGTCCCTAAATGACTGATGCGTATGTTGCACATACACGTGAGAATGCATGTGTATTCACACATGCTTCAGTACCACAAATCTAGATGACTATAAAATAAAACAGACTGATTTGCCTACTCTCTGATTCATCACTCATTCATTATTTAAATCTGATAAGTATATTAGCTTGATTAACTATCATAAATGAATATTTCTATTAATGTTTAATAGGGCATAAAAGTTACCACAGAAAAAGCCTTTCTGACCACTGCAATTTGGGGTTTAAATTATTTTAAGATAATTACATGTCATTAAATAACTGAAGTTAATTTTGAACTTTTTTTTCCTGTGGTATTTTTTTAAACTGAAATGTAGAATAAGTTCCATTTGTATGCTGTGACTTCCTCCCCTATGTCCATTACAACTCCTTAGTTTCACCCCAGTCCAGATTTTTCTTTCACTGATTCGAAAAATTAAGCTGGACCACCTTCTCCTCATATTCTTAACCTTATATTCTAAGCAAATGCTAATAATAATTATTTCAAAGCTAAATTAATTTATTTTCTATCAGCTTTTCACAAGCTTCATCTGCTTGTACCAAATTTGATGTTTTCCACTGCAGCCATGGCTCAGTATGTTACTGCTATGCTTGGCTACACCAGCAGTTCTGATAACCTGAGAAATCTTATTGTTGGGTCATGCCCATCTCATTGCCAAGAGGCTCAGATGAAGAGCAGATTCTGGAACCTGACAGAAAAACAATGGAGAGGTTTCCTGCTGTCAGGTTTCCTGCCACACTCTAATTTTATGCTAAGGAGGACACCAGATCTGAGTCAACTCTAGAGTCTGGAATTGATTCACATACTGAAGAAACTGGATTTTTGGAAGAAATTGGTTAGCCTCGCTAAACAAACAGTTCAACCAAAGGACGACTTCCTTGAGTTTAACGACTGACTACGGTAGTGGTTTGCATAAGCTAGACACCAGTAAAGACCACTGTATTCATACTGGACAGAAACTCTCAGAAGGTCAAAAAAGGTCCAGCAAACAGAAACAGGGGGAAAAAAAAGCCAGCCCTGTACCAGTACGATGGCCTATCTTGCTCAGTTCTGAGTGAATGGGACAAGAGTGGCTTTAACACTATCCTAGACTCCAGCCTTAAGAGGAATCTTTAGTCCACAGGATTTTAATTGTTTTCTGTCTCAGAGGCAAGAGGGCACTTTCTGAGGCCATCTGCTCTGAATTCCAGAAACATGACAAAGCAAAATACGACAGAGAGGGCTTCACCAGATAGGATTTTTGCCGGCTCATCACTAAATATGTTTGATGAGTTTTCAGAGCCACGACAAACCCAGTAGGTTCACACATGCCTCTTCATCAGCACACCTAACATCATCAGAGTCAAGTGAACCTCAACAGAAAAATCTTAACAATGTCTCCCATGAGATGACTTTTACTCAGATTAAACCTGACAAATACTCCAGCTGATGTCCCTGTCTTGAAGACATTTTGTGGATCTGTGATTATCATGGCCCACTGCACTGCATGCTCCCTCATCAACCATGTACCAGAAGAACAACAAGCAAAAGCCAGATTGTCCCTGCTTGTGCTTTAGAGTAACTGACTTTGTGAGCCCTGAGAGCTGTGAGAACGAAACACAAAGCCAAGAAGAGGTGCTAGTTTCATACGGATATAATGTTAAAGACTTCAGCAGACTTACTTCTGGTTTGGACAAATAAAGTGGGACAGAATATTACTTGCAACTTCTCTTAACTGAAATGTTTAAAGATATGCTGCCCCTAACAAATGCCCTCTTAGGCTCCCCAAGAACCTATAGAAGGACAATAAAAGGACTTCAACACCTTCAACATGATGCACTAAACTTCACTAAAACCAATCACCTCTACAAGCACATTCAAACTGTGTAGGTACTGCATGTCTACAGCAAAGCCACAGAAGAGCCTAAGGACAATAATACTATATCTGAGAGACAAGGCAGAAGGAAAGACATGGTTTGGTGCCTGAGCATGCTGCCTTTTCATGACTCTGATTCAATATGCAGTGGTAGTAAAAAAAAAAAAAAGGGATAACAAGAGCATCAAAATTTCCACTCCTGGGCATATGATAAAAAGTGATGACCTCTGCACAAGCACCTGATGAGAACAGAGATGGTTGCTAAAAACCAGACTTCACATATAACTAGTCAGAAAAGTATTTAATTTCAGGATTAGTTTTAGAAAAATAAACTGAAAAAAAAAATTATTTGAATAGAATGAAATCTATAGCCATTAAAGGAGAAGGATTCTTGAACAACCTTCCAAAGAAGGAGTTGGAGCCAACAACTGTTCTTAAAAATTGAGATATTTCTGAAAGATGTTAAAGAAAAGAATGCTTTCCTTATTCTACAATCCTCCATTTTTAAATAAAACTATTACTAATAAGCACTAGAAAACACCATGTCCAAAAAAATTAATTCAAAAGTAAATGAGTAACAATTTGAATACAGTAGCATTTTATGTTTCTAGACTTTGATTACCATAAGCTCTTATGTAGGCACCCACTGTTTTCCAAATCTCTGTGCTACCCTCCATGCTTACCTTCTATTTGAGTAATTACACTGAGGTGTGCAACTCTGGTTCAAGATCAGCTTGTTGTGCATCAAAGCTTTGAGAGGCCTAAGGAAATCATTCATGTCATAATGAAATTTAATGACATTATTCTTCAAAGAAGCATGACGAAAGATTAACCATGAGAATCTGACTGCCTTCCTGCAGTAAAACTGGCAGATGGGGAAGAGATGGCACAGGTAAATCTGTAAGGTTCATGTCTGCAGAGATATGTGGGGTGGGGCAAGTACAGGATGCAATGAAATGGTACAAAAATCATCTTTTGCATTTCAGAGCTATGGATTGACATGGAATTACGTTTTAAGTCCTTCCTCTGGCTGGTGTCCTGCTTCTCCCTCCTGGCTGCACAGTCCATGAGCAGCCACAGGACACACTTTTGGCATATGTTATTAAGATGCAGACATGGAGAAATATTATCTCAGAAAAAAATTCTACAAGATTTAGCATAATTGAGATTACTTATTGATTAAAAAAAAATGAAGTGGTATAAACATCCTTACTTTCAGCTGAATATTTTGGGTTGCTTTCTCAATATACCGGTACAATATTAAGTACATGGACATAGTCAATCTGTTGGAACATCTTCTAAGGAGTTAGTTTGTCGTAACTACAGCAAGCATGGAGGACAACCTAACATAACATTACAACATTTATCTATGTGATACAACAGGTCACTGCAAAGTAGCTGAGTGATGGTTCACGAGCTGGACTTGTTAATCAATTGATTTACAGCTATTCATCTTCCATTAATAGCAAGTTTAGAGCTAAGAAATTAACGATATTTGCAGCTAATAATTCTCAGACTACACAACAAAAGAAAATTTTCAGTGGGTTTTTTTGCAGGTCTCCTTAAACATTCCATTTTCATTTCAACATCTTAACTTTGTTTGTTTTTTCTTTTTATTTGTCTTTTTTTATTATATCCAGCTGAATTTACAATCCAAACATAATTTTAAAACAAAGTGCTGGAGATGACGTCTAAGTATAGTGCATAAATCCTATCCATCCTTTTTGGGGAAAGAAAAGAATTTTTTGCAGAACATGAAATCAGCCTCAATTTTATTAACTATGAATCAAAATAAATTAAGAGAGCAAAAATTGTGATTCTCGTAGTGTAAAGCCTTAAAGATGTTCAGCATTTAGTTCTCAGCTTCATCATGAATAACTTACAAAAATGCACCAACTGTATCTTAAGTAGACTGATCTACATCGCATGAATGCTTCACATACTAGGAATATTTTCTACTGAAATTAGCAGGGAAAGCCATAAAGCTATGCCTAAAGTTTTATGTCAAGCTATCAAAATACTAATAATTTTTATATTAACCAACTGGAATCTAGCTTGAGTCATTTCTGAATTGTCGGGGAAAAAAATTCATCCATTTCTAGTTTTCAGGCTGTTATTACCTGTTATAACACACATGAACCAACAAGAAAATCTTACTGAAACACAGGAAAGATTTAGATGAACCAATTTGCTTCACGCTTTCGTACAGAGTTTGCCTATGAGATATTTACTTAAAAAAACTATGGGGACTCTACACTACAACACTCTCTCAACTATCTATTGAGAATCTCTAGTTACATTTTTGAGGGAACATAGATCAAACACACATCTTGATGATGAATTTCGGTTTTGTTCACTCAAAAGTCACACAGATTCATGTCATATGACTCGATAAAGAAGAGAACATTAATCTTTCCAATCCTGGGGCCATTCCAGACTCTGGTGGCATTCCCAGAGTCCCTCAATCCAGTGACACAACACACCATTGGACACAGCTGTCTGCCAGCTGTGGCCCCACAGCACATCTGAGTTTTCAAACTGCAAAATGGTGTGCGGCTACTGGACAAAATTAAGTGATTCGACAGAATTTTTTACAAATCTAGCTACTTGTTATTCATTAATGAGGAGACAGAAATTGGATCAAATCAGCAAAAATGTCCACATCCCGGAATTTAACCTTCGCTTTCAAACCCACAGTTCAGCTTAGAAATCCCTCATCTCAGCCTGCTGCCCCACAGACATGATTTATTCCCCTCATATTTTACTGAGCAATTACCAATAAATTATTATGAATAATTAAGTAATTTATTTAACTATTTCTTTTCTTTTGGCTTCCATGAACAAATACACATTAGCCTTTGGTTTATATACTTCCAGCACTGACACTACAGAAATCTCTCTCAGTAACTAGGTACGGTGAGTAGGTTATACGCAGCCATTGCTAACTGAGCTCCACACAGCAAGGAACACTGACAAAAATGTATAGAATGTTCCTGGAAAGACTTCTGACATCTTCCAGTGCTGCAGAAAGCCATTACAATTATGGATACAATTATCACTTGTGCTAGAGGAAAGTCATAAGACTCACAATGAAGGCTCAACCTACTGTTCTGGATGCAAGAAAAATTTTAATCAGGTTTCCTAAGCATTTTAATCCAAGTAAACAAGATTAATAAACACGAATTCTAAACATGCTATTCTCATGTTAAATGTGATGAACTGGGGTAAAACAAGATGCTTAGCCATTTTGATTTGTCCTTCATTGCAACCCACAGAAGAGCTCAGTCCTAGCATTTACTCCCCATGATAAATCCTTGCTCAACAAAGAGCCATCCCACTGCACAGTCACATGGCACCTACATCAAAGGCCTTGATTCACACCATCAGGCCACTGGGCTGGCAGTTGGTCTAGTTCACAACTTCTAACCTCTTGCAACTAGCCTCATTTTGCCATTAGTTCAAGAACCACTGCTCTCAATCACTCAGAGTACCTCCTCCACTAGAATTTGCAGCTGAAATTTCATTCAATGTGAGAGGTTTTGGATATGCCCAAAAATCAGACAGAATAAAACAGCACTACAAATGGAAACTACTGCATAGAATTTTTCTTGCCACCACTGAAAAAAATCTCTCGTGTTTTTTCTGAGTCTCACCATAACTTTCACTGTTAAAAATAATTTAATAAACAGATTATAAAAGTGCAAAATAGTAAAATTTATTGTCTCTTGTTATCCGTAAGTCTCTATTGTTAGATTGAGAGAAAACAAACATGGCAAATATAGAAATGAACAGCATACATTTATTTCTTTTTCTTTTCTCCCAGACACCATTACAAATAGCTGCCAATATAAGGAAATCTATAATTCAGGGTAAGATGCACACCAGAACCATGAAGGCAAAATCACCTGTGAAGTCTCTGCAAGAGGTACAGTAAAAGAGAAAAACTCTTTAAGAGTCACCTTGAAAAGTACTGAGGCACAGTGTTCATCTCCACCACGGGGAACAAAGACAAAGCATATTACAGCATCCAAGCTACATGACAGTTGTTAAGAGAATTAAGTTTCTCTGGGAAAGCACATATTTCTGTTTTTAAATTCTTTTATCTTCATACTTTCCCTATTTGAGGTAGTTTTGACACAACTGTCTAAACTCCTACTAGGTTGAAAACAAGTACGTATTACATGTACAGAGAAAAGTCATGAAAATGCTTTTATGGGGATTTGAAGAGAAATACCAGTTCAAAAAAAGATTAAACAGACTCCTGGTGGATGGGTTAATCAGAGGCTACTAAACAGCCAGCAGCTACCTCTGGATCAGGGATTCTCTGAGCAGCTGAAGGCTGGAAGCTGGAGAAGTAAAGCAGGGGAAGCATTTGTTGTTAGCAACTGCTCAACAAGGTTCAAGGATGCTGGACTAGGGCTGGTACAGTATGGGCATCCTTATAGTCTTGCGTTATGCCACTCAACAGCGCTGTACTGCATCCACTTTCACCCAAAATATTACGTGTGATCAGCCAGTCCTGGGTGTCTCAGACATATATGGATGCTCTGTAGGAAGGAAGGCAGCAAAGTGATCCAATGCTACCAGTTCTCTGAATACTACTGAATGCTACTTGGATTCAGCCCTCAGCAGAAGTTCTTTACCAGCCTCTGGAAAATTATGTTTGTCTTTTTCCTCAAAAAAAAAGCCCATTAAAAATCTTAATGGTTTGGGCGGTTACCAGGCCACTAATGGACTTTTGGTTGCTGCAGCCCACACAAATTTAACAAAAGTACAGGTAGAAGGGGTCTGTATTTTATGCCAGTTGGTGTTCAACTCTACGGCATCTCGTTCTTTAATGTCTTACCTCATTACTGACTAGATTTCAGGAAAAAATTAATGTAGTTTATTTTATTTTTAAACATATCCTACTACATGGAGAGTCAGAGAAACAGATGCTTGGGGGAAGGGGAGAAGGGTGTTTCCTGGATACAGTTTCGCTATAGTTCCTGTAGTATATTTAAGTATTATACTTTCACACACAAGTGTGTCTGTTTCTATTATAATTTGTACTGGTTTATTATATCTGACTCCATATGTGAACATGTCTATTTATTTTAGAGAACACACAATGTCTAGAAGGAATTTTCATTACTTACTCTATAAGATTACAGCAAACAGAGCATTACAAAAAAGCAAACAAAAAAAAAAATCCCAAAAGGAAAACCCCAAAATGATGAAGACGAATCTGAACTGTAATTCTCCTAATAAGTGATAGAAGGTAAAAAATCTCTGAAGAAACTATCATCAATGCCAGGAATAGTAACCTTCGGATTTTGGTCTGTAGTTTTCACACATGGCATAACCCAGAAGGTCCTGAGGAGTCTGGCTACATCCCAGTGGCCTGTGATCCCCTGCAAATGGACAGTTCTGCTGCCCAGAACCTCCATGGCACTGCACACGGCAGCTTGTTTGGCTGCCAGCCACACCACTGGCAAAACCTGCACCTTAATACCTGAGAACAACATGCAGAGTAAGACCATGGTGTATCTGACCTGGCAGTCCTACCCTGACAGTGTCCTAGCAAATCTGTCCGGAATGCTGCAACCCCACCAGTTCCCCAGAACACCTTCTTACACAATTGTCTGATTTTGGAACATCTCGCATCAGAAGTAGTGCCTTTTTGCCTAATAGCCTTTAATGGATTGCTCCTCTGCAAATCTGTCTCATCACCTTCTCAGCACATTTAAGAACATTTTGCACCTGTAGCAATAAAACTAACAGTTTAACCATTTGCCAAAAGAAAACTAATTTTGTTTGCTTATTCTGATGCTTTTCTCACTACAGGGCAAAATTTGAATGAAATAATTGCAAGAAACAGCAACAGTCATCTCCTGCACACCCTTCGTAATATTACAGAGCTCCCATCACTCCACCTCTGCAGGTACAGCTGAAACCCCACTCACAGAACTAGGGTAAGCCTTGGGCATGAAAGGAAATGTATCCTTCTCTCAGCAGGCAGAAATAAACAGCATAGGAGTATTCCCAGAGCAGAAGATCACTGCATTTTCTCGCTTTCCTAGGATCATGAGGGGACATGAAGCCTCCACAGGAAAATTTAACTTACATGGATATCTTTATAAATTAACCTTACTCCATTTTGAAGCTGTGTTGTGAGTTACAGCCACTTGTGCACTGCCATCAGTTTGAAGACCAATGCATTTTAGAAGAGTTTGCCCTGAAGTGCTACAGTCCTGCCTCCAGTGGCAATGACATGCAGTATTATCCAGGACTGGAAGAAAGCAAATGCCACTTCAGTCTTCAAAAAGGGAAGAAGGAGGAGCCAGAACTATCAGCCTGTCAGCTTCACCTCAACACCTGGAAAGGTGATAGTGCGCCCCATTCTGGAGATTGTCTCTACCTACAAGGAAGACAAGAAGGAGATCAGGTGTGGTCAGCATGGGTTCACTAAAGGTAAGTCATGTTTCACCACCCTGATTGACTTCTACGTTGAAACAACTACCTGGATGGATGAAGGGAGAGCAGTGGATATTGTCTATGCTGACTTCAGCAAGGCTTTCAACACTGTCTCTCGTGGAATCCTCACAGACAAGAAGTGTGGGTTGAATGAGCGGGCAGTGGGATGAATTGAGAACTGGCTGAGTGGCAGATCCCAGAGAGCTGCGACCAGAGGTTCAGCATATAGCTGGAGGCCTGTCACTAGTGGTGTCCCCCAAGGTTCAATACTGGGCTTAGTATTGTTTACCTTACTCATCAGTTACTTAGATGGAGGGGCAGAGGCCTCCTCAGCAAATTCACTAATCACACAAAGCTGAGGAGTGGCCAATACCCCAGAGGGCTGTGCAGCCTTTCAGAAAGACCTCAGCTGGTCGGAGAGATGGGCAGAGAAAAACCTCATGAAATTCAACAAAGGCAAATGCAGGGTCCTGCACCTGGAGAATAACCCCAGGCACCAGCACAGGCTGGGGGCCAACCTGCTGAAAAGCATCTCTGCGAAGGACCTGGGACAACAAGCTGTCCATGAGCGAGGAATGCGCTCTGGTGGCCAAGAAGGCCAATGGCATCCTGAGGTATATTAAAAAGAGCATCACCAGAAGGCTGAGGGAGGTGACTCAATGCTGGTGGGGCCATGGGCAATTCTGGGCTCCAGAGTATGAGAGAGAAGCAGCTCCTAGAGCAGGTCTAGCAGAGAGCTACTAAATTGGTCAAGGGTGTGGAGCATCTCTCTTATTGAGGAAAGGCTGAAGGAGCTGAGCCTGTTCAGCCTTGAGAACAGGCAACTGAGAGAGGACCTTGTTAATGTGTATAAATATCTAAAGGGTGAGAGTAAAGAGAATGGAACAAGGCTCTTCTCAATGGTGCCAAGCAGTAGGACAAGAGGCAACAGGCAGAAAATGATGCTCAGGAAGTTCCACCTGAATGTGAGGAAAACCTTTCTTACTATGCATGTGATTGCACACTGGAACAGACTTTCCAGAGGAATTGTGGAGTCTCCCTCAATGGAGATATTCAAGAACTGTCTGAACACAATTCTGTGCAATGTGCTCCAGGATGACCCTGTTGGACCAGGTGACCTACTGTGCTGCATTACAACTTGTGATCACCCCTTCAGCACCTTCCCATAAGGTTGATAACTCTTCTCTCCTATTCAGTGAATTAATCATAATCTACAATTTCATATGGTACATGTGAAACCCTTGGGAGGCTAGAAATAGACTGAGTGATAAATTTCTCTTTCTGGATTTTTCCATGCTTCTTATGACTAAAATCATGCAGAGAAAACACACAGGAGAGTATTATACATCACTAGTGTCAAATTATTAATTAGCTACGTCTAACTTTTCCAATGGGAAAGCTGCCCATAGGTTTCAGAGCAGCTATGTAGGCTAGGAGGACAGGAAGAGAGTAAGGGGTGACTTTTTCCCAGTGTGTTGAAGCTGCCTAATAAGAGGATGAAGTGCTCAAGGGTTGAAATTTCCCAGTGAAAGTGAGGATGACAGGCCCAGCCCAAGTACTGATGCTTAGGGTGCTTTTGGGGTCTGAGGTTAGTTACTACATGAGCCCTGGAACAGGGGAGACCAGTGGCGACAGAGCAGAAAGAACAGGCTAGCTCTATGATGAGGACAAGAGAAAGGAGGAGAAAAGAAGAAGAGAGAAACTCAGCAGGGACTGATGTACTGCGTTTAACCTGGTGACTTAGCTCTGCTGGAGCATGTTTCCATGACCACAGCATACTGTCCCTGCAGGTTAAATGGAATCCAGCCACACACAGCTTGCTGCAAAGTATCAAGCCCTTCACTAGTAGGGGTGGTGTGAAAGGGGCAAAAACCTCATCCACCACCCCTGGAATTCACACACCTCTGGCTTACCTAAGTACCTTCTTCCAAGGTGCTCTGGTAATGCATAGTAACTAATAAGCAGTTCTCTCACACTAGCAGCACATACCCTCTTTTCTTCAAATACTTTTCAACTGGATGCTTCAAATTAGGTATGAGAACAAGGAAAGAAACAAAAATCAGGTCAGGAGCTCTAACAGCAGATTAGCAGGCAAATAGCAGACTAATAGGTAAAGAGAAGAGCATTCCTACTTCAGTGCAGTGTGCACTTTTGAGCCCAGTCAGTAAAACTATTATTTTCTTTCAGAATAACAGTAGAACTATACAACTGTTTTCCAGTAGTTTCCTCTGCTTTAAGCAGAGTATAAAACCAACAATGAAACTAAGTGCAAAAGTAATTCTACAAATGAATCTATGATAATAAAATGTTCCATTACTAACAATAATGTAGTGATATCTTAAAAATCCAGTTTGGGATTTTTTCTGTCTTAAGATAAAAAAGCACTTATTTATGCATGTTAACATCCCAAATTCTTTTGCTTTCCACAAAAAAAAAAAAAAAAAAAAAGGTGCATACCTCCCAAAGTATGGTGTTCCTGCAGGCAAGAAAAGGGTTTAGAAGCTATAGTGTTGGAAGCAGTAGCCAATGTAAAGATCTAGAGCTGTGTGTAGTTCATAACCAGTTCAGGTACAGCTCCTACCCATGGCTCATGGCCTCTAAGACCAATGTGCTTGCTGGGTTCTCTGAAATGTCAGCTGTGGAAGGAAGTGAGCAATGTTGTGTAGAGGCTTCCATTGTCAGCTGATATTGAGGCCCAGGACTCCTAGTGCAGGGAAGCAGAGGAGTTTACATTTCTATGCTACTATTTCTATTCACACTGGGCTTTGTTCCAAAGTGTCTGATTCATGCAACATGTAATAATCATGTAAGACATGACTGTGGGTTGCCTGGAAAAATCGAAATTTGTAAAAATATGATTCTGCATAACCAAATATCTGATCAATAGCATCAAATGCCAATCAATGCTATCAGTAATTCATGTACTCGTAATTTGTGATCTTAGAGTAACAGAATCATTTAGCCTGGAAATACCTTATCCTAAATTACTATGAAAAGTTAGCAAAGCTGTAACTGAACAGGCCTCTCTATATTCACATACATGACACAATTGCTAATTATAAGAGCTTCAAACTCTAGGTCAACCTAAATAAGGCTCCAGTCACTCCAGATGACCACCCTGGTAAAATGCAAAGGAGTCTGAAGAAGCTCTTGCTTTTCCTTGCATGGCTTCCCCTTCTCCATCACAAATCTTTTTCTTTCTGCAATCCACTGAATGTAGAAAGAACAGCAATGGAAGTTTCTACTGGTTTCATTTCCATTAAGCTAGATGTGAATGCAGCAGAACACACTGAATTTATGTTACTCTAAGAAACAAGTTTTCTAAAAGCAGTAAAAAAAGCAGAAGCAGAAATCTTCTGCTAGCTCTGTCCCATTTGGCAGGAGAAAGCTGTCTCCTGGTTCCCAGCTCACTGTCCTTGGCAGTTTCCCAGCTGAGACTTCTCCCGAGGGCTGTCTCTGAAATTTTCTCACCAATGAGTGCAAGGGAACAGCACGCTCTGCCTCAGGAGGACGACAAAGACTGATCAAATCTGTGACTGCTCTGCAGTCATTCCCTGCAGCTATGAAATCCCACTCATCCCCCACTACGAATATTTTCAAAAGGGCCAGTCTTCCAGACCTGAAAAGTTAAAGAGCGAGTTTAAGGAGAGTCTGGTTCCAGCCCTACCATGAAAGGCTACATACTTTTGTCCCTAAGAACAGTTGAATCTCCATCATAGAACCTAAGACAGTATTTGTCACAGGCTGAATACAAGGTCCTGAGATTTCAAAGCACTTTGTGATGATGGCCTCTAATAACTAAGTTCATTATTTTGGCGATCTAATGAGTTAAAAGATTAAATTTTTACAGATGTCAGTGTTTTCCTGTAAGAGAGTATGTCACAAACTTTCCTCAAATGTCTGCTGCGTTATCAAAGTGATCATCATTACCATTACCAGATATGTACACTTAATAATACAATTTTTCATATCCATTGCTTAATCCAATCAAATTTTGCATTTCATTTCTAACTCTATTTTCCACCCCGTAACAACTGATATGACGTCTTGGGACACAAAGATGTCAAACTTCTGGCATTCATCTGACATCAAGAGCACAGTAAGACTTTTTGAGTCTGCTGGGCTTCTCCACACAGAAGCAAACAGCCCAAGGGCAATTTATTCCATAGTGTAACAGGGTGCAATGGGAACAGCCTTGTATCTAAGGAATAAGATCATCGTTCCTATCCCTTTGAAGAAGCACTCTGGATGGGAGACTGGTTGCTGGGCTGAACAGGAACAAACATTGTGGTCAAGTCAGATTCCAGCACTGAGACGAATAGCCTGTGTTTCAACTCCCCATCCTGAAAGGACTGCAGATTTCTGTGCCATTATCTTAATACGGTATACTTCTCACAAACACTGAACCTTGAGGAACAGATTTTGCTGTCTTGTGATTATTTTATTTTCTGCCATACTGTTCCACCAACCTTCTGTGCAGGAAGCAAGAGGAATACCTGTACCAGATCCATGCTTTCAGACACTAAATCAATTTTTAAAATAAGGAATGAGATGTAGCTCAAAACTCTCAGCTGAAAAATTCTAAACAGTTTCACTGACCTACATTAATCAATGAATTTATAGCCTCCAGTTAAAAAAGCAGGTGAATAATTATTTTTATAAAGTAATCTATAGTGTGTTGGACTTTTTTTAGTAAATATGCTACTAGTAGAAATCCTAAGACACAGGCCTCTCTTACCAGTTTCTCCTAAGAGACTAAAGACCTCAATTCCAACAAACCGAAATATTACTGTACTGTGAATAATGTCTTCAGCAAATGGGATAGAGTTTCGGTTCTCTTGCTGCTCAACTAAGTCAAATGAGTTTTTGGTGCTATGAGTAAGTGATGTTTAACAGAATTCACCACTGTCATGCCTTAGGTAAATGCTAGCAGAAGCGAAAACGTGCCTATTCTCAGTTACTGCTGAAAAATAAGTACTCAGGGAACAGACTTGTTGACTAAGCAGGTATTACATAGAGACAAACACATGGACATTTTTCTGTCATTAAGCATTGCTAAAGAACTTGTTGGTTACATGATTACAATGATTATACATAATTATTGATTTTTAAGTGTCTGAAGGTGTATTCAAACAATCACAAGCAATCTGATTATTCTCATTGATCAGTTCTACACCATAGGATGAAATGCAAAAATAAATGACTAGTAACAGCATATAACACAATGAATTACAGGGGAAAAACCCCCCACTCTTTACCATGCTATTAATAATTTAGATGCATTTCTTTATTGCTAATCTAATATTTTGCCACTTTTAGAACAATTCCAACTGCGTGATAATTTAATATTAATTCCTGTTATTAATTCATCTTATAAATATGCATTAATTCTGCTTTCTCTTTATGCAAGAAATGGAAACCAATATAGAGCAGAAGGAAAAACCTTTCCTTTTACCTATCACAAGGGCATAACTCAGGAGTATGACAATGCCACTTTACTGAAACATGCAGTGGAACTGATCTGTGTTCATTCAAGTTCACATGATGCCTAAGCATCAGCTCTTGAAGCTTCTGATTTTCCTAAGAAGAAAATAAGTCACTTCTTCATTATTAAGTGTACTGAACGGATCTGCTCTGCAGCCCAAAGCAAGAATAAAATCAGTAAGATAAGGTAGCAGGCATAAATTCTGATTGCAAATGTATTTATTATACTACAATTTTCCAGAATTAGTTGGGTAAAATCTCCAATTTAAAAGTTGCAATTTGAGAAAATGATGTACTGTAATTGAATCTTTGACATTATAATGAGAACAAGAAAGGTAATATTCCAACAGGTTATTAACGGAGACTTCTGTCCACATTAAGCTGCTTTTTTTTCTAATAATATCCCTTACTAATAAGATGCTTGCAAGATCTTCCCTTCTTAACCCCCTTCTCTGTATAGTATCATGGGTTATTTATTGGTATTTAAAATTATATAATTACCCAATTATCTGTGGAGACTGGGGAGAGGAACAACAAAAATTTTTGCTCTTTCTCCAATTACCTATATTAACAGCAAATAGTGCTACTGTGTTTTCTTCACTTTTTATTTAAGCTGTTTTCTCTGTAGTCACTAAAATATTTGTACATCCTCTGAAAATCTCAGCCAAAGAGACTAAAGATCATGGTCCCTAGTGAATTTGAATGAACTTGGATACTTCTCTCAAATGCCTTGGAAAGCCCTGGCCATTCTTTCTCAGAAAATATTGGTACTTCCGCTATTTATTAATATATCTGTGTTCTCATTAAACACAGGCAATTGAAGTATCTCACTTTCAATGCGAAAAATGAGAATGTGATATTATAACATCCATCTGTATCACTGTGACTGTAGCTGTGATGCTTTTTATTTATGATACTTAAGGTAAGCAATGTTCATTCACTGATACATCTGGATATAGTAGCAAAGTACTGAAACAGCTGGGCCGTATTTCAGTAAACCACGTGTTCCAAATTCAGTATTCGAATGTTCAACCCTTAATTGTGCACATATGTTACTCCCTCACAGAAATTTATTTCCATTGATCTACTTACTTTCCATGAACATGAAGTTACGTATTCCCTAATTAACCACGTGAAAGGAGTTCAGGAAGGTTTTTTCCTGCTGCTAGCTATTCTCGTTTCTATATCTGTTTTCATGTTTGAAAGCCTGCTTAATTTGCAAATTACGCATTTCAGGTGATACTTCATGGCAGAAGCAGAGAAAATAGAATCAATCCTCCACGGCAAATGAAGAATGCCTCGCACATTTGCAAGCAGTCAGCTATCGTATACATCCTTCCTTGTTATTGCTGTGTGAGCTCTTCACTGCCGTCGCTGCCATCCCCCCGCTGCCCAGCTTGGAGTTCACACGCCCAGGAGTGTGTTTGCACTCACCACAACAGAGATGCAGCCTCTGCTAGGGAGGATTTTTGTTCTCCCCTCTGGGTGCCCCTATTTGCCTTCTCCAGGCTTTATCTCGCTGCAGGACCTGGAGCGGTTCCATGCACGGGCCGGTGACTCAGCATCCCGCAGCCCCCGAGCATCCCGGGATCCCGCAGCGCCGCTCCCTACGCGCATCCCGGAGCTCGGGAGGCGCAGGGGTGCGCTCCCAAACCTGCCGCGCATTCCCACACGGCAGGGCGGGATCAAAAACGCCGCTTCAGCCTCAGGATCGCTCGACACGGTTTCAGTCGAGCGGTACCAACAACGCCGCATCTCTGGTACGGTATTTTTCCAGCTGATTACTGGGTAATTAACACACAAACACACACTGTACACTGAGGAGGGGCTCCCTGTGTGTTGGTGCGCATAAGGACTCAAAGAACTAAAACTGACCCATCAGGTGTTAGTAGAGGCAAATACAACACAACAATGTAAACTCAAAACAAAAAGGCATTTACCCGAGGAAGGGTAGCAAGCATCCTGTTGTGGCTACCTGGTAATGCTTACTGGCAATACCCTCCTCCTCCAGATCACACAGCAAAACGCTTTCAGGTTTATTAAACCAGCTATTTCTCACTACTGTGTGAGAATATGCCTCTTTGAAAGTATAGATACAGCTTCAAGTTACTGAATGCAGAAACTAAAGCATTTGCACTGTTTTTTCTAAAATATGAAAACATACAAGCTCAAAAAATATTAATTATATAGATTTTTTTTTAAAGCATTCATTGTGGTAAATAAATAGAAAAAATACAACTTACATTTTTTAATAAAGGTGGTATCTTTACATCTATATTGGTTAGACCATTTTCTTGAATATATCCTAAGTTGTCAAATGTGCAAATTAAAAAAAAGCAAAATGCTTTTAAATTTATTTTTAATTTCCAGCAAATTCAATAATTAGAAATAGCTGTATTTGTATGTAATATTTCTGAGAGTGCATGATTTTCTAAAGGACAGGAAGGACAGGCTTGTCTACTAACTGAATGAAAGCCCAGACTTTTATCCAAAATGTAACAGTATGATCAGCTTAGTTACTTACAGGACAGACAAGCAATAGATTCTGGAACTCATTTTCCTGACACACATTTTACTGTAGCTTGCAAATGTTACAGAAAATGTACATAGAGAGGAAAAAAAAAAGTCAATGAAATTTCACTGTCATTATTCAGTCGGGACCTCTAATGAAATAATTCATGCTATTATATTGATCCTCTCAGTGACTGTCCTGCCACTCCCCACAATGCAGTCATCTATAGTACACAAAAACTGGTCAGAAATGCACACTCTCAAACAAACTGCAGGATTCAAACACAGTTTTAGTCTCAGCAATATTTAAACAACCATTTAAAAACAATCAGACTGGTAGGATCTGTGCAGCCATATCCACCTGAGAATCCTGACTCTGCATTCCAGTGCAGGTACCTGAGTCAATGTAACCACACTGCATCATCATATTCCTGCATCAGCATATTCCCTCCTCTACACTGAAATTCACAAATAAAAAATATCCCTTTTTACCTTAGATGGTGAATTCCTCCTTGTGTTTCTATTCATAATAACCATTCCAAGTTTGTATCTTTGAAAAATGCAAGGACAATAGCACGAGTAAACTTCACAGATTCTCTCCTGCGGCAGAAAGCAAATTTAAAAAAAAAAAAAAAAAAAAAAAAAAAAAGACGACTACAAACTGTGACCTCAGAGCAGAGCACAGCCGTGAACATCCCTCAGCCAACCTTCAGTACGAAGCAGGTTAGACAGCTGGAAAACTGCCTCTGTATATGGCTGCAAATGCTTTCAAATCAAGAATTCTGTGCTGTAAGCTCAGGGATTTATATCTTCTTAAATAGGCCTTCCCACTCAATGCTGCTTGTGTGCATGAAGATATGAAGCATTTCACTGCAGTCACTTTATGCAAGAAACTACCCTAGTCATCTTTACAATCTCTGTCACTCTGCTCTGAGTCTAAAGAATGAGGACAGCATGCATAATTCATGCATTAAAATCTTCTGTGCACTTCCTGCAGCAACTGTTACATCCAGTAATGGGGTATCGATCAGCTCATCGCTGAAACAATCAGGGCTGGGCAATTGCTTTGCTGCAACAAACAATAATCCATCGGAAACAGGATGCACACACAGGCTTCCCCCCGGCAGCACTCAGTGTAACTCCAACATACATGGCGTGGCATTTACATACTGCAGAGTGTTTAATCTGGACTCTGCATTTCTTTGACCTCCAAAAAATGCTGTGTTATCTGAGCCTTTTATTTGAAGTCTGTATTCCCTGCAGACTGTTTCTCCTTTATGCAGCATAAGAAGCAACTGTGCTTTCCTAAAACCATGTTGAAAGCAGTGGAACTCCAAAAGCACAAGGGATGTATAAAAGCTTTCTACCCCACAAAACTTTCTTTGCCCCACATACACCTGCATCTTATTTGGACTAGATTTGTCCACTCTTACTTGAATGCTTTTAAGTACATATATTATTCTTATTCTACCAGCATAGACATGCACACATACATTATTTTTGTCTAGCATAACTCACACAATCTGTATCTGCCAGATCAATTAAAACACATCCCAGAGCTTCTGTTTTCTTCCCAGAGATCAAACATCTTCCAGCCTTCAGCATACTTCTTTTTTGGGGTGGGCCTTCTCATTGAAACAAGTTTCATCCACAGTGTATCAACCCTGTCTTCAGCTGCCTGGGGGCATTCCCAGCCTCTGAGGGTCACATGCTTGTCCCACCATATATAGGAAAACCATAACTGCTGCCATTTTGGAAGACAAATGTGAGAGACAGACAAATGGAAAATACTAGAGCCATCCCTGCAGTGAACCTCCAAAACAGTATTTAAAAATAAAATAACAAGAATTTTTGGTTACTCTGGTCCTGACACACAACATAGTCATTGGTGCGTGAACTACACAGACATGTAGTTTCCTGAAAGTTATAAAATTACTCCTTACCCTTGACAGATTTTGGGTCTGATCTTTAATCACTAAAATACATCATCATCGCTAAAAGACAGAACTGTTACTGAGGCCTGTTAAAAGATATTCAAGAGGTTAGTAAGACCTGTAATTACTTCATACTAGAATCAAAGAAGGTACAATGGGCAAAACAAAAAATCTTGATGGAACTGCAGCATGAACAGAGACACTCCACATATTGATGAAAATCTGAATCTAACCTATCAACAGTCCTGCAACTGTATACATTCAGAAATCCTCACAAGTAGGTTAATGGAAAATTGTCTGGAGCGAGCAGGGTTTGGCATATGGACTGGAAACTTGAGTGAATAGAGGTTTTATCAGCAGCAAATTGTGAAGAAGTTTTTCTTGTTTTGTCTCTCACCAAAGCAATCACCTTTGAATAAAGCCAGTGTCTACAGCTTTCCCTTATGCTAAGATGCACACATATATTTCAGTAAGCTGGCAAAGATGTCACCAAGAAATTACCACGTCTGGTCTTTTCTCAACAGCTACCAGGTCTATAATACCACAGCAGTTCATCTCCACTTTAGTATACATCAAATACATCAGTTTAGTTCATCAAACTCTTCACACATTACTATACTGAGTGCTGGGTCACAATGATGTCTGACAAGCATTAAACTAGAAGTTACAAGGCATACCAGAAAACATGATGTTGTGAACCTGACTGCTTAATTAATCAGATTAGAATAGGAAGAAACCTCACAGAGATGAGATTCATGCCCTGGGTCATGCAACCTTCATGAGCTCACTCTGGGCTTACTCTAATCAGTTCTAAGGGGGAAAACAAATGCTCATGTAGGTACTGCAGACTGGCTCATTCTATGCTGACCATTACAGTGGACATCTGCCACTCCCTTCTATGTTGGGACTGTGCTCCAGATACATGTCTAAATTTGGACAGCTAGCAGTGCATGCCTTCTCAAGAGTAAGATGCCTGTTCTCTGTCAGAAGTCTGTCAGAACCTGTTCAGCTGCCCAGTTCCTGTGGTCTACTTAAGGGTGAGTTGAATCATTCCTACCTCCATGGACCCAGTCCATTACATTTCTGCCAATTATGATCAGGCTTGCAGTAGATGTCAACATGTAGACCATTCAATTTAGAGATCTCAGTCTGTCACTGTATGTCCCCTGCACATGGTTTAACAAGAGTATTTCACTGGCACAGGGCACAAGAGATGGCAGTTTTGAGAACAGGATCACTTTGTCATCTCCTACTCAACCTATTAAAGCTATGGTTGGGGTTCTACAAAGCCAATGATTTCATATGCCAAGATACAGGTGCCATATTGGACAGTTTTGTCCAGAATATGAATTTTGATTGTTCACTCAGAAAGAAACTAACTTTCTACATCTTATTAAGAGATAAAGGTAAATTACACATTGAATTCAGAGTTGATAGTCCTATTTGAAGTTTGAAATGTAAAACATCTCCATGTGGTTGTTATTTGTATTGTATCACATCAATAAGTTAAATAGATTTTGTGTTGAAAAAAAAACATTGTCTTTGCCAGGTATTTTGGAATTTGTAGGTAATCTGATGGATTCCTCAAAGGAAGACTGAGAAGCTCTGGAGAATAAAGACTTTCCTCCATCAGAGAACTTCATAAGAAGCACAGGCAATGAAGACTGAAACTGGTTCCACTTTCTTTGGAAGATCACAAAGATAAGAAGGGTTTTACTATTTAAAAGGATAAGATCTAGAAACTGGACAAAACAGTGTTTTATTGAAGTTACTAGTGTCTGCAAACACAAATACGAGTGCTCTGGGTGTATTTCATTATATTGAAGTGCTGCTTATGTATTTCCCTGTGTTAGACATCCCCCAAAAAAACATGACAATCCATGCTGACAGAAAACTTCTATACACAATCTTCTCTGCGTGTAAAATTCTACTTTTTAGCACTCTTTGATTTACTAGTGATGAAAAGCAAGTAATGAAAATGCCCTGCTCCTCTTGCTTTATTGCTCCTGTTCCACACTTCTAATATAAATGGTTGTGTGAGGCACGCACATTTTTACTATGCCTAGATAGAAATCAGAAACCCATGAGCATAAATACAAAGACTTATCTGTCATCACAAATACCACTGTAAGTAGAACAGACAGCCCCCTAGCCCTCCTGGCACATACCCTTTCAAAGCAGAAACCCCAGACTTAGGAACTTTCTATCCAATTTGGAATGGGAAAGTGCTCATGGCCTGAAAGGTTTTAAGATATGCTAGCTACACAATGGACTCTCAGGGCAAGCATAGGATGCCACTGCTAACAGAGTATATTCCAACAGCACAAAAATACTTAATGCAGCCATTTCTTACAGACATCTTACAAATCTTCATTTTATTTCAATAGCTGTTTTTCGAGTGCTTTGTTTGTATTTTTTTGTTTGTTTGGGTTTTTTGTTTGGTTGGTTTTGTCCCCCCAAATCCCACTGTTTCACGTACCTCTTTCTATTATTCCTTTGCTATTCTCCCTTACTGTAGTCTAATGCCAGTCTTGGTTCATAGACTCATAAAATCATTTAGGTTGGAAAGATCCTTGGTATCATCAATCCCAACCACTAACCTAGCACTTCCAAGTCCACCACTAAACCACCTGTCATCAACACCTTCTTCTTCCTACACTGAGCAAGAGCCCTGTTCTTCCACAACAAATTATTTCTGTACTCCTTCACATGTTCTACATATAAATCTTACTCTACCATTATTTCTTACACCCATAATGACTGTTACTTCCTTTAAACCAGTGCTCAAATTCTCCTGAATCTACCTCTTTTCACATGCCTATTTCCCCTACACAAAAACGACATGATAGCAAGTTGATTTTTACTTCTTCCTTTGCTTTCCCTTCCTTTCCTTATCTCACCCTTGAAGCACAGAAAATGCTGTGCTCCTGCTATATGTTCCCCTCTCCTTACAGCTACAGCCATTTCAGTTTCACAATTTCCTTCAGAAACTTTCATTTCCCCACCTCTGCCTGCTTCATTCTCTCCTCATTCTCACCATTTTTTCCTTTCACAAAGGAGAAAACTCCATGGTGTTTCCCTTAGCCTCACTGCTTTGGCAGCCACCATTACATCTTCCTGCTTTCTTGTTGCTCCATAATAGCTTTAAACTACTGAATTAAGTTCCTCTCTTCCTCTCCTGATGGCTTTTACCTCCTGCACTCAAAATGTAGGAGTTCTTGAAATCTCTAGTATTTGCAGTTATCCAGACCTTAGGAAGTGGACTCATTTTTCATTCTTCCTGACATATCAACAGTTTTTCACAGATAGGAGTTTCTACTTCTGAAGTTTCAGCTGCCTTGGCACAGTCTTATTCCGATCTCTCTATGTGTTGCTCTGTATGTCATTCAAATGAACAACTTAATGCTTTCTTCGATGCTTTGTAGAGAATTTTCTGATCTTTTTCCTCCTAAAACATTATTACAGTATCATCCATAAACACAGTGTCAACTACTATCTCCTCATTGGGTGCTACACCTCTATTTCAACACTACCACACTATTTTCAAACTAGTATCTCAGTCAGTATTTCTGATACTGTAAATTCAGGCATCAGCTTAAGCTCCACACAGACAAATTAGGGTTTTTATTAAACATTCCACAAGCCCATCCTGCCAGCTCCTTCCTGAATCGCTGTATACAGTGGCATCATCTAGTCCACCGTTTAAGACTCCAGTCCAAATGCCATCACTAATCCAGACCATCCTTAGGTCATTAAATCCAGACCAAGTCTTGAAGAACTTTTCTGCACAGTATTGCTCATATACACTCTTTTAATATGCACCTAATTAATACCCTTGTCCAGATCCTCATCATCTCAGGACTAAATTAATCCAAAATCTTGTCCTCTGGTCTGGACAAACACAGGACCTAATCAAAGTGCTGCTGAAAAGACTGTTCTTTTGGTGCATCACTCTGATCACTCTCCTTTGCCTCTTTCCACTCCCTTCTTTGCTATGTCAAATACAAGCAAATTCATACTGGCTTCCATATACCACTCTCATTATTATTCTCAACTGATACTGAACAGCCAACTTACAATTAGTCTGCAAGCTATTATTCATTAGCCCCTTGTTAAATTTTCAGACAAGTGCTTCTGTGCTTCCTCCCATTATATTTCATACTTTAGAAGAACTCTCTGCAACACCTGCAAAGTCACTGCTTCATTCTCNAAAAAAAAAAAAAAAGGCACGTAGGCTGCTCAGGAAAGCTGAGAACACTATCCTGAAAGGATCATTTTCTATCACTGTTTCTTTGCAATTCCCCTTCTGTCTTTGCCTTTTATATTATACTTCCACTCATAACTACTATGAATAATTCTCACTGGGAGAGGGACAGACATTTTGTTTGTTCAAAGGGGTCTCTCTTTGATGACTGACTTTTCAGCACTATAGTAGTAAAAAGTACCAGAGGGCACAGGAGACTGGGGATTTAACAGGGCTGTCTTAAAGAACCTGTGGAGTCAGGAATAGAATCTATGCTGGCCCACAGTTCCTACAGGAGTCATATGAGGCTGAATGAAATCAAGGCTGCCAGTTCAGTCATTTGAGCTGAAAACATGAATTTGTTCCTCTATGGACCACTCTGCGATCAATACATAAACATGTTCCCCAACAAAACAACTGTTTGTTCTACTTTCCTGTTTAAGTCAGTGTTCCAAGATATCAAAGATACTAATTAACTATAGAAAAACACTTTCTTTAATCACTGTTCTGAAACAATCATAACATTTAATACAATTACATAAATTGCATGTCAATATGACTGTCCCTATTACATATATTATACTGTATACAGCACAGGTTTAAAATAACCATACTATGTATTTATGGTTAGAAAATAAAAATAAAATAGTAACTTAGTTACTGTTACAACAGAGTGCAGAGTACTATATAGGCCATATTTCAGGTGTAAAGGAGAAAAATGCCACTCTGTACATTCACATATTCTGTACAAAGTCTAAGACTTTCTTCTTCTATGGACATCCTCAATATGAAGCAGTTGTTACTGAAAACATCATTTGACCCTCAATAGCTAGGGACACATACAGAGCTGGAGAGAGTATTACTTTCATATTCTCCTTGGTCTTTGTTCTCAAACAACAACAAAGGCTGTATCCAAGATAACACACAAAACTCCCCTTCAGTTTCTGACACTTACAGAGCGATTTATTTCAAATTACTGGGGCTTCAAAACTAGCATGAAGTGCAGCATGACTTGCTGCAGTATATGCCTCTACAGACTGTAATATTGATGGGAAAATTCTGTTCTTCAGGTCTTCTCTTCACCTGGTTTTCTGGTCACATCATTCTCCTCAGGGCGACAGTACCTTCCACAACACTGAATCCATGCATACATTTTGAGCTTAGGAAAAAATCTGTTTGATACAATGTTTTCCTGTATCCTCATTACTGCTGCTTTTGCGCTCTACTGTGCATGCCTCCCCTACGACGTTCCTGACCTTTGGATTGAGTGTTCTATCAATCTCTAGTTAAGAGCTCCCTTCATTTGCTTTACTGGCCCTCCTTCATCACAGTAACAATTTACATCACTGGACAAACAAAGCAAGTGTATACCTGACCCGGTTGCAATTCCATGTTGGGCTGCCTTGCTTTAAAGCCATACTCCTTCCCATATCCTCATCCAAAGAACTACAAAAATTCAGGGGACACCACAGGAATCAACTGAATTATGCATTCTGGTGAAAAGGGGAAGAAGCCAAATATCCATTACTGTGAGCAGAAATTTAGGGCCACTGCCTGTGCAGAGCACAGCAACAAAATCAGAGCCTACCCTCTTTAAGCATGAATCTCAAGCCAGTGAATGTTTCTACCTTACTGAAATGCTTTAAGGACAAGTCATTTACCATACAAGCAAGAGGCAAACTGCTGGATCCAAACATCTTGCTGGGGTTGGTCTGAAAAGGGTTGGGTGAGAGGGGGACATTGGGTGAGGGCAGAGCCACGGGTAGCCATGGGCCACAGGCAGACCCTCGTCCCTGAGGCACAAGCCCATGGCCTTTGGGCAAGCAGTGTGGGGCTGCATTGGTGGCAACCAGGGCATCCATGGATCGGGATCACTGCACAAAACCATTGCAACCAGGCAGGTCTGAGGGCCTCTCCAGAGCATAGGATTTACCAGAAGGGTGAGACTGAAATCACAGACAATGCCATCATGCCTGCTCTGCCCCTTTGCCCAATGCAGCACAGTGGTCTGTTGAATGCACCCAGCCAACTCCAGAAACCTGGGAAACAGCGTGGTCCGGATTCAACATGATCTTGTGGCCCCAGGAACCTGGTGCCCTGAAAACACATTATAAATGCCAGGTCACAAAGATACCAACTTATATTGTCTGCAGTGAATGAATACTCTCAGCAAAGTACATGACAGTCAGGAGGGGTTTTCTCCTGCTCGCTTTGTAATCTGCACATTTGGATTTTTGTCTGCTTTCTATGCAGTCTGCAAACTGTTCAGAGGGCATATAGCACAGCTACTTTTCAGAGTGGACTGCTGCCCTTCCCTTACCACAGTGGAGAAAATGAGAGTGCCTTTTCCTACAGTGATCCACTAGAATGCTAGAAGAAATACATGACTTACTCGATTTTAGTCCATTCCCTGCTAGCTGTGCATGTCACACCACACTTCTGAATGAAGAAAATGTCAGTGTGATCCCTAATAAGCAGCATGGCACCGCACTTGGCTGCAAGAAAAATCACATGAAAACTGAGGTGGGAGGCCAGTATTTAATCTTCATCCTCGTATCAACACACTTGCCAGTCAGTACCACCCAGTGTTTTCAAATGCAGGTCAAACTAGATTAGTATCTTAACAGTGAAGAAGCGGAAGTGACATAAAATAAACAGAAAGCCTCCTACTTCTGTGCCACCAAGAGCCTGCACTGTCAGTGACAACCATTCTCTACTATTAACCACAGGCACACAGCCCTCTCCTCTCCGCCAGAGCATGGCTTTTGACTTTGTCATCTCCAGTTGTTCAAAGTGCTCTGAATCAACAGATGCTCCATCTCACAACACACATGGTTAGCCCTGTCTGACCAGAGATGAAATAAACACACAGATAGGGAACAGAAGTTCTTTCGTGCTTGGGAACAACTGTGTTCCTCCAAGTAAAATCTGAATCAGACATTCAGGTTCTCCTAGGGAGGATCTTCCCCTGCAATAACATGAATTCCCAAAACTAAGAGCAATCATGTTTTTAATTTTCCACTTTTTCCTCGGAAATGCATGCTAAGAAATTACTAATTGCAAATGCAGAGACAATATAAAACAAGCAGTTTTAAATATGCATCACAAATTGCAGGGGAAAGAGCCTAGCAATTAACGGAAGTAAAAAACTTCCACTGTTATGGAAGTTACTTGGTTATCAGTGAGAATTTAGTGCAAAAACAATTAAATCTGTAAATTTCACAAATTCAGGGTAAAGAGAAGCTCTCTTTCCTTTAACTTATTTTCTAACCAATGCAATCCATTTATATGACTTCTTAATTCCTCCTCTCCAAACTGTAATCCTGCATGAACCTTTTGGGGTTTTACATGACATTCTTTCAACAAATGCAGATTTCATCAACATATAAAGAACAGGTTGTTCCCAGAGTGATGCTGAAATCTGAATGAACCGACAAAAACTTTCTCTGAACAGACAAAGGAGGAGAAGGCAGCAATTTGTGAGAAACAACATACAACATGAACTACAAAACATGAAGGGCTGTAACCACTGCATACGGTATGTGGGCTATTTTGCTTGTTTTAAAAGAAACTAAAGCAATGCTACCTAACCAAATTCTTATCTATGAATTTCTTCCTCGAGGAAGTATGAGCTCAATTCAAGGCTCAAAGTGAAATGCTGCCACATATTAGGGATATTTCATGGGAATGTTGTTTTTGAATGAGTAAACAGTAAGTACGTAAATAAAAAATAAAGGAAACTTTTGAATGGGTGTGCTCCACTTCTGAAAGAATAATACTTTTTGGTCAAATGACTAATATTGCACAGTTTGATTGATTTTAGTAGCAATAATCAAAAGGAAAAAGCAAAATGAAACTTAATGACACAGTATCACAAACCTGTCTTATGTACAGATGTAAATGTTCACCAACTTTTTAATACACAAAAATTAAGCTAAGTATTTCACAGATTACAAAAAAAAAATTAAACACAAATGACAAAAAAAACCAAAAAAAACCCAAAAAACACAACCAAACAAACAACCAAAAAACCCCTAAGCAATATAATTCAAAGTTCATTTTTCTGCCAGAATTCAAAGACCAAACTTTTTTTTTCATGTGGCCAATGATGGGATTGCTGAAGGACTGCAACATTCTCCTACTGCTTGCAGAGACACTCACATACCTGTGCTGAAGTGTAAATGATCCTATGAAGAACAGTTAAAGAAAATTTTCCACAAGTCCTTTCAATTACTGAGGTCTGCAGAAACAAACAGCAGCTCCTTGACAAACACAGGAAATGCTCCATAGGAGCTCTACAACCTCAAAAGACTAAACACTGTATCTTATCGAATACAGAATTTTAAAGAGGGGGAAGGGCAGTTGCAATACTGCCTTTTCATACTTCTCCATCTGACTAGTGAAGGGAATAATAGAAATTTAATCATTTGAGCTTAGAGCTGATAGAAGTTAGCCATTACTTTTTCATTTATTTTTCAGTTGAGGTATTAGCAGGCAACAGAGACTATTTTTTAAAGAAAAATGCACAGCACATTTCAAAGGAAAGGAAGCTGCAGTGAAGAGTTTAATGGACATCTACAGTAATCCACCATACTGTGTCTGTGAAGGAAAGCAGCCACATTAATAAAAAGTAGAAATATGCAAGCCTGATAGCTATCCCATAGGAAGATTTTAACTTATGAAGAATACAAGATGATACTATTCTTTTGTGTTAGCTTAACTGTATGTTCTGTATGGGCTATAAATTTTAGAGCTTACAAAAAGTGATGGACTGGTTCTGTACACAGAGTGTTTACTTAAAACAGCAGTAGAAGCTAAGGATATTGACAAACAATTAATCTGTGGCCAAATCCTGAAACACAATTGCAAATATACCATCTGGCTCTTAAGATTTGTCTAAATGTGACTGATACAGCCCACCTGTTCTGAGAAGTTTCATTATATTGAAGTTCCACCCAATTTCTCATAGAATTTCTTTCAAGAATAAGGGTGTTCTAAATGAAGACAACTTCAGGCATACGACTTTTAAAAAGAGTAACAGAATTTATCCATTAGAGAATTAAATATGAATGTATTTAGTGGCCTCTAAAGAGGAAATTCAGTTGGTCTTGAACATAAGAGTAAAATTGGCCATATTCCACCTCCTCACCCTGTTTTCAGTGTACTTTGCCAAAAAGCATGCAAAAGATTTGCTCCTACCAGACTGAATAATATCCTAAGATAACCTGATGATGAAGAAGGACAGGAATCTTCTGGACAATCCAATTATAATCTTACCAGAGTATTTCCAGACTACTGATAAGTTGTTTTTTAAAAAAAACTAGTAATCTTTTGCATTAGGAACACTAAATTTACTACATGTCTCTTGCCAGAATTATTCTCCTATTTCCTAAATATAAAACAAAACTGCTGCTGTGCTGCACAAAACATGAAGCACAAATTAGTGACATTTAAATGATCTGTGCAAGCTTAGAAACTGTGATCAGGGTTTGAAAGATCACATTCTAACCTTCAGGATCCAACTTTGCCATAGAGCCACAGGAATTTTCTGTGAACTTCAGAAGGACTGCTAAGTTGTTCAAGTGTGGAACATGTTTGTTTCTCATCTCTAACAACTATCTAAGGCTGTGTGGAGGAGGTGGGTTTGCATCAGCAAGCAGTAAACACTGTACTGCATCACATGCAGTGACTGTGGTGTTCTGACAACAATCTGTGTAAGGGACACTCTGCATGATGGACAACACAGTCTGTCAAAAACAAACCCCATCTAACTCTCCAGTGACAGAGGTTTCACTGGCTCCTCTATCTCTACCTCGAGTTACTCAGTGATGTATGTGTACCTTGAAGGATTATGCTTACAGTAAAAACAGCATGCACAGTATATTCTGTAGAGGGCAGAGGTAATTTGGTCAGCAGCCATATGGAATCTGGGATCTTCAGAGGTAGGGAAAGAGCATGACTTCTCCACAGGCATTGATGCCCAAGCTGAAAGAGCTCACAAGGCTTCCCAGGGCACCTCTGTCCCAGGATGTCGCCACTCAGGAGATGCTTACCATGCAGTGTGGGGTTAGTAAGGCACTGCAAGTAAGGCACAGCAAGCTTGAATTGTGCAGCCCAAGGTAAGTAAGAAATCCCAGAGAGGATCAGGGACTTCACCGTGGTAAGGAATGAGCAGATCAGCAGCAACCCTTCACTGGTTACAAAACTGGGGCAACCGAAGGGAACTGAATACTTGTTTCACAATACCAGAGGAAAAAGGAAGCTCTGCAAGGATGAAGAGGGAGACATGGGTATTCAGAGCCTTTTATTTCAATGTGTTTTGCCCACAGATTTTCCTTTTTAACAAGATACTCATTCCAGTTTATTAACTTGTGTAGTACTGAAACATTCTTCTAAATCCCATTTGGTGTTTTTCAGTAAGTCAGCAGATAGGAACCCATAAACCTCTGTTACCTCTGCTATCTCTCTTATCTCTTTTCCAAACAAACACAAGCTTATGACATAAACGGATTACAAAAAAAAAAATAATTCTGACTTCTCAGTCCATCTTTTTGTTACCAATGAACACTTTTCAAAACCTACGTATGCTTGATAGTTTAGTTTGATATATAGTCTCACCCAAGAAAAGAAGAATGAAACTGCTGTCAGAGGAAGCCACTAAACAGTATTAAGTGCTCTGAGGGATGGACTTGTCAGAAAGATGGCACAGAACAAGATTTCGTCGTGACAGGAAGACCAGAGAACAAAAGCATCAGTGACCCATTGAAGAATATTATGTGGCATCTGTTTGCTCTCTCTGTAGTGCTACAAGGTGTCTGGAAAATATCCACATTGTTCATTACAAAATAATACTTAAAAAAACCTGTCCAGACATAGAACAGAACAAATAGCTGGAATATTACTCTGAAGTAATATTCCAGCTTCAACCAAACCGGGTCACTTTTCTGGGTTTTCAAAACTCACACTCTTAGGAAAACAAACAAACACCCCCAACACACACATGCACAAAACAAACAAAGAAAAAAACAACTAAAATCTGGTTGCATCTCCAACTTTCATTGTTCTCTATTCATTGTCCACTTCAGTCTGTATGCGGTACTACAACATACTTCACACATGACTCCAGTCAGTCACATTCTCTATGTCCTTTACTGCTTTCCCTCAGCCACTGTATTAAGGTTCTATTCATCACCAATCATCCTTGAACCAGCACTGCTGGTATGGGAAGCTGAGGAGTAGGGCTTGTGACCACAGCTGTGGCACCCGAGGCAGGCATCAAAGTATTGGACTTTACCAATATCTACTGCTAGAAGAAAGGGCTTCAGCTCCAAATCATCCAACTGGATTAGGAAAATAGATGATTACTAGTGGGTGCTGACATCCAGAAGTATCACTGCAATTCTCCTACACTTACTAAAATAAAAGTTAAAAAAGACCACCAAGTAGCATTCCATAAAAGCAAAATGAGGCCTGTCCTGATCTGCTTCAGCATTCAATACTGACACTGACAGCAACAGACACCTGCAGTATCTCCACCAAGACTCTTTCCAGAATGTTCATTACAATAGACAGGCAAAAATCAACGATGCTGAAGTCACCAGGAAAGATCAAGTGGGTTAGTGCTGCCATTTCTCTTCAATATTCACCTCAAGGAGGTAAAGAAAAGCTTGCAGAAAAGCACGAAAAGTTTATCAAACTGACCCAGTCTTGGTTTTCTCACTAAGTCAAGTAATTTTTATTCCCAATTGTCCTTTTCACTGACACAAAAACCTAGATACAAGATCCATTGTCATGTTCCTAACTTCTTAGTCTCTACTGCTTTTCTTCCTAGAGATGAAAATAAAGAATTTTACTTTGGAAGGGAAATTTTAACAGTAACTCAGACTGCTCAGACTCTCTTGCTTTCCTCAACAGGGGAAATTTTGAAGATTCATTTTGTACTTCCATGTGATCAAAACAGTCCACCTCCAAATTACAACGTATGTTTCTTTATCAGAAATAGTTATCAGTAAGCAGTAAATAAATTGGATTAAAATTGCTAAGGTATATTTATGAAATACTGGAACCAACTCTAATTCCTGTATGCAGTTAGATTCACCAGGGCACTTATACAGTAACACTATTCATTAATAATTATTAGTATAATTCCCTTTATTATGATGATCAAGGAAGATTTAATTTGAAAGAAGTAACAATCATCTGGGCCCAAATCCAGCAAAGCACTTTAAAATGTTAATTTTCATCATGAAAATAACCAACTGGATTTGAACAGGACTGACATGCTTAGGTTAAGATAATCTTGGCTTTGTTAAGCCTATAAATGGGAAAATCAAGTAGAACCATTATAAAAGTAATCAAAAAAACCCTGCCAGAAATCTGCCTCAGTATTACACCATTATCATACCGTCTCCAAGGAGCTGCTTTCTTCTGGGACACCACTAAGTAAAAGGAAAAATTTTATAGGAACAAATTTGGAAGAAAAAAATCCATTAGGGACCCAATGACTCTTGAAACAAACATGTAACAAAGAGCTGGATGATCACAAGATCAATATTAGTACATAAGGCCAAGATTCAAGGGTCTAACCTGAACCCAAAGACTGAAGCAGGTCTTCCACATCTGATTTTGAAATGTATTTCCTTTTTTACTCATATTCTCCAAAATGCAGTTGCACAAGCTCCTTCAGAAACAAGACATGGCCTAGGCAATTGGGCGTTCAGTCACAATTTATAGAAGAAAAGGAAGAAACCCAGGAAAACATTTTATTAAACATCTTGGCAATATCTGCCTTTGGAGTAGCTGGGAGATGATCACAGCAGTTACAGATAAACTGCCAAGCCTTTGTAACCTCTCTGGATAATAGATTGAGATTGGTCCTGGGGAAAAATACTTAGGAGTGTTTGTGAACAAACAGCTCGGTATGACTCAGCAATGTGCACCTGCAGCCCAGATGACCAACTCTGTCTTGGGCTGCATCAAAAGAGGTGTGACCAGCAGGTCAATGGAGCAGATTCTGCCCCTCTATCCTGCTCTTGTGAGACCCCACTTGAGTGCTGTGTCCAGCTCCCCAACACAAGGAGGACATGGATCTGTTGGAGTGAATACAGAGAAAGACCACTAAGGTGATCACAGGGCTGGAGCACCTCTCCTATGAAGACAAGCTGAGAGAGTTGAGGCTGTTCATCCTGGAGAAGAGAAGGACTGGGGAGCCTTTAGAGAAAGTGCCTAAGGTCTTTTAATCACCTTTAAGTGCCTAAAGGTGCTCAAAAGATGGCTGAAGAGGGACTTTTCACGAGGGCATATAGTGAAAAGAACAAGGGGGAATGGCCTTAAGCTGCAGGAGGATGGGTTTAGCTAAGGTATTAGAAAGACATTTTTACTGTGAGGGTGGTGAGGCACTGGAACGGGTTGCACAGAGAAGTTGTGGATGCTCTATCCCTGGAAGTGTTCAAGGCTGTATCAGATGGAGCTCTGAGTAACCTGGACTAGCAGATGATGTTCCTACCCATGGCAGGGGGTTGAAACTAGACAATCTTTAAAGTCCCCTCCATTCCAAATCATTCTATGATTCTGTGAAGAGATCCAACCCCTTTTATCTTACCCAATGCAGAGAGCCTGTCTCTAAGGTTGTGATCCTGTCACAATATGTCAAGACTACAAAAATCTACATATCCATCTGCTTAAGAGAAGCAGGACACCTGTTCAGAGCTCCCTCCAGAAATGTGTTCTCTTTTGACCAAAGACAAAAATCCAATCATGGTGTCCAGCCTTATTGATATGTATCTTTCCTTCTTTTTCTTCCCCACAAACCATGAAAACAGTAGTGGTCAAGGAAGAGTGTATTTGAGTTTCTGTAGTGTAATTTAAACTGCATTTAGCTGCAGCAGAATTAATTCTAAAGAACCCAAATAAACTGACAGCAGTTTTTGAGAAAAACATAAACCTGCCTTTTTATTCTACAACACCTGATCATCCTCTCCTTTTACATTTTTTTCCTTCTTATTTCAGGCCAATTATAATTTTTGCATATATATTTCTTTTTATGTATAGAGTCCAATAAATTTATCACCAGCATCTGATAACAAAACCTCTGCCTACACCTCTTGGCTGTCTCTTGCCCTATGTTAGAGATTTCTCCTTCTAAATTAATTCAGCACAATTAGAAATCAAATATACAATGAAGAGTTTTGCACAAAATCACATTTCAAATGCTCTGTCCAGATTTCAGACACTTTTATGATGTAACCTACCAAATTCTAAGTGCAGGTTCCTACCTCTCTTCTCCTCCCCCTGAGCAGTCAGTGAACACTAGGTTCTACTCCAGTGTATGCAGCATTCAGAGACAACCATTTCCCATCTCTCCATCCACCGTTCATTCCTATAACACACATTTTTAATTAGCCTTCACAACTATCTTTATGCTTACATTATTAATGTTCCTAAAGTAATGTCAATGAGAGTCAACGTTACATACTAAGAACTTTTAATCTCAAATCAACCACCTCCCTCTGCCTACTCAGAGCATGCAAAACTACCTGAACAAGAAAGTCAGGAAAGTAGGAAAAGATGCAAAGACCATTTTAAGGTTTATATGTTGCATGATGTTTCATCTCTCTTAAATATCGCTCAGTACCAGAAAATACGATTACAAATATCATTAAGTGTAAGTAAAACAAATTATATTTGAGTTGCTGAAAGGACATGCACTGCTTCTGGAATGTAAATGGATTGCCTGACTCATTCAGGCTGAAGGTTAATCCTGAGCTTTCAGAAACCAAATGGAATAAAAGCAAAAATCCCCACCCCACCACCAAAAAACAATCTAATTAGTGATATGCAATTTTGTATAGCTCCTAAACTTGAGGCAAATACTTTACAATGAAAAATAGGGTGACAGTCTAGACTAAAAGGTTTATCTGTATGCCATGTGCTGCAGGATTCTGTGGACATAATCAGCTAGCTCTGGAAGCAGCATCAGTAGAGCTGTCCCCAGCCTGCTGGAAGAGCCCAGGACCTGATGCGGTTGCTACACTGCAATTTTACATAACAGTCTTTCCCACCTTGGTGGCAAAAACATATCAGGCATCTCCAACAGGTCATGGCATTGTACAGACTGGCTCATGCAAAACAAACTGTATTCGTATTTCATGATTATGCTGACTTTGTATGCCATACACTAGCCATGTCCTGATTTGAGACTTCAATTACAACTCCTCTGTACTGCCTTTTCTTCTCCCTCTCATCTCTCCAGATGCCTCAATTTCCTTTCAAATAAAGGCTGGAAAGAAGCTGTGTTGTATTTAAGGAGATCCTCTAACATAAAAGTCTAGTTAGAGTGTGTACATACCCCAAGATCAGGATTTTGAAGTATACCACAGATGGAATGCATCCTGTAGGCAAACAGACCTTAGCTTCATTTATCCCAATCCTACCCTAGTTAAGAGCAGCAAGTAGGAGCATAAAGAGAAAAACGTTTGGATTACTGCAATAAATATCCTTTGTCCTCAACCTTTTCTAAGTTTATGCCCTCAAAAAACAACCCAAACCAAAACAAAAAAAAAAAAAAAAGAAATGCATTCCCCTTATCATCTCTCAGAATAATCTTTGGCTGTTCTTCAGAATTTTATTAACATCCTTAGATACAACAAACCAACAAACCATAGTGCTGACTTCACTAAATAATTTAGCAAAATGTTTCCTTTTATTAATTTTAAAATACTTTTTGAATATTCTGTAATTATGTCACTTTATTAGTATTATTTAAAAATTAGATGAAACTTCATACACAGATGGTTAACTTCTGTTGATGAAATTGTAGTTCTCCACTTATACCTTTGTTAGAAGTTTTGCATCTGCAAAATGAACTGCCCTAATCAATGAATTTGCCAAGTAATTCATCCATATGTCAAAACATTTCTCAAAAATGTCCACCTATTCATATTTTTGAAGGCTTTATGCTGTCAAATCATTTACTTTGTTTTTTTTTGTTTGTTTTGTTTGTTTGTTTTTTTCTCTGAGGTCCTCTTCTTTGCACTATTTCTTCACACTTCATTCTTAGTACTTCTATTTTTATTAAAACTAATTCCCATTTAGGTGCAATACCAGTTTTTCTCTGTCCCACACCTTACCACATGCTCTTTGCTGAGCTGTCGGACACACTGGTGACTCAAGGACAAGAGCAGGCCAGTGCTGCTCATATCTTTCCACACTGGGAACCTGCATCTCTGACTGCCTGTCAGACACCAAACTGAACAAACTTTTTACAGCACTCAGAAAGAATGTTTTGTTCAGCTCAGCCTGTACAAGGTACATTATCTGATTTCCACTTTTCTTTGTTCTAGTTTGATCCTGAAGGCCATTCCAGGTTTTATAAAAGCAAGCCCTCCAAATTAATTTTATGTCTTGTTTTAGAAATTATTTATAGTATTCAAGTCCTTTTGTCACAATACATTAAGTAAATATATTGATACTAACAAAAATAAGAACATAAATTGCTAGCTCTCAGACTAATACCAATGGCTAAATATTTAAAGACACTGTGACTCCATTATGGAAATTCACTTTTTTAAATGGTCGTCTGGAGTGACATTCTTAGCCTACTTCGATGAGCACTAATACTAATCTGTTCAAAGACCAGAGGAAAGGATTTCTGAAGCTGCAAGTCAGACTAGTGTCAGAGGACAAATCCAAAAAATGGCTCACAGCTAATAATTCCACAGATAAAACATGAAGCAAAATGGCTTTAGCTGCATTAAGGACTCTTAATTTCCTACTCATTCTCATCTCAGAGGCATCATCTCTAAAACTCCTTATTTGGTGAATTCAGTAATTACACTACTTGAAAACTGAAATATGAATGATGACATGAAAAAAGATTAGGGATTTGTTCCATGGGAAACAGATTTATTAAAATAAGATCTCCTACAGACTGAAGTCTGACTTCTCTCACTCTCCTTAAATAAAAAAAATTTCAGCTTCTCTCCCACCACACGTACTTCCTGACATCTCTTCTGGGCAGGAGACAGCACCTGCTGTGCTTAGCCTGGAGGTATGTATATGTTGATTGCTGCCAAGAAAAATATGTAACAGCTTTCCACTCCTGAAGGGGTCTGATTTGAGTTATTCCTCTTTACTGAGCCACAGCCATGGCTGAACTTGTAAGAAGCTGATTATCTTGAAGACCTCCACGAAAGCTCCTTCCTATGTTCTGGGAGCTAGATCAGCAGTTCCAACTCTGATAAAGAGAACTGACATGCAGCAAGTGATTTCCTTGGGAAACAGTAAAACATTACACCAAACCAAAGCTCCATTACATCAGCAGTGCTGGCACCAAGAGCTCTGTGAAAATTTCAGCAGCTTGTTAATTTTTTTGAGGTATGTAACAAATTACTGTCACAATATCGTTAAATATACATTAAAAGTATATCTTAAAATGTGTATTTTGAATTTTACATGCAACCTACATGCTACAGTTCATATATATAGTTACATGAACATGTGTTAATAATATATATAAGGTATGAAATAAACTCCCAAAAGCACTTGGATTGTAATGATGATTTTTAATTTTAATTTTTTTTTAACTGTAGGCCCTTATCAAAATAGAAACCAACCTAAAGAGGTTGATACTGCACAACTCCAAGGCTCGGCAGCTGGGTATGAAGTGACAGTGGTTGTTAACACAGCTACGTCTGAACACAGCCCCAGGACTGCACCTAAACCAGGCAGAGCAAGGAGCTGGAATGGCTCACAAACCAGCTGCAAGGGTGGTTCCATTAGCTACTCAGTTGTGAGTCTTCACAGCTTCTACATCTTTCTTCAATTTTATCATGAATATAAAGAACCTTCAGTTTTACTCTGCATTGAAAGAAAGGGTCAAACAGGATTTGCATCTCACCCACTCTACTGCTGTCTCTTCCATGCCTTCCCCAAGGGTAGACTGGCTTTCACTTGAATCTAAAGTCTCTGAAATCCCACCCTTTAATACCCAGTGTTCCTTAAATATTTTCTTTCCTAAACCCCACAAAACTGCTTATTCCCTTCTTAGTTACACCCCTGAGGAAGAACTAGTCCAGAGTTTGGTTTGAGTACTTTGGACAAATAACACTCCTTGTTTTTGTCAGGTGATTTCCAGTCAGCCAGGGAATGCCTCTGAGAAACCCTCTGACAGCCTCCTGGTTCCTTCCCAGCTCCCCCTCCCAGCCCTGCACTGAGAGGTGTTGCTCAGAGCTGAGTAGTATTGCTGGCAACCAGCTGCTTCTTATACCTGTAAAAACATCCACAGTCTGATTGCTTCTGTCACAATTTCCCAGATGCAGTTTGGCTATTACATGCAAATGCCTCTCATGAAATGACTACAC
Organism: Formicarius rufipectus; assembly: GCA_013399695.1. Classification (NCBI taxonomy): domain Eukaryota; kingdom Metazoa; phylum Chordata; class Aves; order Passeriformes; family Formicariidae; genus Formicarius; species Formicarius rufipectus. Next base: position 634,624 of record VXAU01005466.1, on the reverse strand, counting down.
AAAGCTAAATGAAAGCCTCCTGTCAAAACAGAGCTTGTGATAAAGACACTGTTCACAGAATTGACATGGAATTCACAGACATATTCCCAGCCTGCACAAACATTGCTCACTTTGGAAAGTATGGTTTTTCATTGTTCTACAAAACGAGGGGAAGAGAGATCAGAAATACACAGGTTGCATCCCACACCTAAATACAATCCTCAGACAAATTCTGTAAAAATTGGTTATCAGGAGGGAAGTAACTGACAGAAAGTTAGTGCAGCTCACGAATGTACTCTTTAATAACTCATCTGAATTTCACTAGAAAAACTGATAGAATGGATTTTATAAAGTAGTGCTGAAAGCACAAAAAAAAAAAAAATCACACACACACATACACAGCCAGAACATATCTATTTTGCTCCCACAAAACAGAGCAGGGCTCAGTAGCCTAAGCAAGGGGGACACTTCAATTATAAGCCACAGCTGAGTCTAAACTTCAAAATATAACTGAAGACAAATGAAGCTCAATCTCCTTAACCATAATAAAATGAAACACACACTGTTGTTCTGGGTTTCTATTACTGTTTAATTTCAGATTAAATTCTTTATTAACTACAATGTATCTTGTTCCTATAGAAGAGTATTTTCATCAACAAGCTATACTGTGAAACTAAAGACAAAATATTTTCAAGATGCAAAAAAGCAACATTGTGCTGGCATCTGCTGCCATTTTCTCTTTCCCCTGTGCAGACCTGGTAGAGAGATGGCAGCTGGTGGGTTTGTCACCCTCAGTGCTTCATGCCTGTTATTTTTTATGCAGGACAATTACTCACTGCTTATAAGATCACTGCATTAGGTTTATTTTAGCTAGGGTTATGAACAGGCTGGTAGAAATCTGTAAGGGGCAGATGCCATAAAGAGTCTTTACTTTCTGTCTTCTTTAGGCAGTGAAGAGAGTAACTCCTGGTGGGAGTTTAGTGGCCTAAAACCCTTAATGAGCATTGGATTTCAGTGTAAGCATTTACTCCAGAAGGATTAAAACAGTGACAGAGAGAAAAATGAGCTAAGAAAAATGGAGTAATACAGACAGGAGGAGAATGAGAAAAAAAAAAATCTCAACAGAAGAATAGAGAGGAGGACCACCTAGATCAGTCTGTATCCCAGAAACAACACTCCGCACAACTTCGTACTTTGAATGCCTGTTTTTGACAGAGCTCTAGAAACAAATTTAAGTTTCAAAATCAAGTTCTCTCTAGTTAAAAACAAGCAGTTTCTGCAGGCCATTGCTCCTCTTGCTTCTGTAGAGAAGACCACCTCTAACAATATTTCTTTGGCCATGCAGATTTCCTCTGCCACTAAGATGAAAAATGCATCCAGGTCTCCAAAAGTGCTCTGCAGTTATAGTCTCTGGTGACTGCAGACTCAAACCTATCACGAACATCAACAATCCACCTGACACCACTGTCACCTACAGCTGTGGAAGCCACTTTTCTGATCCATTATCTATCCTATAACTTATCTCCTGGGAGGACAAACACCCAACTTGGATGCTGCCAAAACAGACACACTGTCTTCCCATCAGCTCCCAACACAGCTCCTCTCACCAGAACAGTACAGAGCAGACAGTGGATGGCCTCTCTGCTGTCCTCACGTGATGAGTACCCAGGAGCTGAACTCATAACACCATTATTCAAACTAATATTAGATTTTTCTATGCTACTTCAGCAGTAGCACAGTGAGTCCTAATCTAATCTGCAGAAGTAATAGCTGAAATATTAATGTTGCTTTTGGCATTTGCAATGCTCTGCACTTAAAGGGAGATCCTAGTAAGTTTTTGAGAAACTTTCAAAGGTTAAAACAGTAGCCAAGACACACTCCATATTAGTTAAACTCTTTACAAGGGATTACTGAGACTCTGAAGCTTATCCTGTGAGATCACACAAATATCAAACAAGTATCTAAACCTACTGCACATGCTTGAGTACCTAAAATGGGGATCAACCAGAAGAGACCAATTCAATTATAATCTATCTTCTCATGCATATGCATTACTGTGCCTTTAGACATGAAGATGTATGCAGGTGACATTAACAAGAGATAAGGAACTGTTACCAACACTGCTGTTTAAATTACCATGATGCAGCATTAGCAGAGCACATATAACTCGGCCATTTGTTACGCCCTGTCTGCAAAAGCAGGTATGCACTAGTGAATCATTTATAATTCATATTTGAATCAGATTCTTATCAAGCTCTCAGTTAAGAAGTACTATGTTTCCTCTATCCTTTTTCAATTTTAGAATTGTATTATTTCAAAGAATAAGCATGAAATCTTATCTGTAAAATGGAGAGCTATGTTACCAAAAAGCTCCCAAGCAAACTCAGCAAGGACCAGGAAATCAGCTGAAGGTGCACTTCTAGTGGGATGTTTTAGCCATCCTTGAAGAGATAAACAAGAGGATTATATACTAATACATAAATACTCTTAGAATTCCTATGGAAGTATGCTTTTGCATTTGGTAAAATTAACACCAGTACATGATGTTACTGAAGTCATTACTCATATTCTGCATTACTCCTCGAAACAACACCTCAAAAGAATGTTTAAGACTAAAGAAAAGTTTCTATACAGTCACAATTGTGAAACATGCCTCAGGCAAGACCTAAAGACTTGCAGCCTATCTGGTTTATTCAAAAGAAAGATAAGATGAAATCACGTATTCAAGTACCAGCACACAATAATAGATTTCATACTAACTGCAATGTATTTAACACAGGGTGGGATTCATACAGGCTATTGTTAAAAAAGTCAGTAGTGTAAATGTTGATCTCTGATCTCCTCATCAGGAGTCCCTTCATAGTTAATAAGCATTTTTAACAATGCAAGTATCAACAACTGGAGCATCATACTGAGATGCCCTTTAAATAACCCCATGCATTTCAAATTAACATCTGTATTGGGAAAAAGTTCTGTGGTCTGCGACTGCCCAGTGATTGCTGTGGTGTCCTAAAATCTATGAATAACAACTGCTTTGCACAATCTTGGAAACTTCAGTAAGCAATATTCTGCAGAGTTAATCCCTTTTTGATTAAAAAACCCACACTGTTCTTGATGCAAAACGAAAAATCACATATTGAAGACGCCAAGAGTACTGCAAGGCCATTTGGCACATCTTCCTCAAGAAAAGGAGGTGATATCCAACCTCAGCAACAATACCAGCGGTTGGTTAAACAAACATCTGGATAATCTTTCTCCCACTGGGCCTGTGCTGACGAAGGAACAAGGGAAATGTTCTCAGCATCTCTAACTGTTCTGCTCCTACATCTACAATAAATTACGCTGCTTACACAAGTACTACTTCTGAGCAAAATACCAGTTTAATTTCGTCTTGCAAATGGAGGGCTTAGGGGTTATTTTCAGAACTACACAGTCTCTGTCACTTCAGTTACTGTATTTCCTCCAAAGGCTATTGGTTTTTGTGAGCAATCTAGAAGAGACTTCTCTGCACACCCACAATTCAGAAACGTCTATGCTTGAAGCTCAGTATTTGCTGCTGATTGATGATTCTACTCACTGCTTTGCAACAGCTACCTATGCGCTTCAGTACTGTCCTAGTGAAGTCCAAGGGTTTTATCACCAGTGGCAGCAGCTCTTGGGAGGTGCCCTTCAGTAGCATGCCAGTCACATTTTAACTACAAGTGGAGTCTAACAATACTGACACATGTTAAGAAACTGCAGTGGTAATCACAATAAAGCATGTATGTAGCTGCAAACACAAACTTTAAAAAAAGATTAATTTTTGAAGGCACACACTACTACCTACCTCACAGGAAAGTGCATTGAAAAAAGAAATATAACTGAAACAGACAATCTTAGTTGGATCCACCTCATCTTTTCACAGTCCCTACCTGTGTCAAACACCCACAGAAATTTAAAAAAAAAAATAAATAAAAATTTCCAAACAGAAAAAAGGCAAGATAAAAAAATTGGGCTGTCATCGTGTTTCAGTATATCAATCAATAACTCCATTTCTGCAAATTTGCAGCAGTTTCAATAGATACTGCTGTGCACAGTGTTACTGCTGAAAAAAACATGTTCATTTCCTTCTGAATACAAAAATCTCAAAAGCAAAACTAACTGCAGTGTTGGGAAATCTGGTGCATATCCAAAATAGCTCAGAGGTGACGTTCTTCTATAAGAAGACAATGTTATACATTTACATTTCTGCCAGTTACAGTGGCTGCTCCATGAAGTGCAGACCACTCCCACAATATAGGGATAAGAATGTGGAGCAGCAGGAGCTGAGGCAGTTGAGTATTTCATCTCTCTTGAGCAGAGTAAGATGAGATTGCACTCTGTACTGGCTGGCACAAACTCTTGAACAAAAAATCTACTATGTGGTAAACAAACTGGCCTTTGTACTTTGGTTTTTTTTGGCCTTTACCAAGAGCATCTCTTTTAAAATACTTCAGTAATTCGAAAATAATTATCCCAATATATAAGGCAGCTGCACAGTTGTAGAAATTACTGTGCAATAATCAGGATGTACCCTATGAAGGCCTTTCCAGGAAAATGTTGATTGTAACTGTTGCTGCTCATTTGAACATACACAAAATAAATTCTGCAAGATTACTGAGAAATATTTAGTCTGAAGTAACAGTTATATCCAAATACAGATCTAATCTTTCAAACTGTGAGGCACTATAATATCTGATTTTAATAGGAAGATACTCTACTGCTTCACAGAAATACAGCTACATATGGAAAGCATTAGTTTTTAATGTCTGTATATTTCATTAGCTCACAGCATACTTCAAAGAGCTCTGTTAGATGAGATCCTATACCTTATGCAATAATTAACACAACTGCAGGACTTGTGCTAAATACATGATGAATAATATACTTGCTTCTCAGCCGTCCTGGAAAACAGATGAGAGTCATCGTGCTTGGCCTTGTTACAAAATCACGTCTCTGAGTCTGACTGTGGGAGAGGCACACAATGGGCACCTTGTGCCACCTGCCTGCACACAAACTGCCACAAGTGCTGAGTCCTACCAGAAAGTGTTCCTCTGTGGCAGGTCAGCACAGCTCAGCAACTCTCCCAGTCCTGACAAAACATGAACAACTGACACACCCTACACAACACTGACTAATCCCACAAGGTCAGAGAGGAATAGGGAGGATGCAGTGTCACATTACAGCTGTGCTGCCCTACCCCCAGCCTCTGTCATTTTACATGACAGTCATGGTCTAAAGATGGTGAACACAGCTATATGCTTAGCATATGACCTGCTACCTCTCTGCATCCCTGGAGCTCAGGAGAGAGCCGTGCAGGAGACAGGTAGCTTACTCCCAGCTGCTTCCTTCCCTGGGGAAAAGTTCTGGATTACATTACATTTGACCTGTGCTTGCTGCAGCTGCACAGACACACACCACGACCTCACACCCTTGCAGGCAGGTGCACTCTCCCAGCAGGAGAATAAGCAATGCTGTCTGCCACTACAGGGAAGTGCAGACTCCTGCACTTCCACCTCCCACACCTCCATTAGTACCTTTGTCCTTCACTAGGCCTTTTTTTTTGTTTTTTCCCCACACAAAGAATAAAAGTAATACTCATCTTTACTTATGACAGTAATAAATTAGAAACAGCAGGAGACTGTGGCCATTTTGAATGAAGACAAAAAGCATCAGGTATGTCCAAGCTGCTCCTGGGATCACGAGCTCATTCATAGAGAGGAATAAGCAGTTCTTTAATAAGAGAGTAACAAGCATGTACTATGCCAGTTATGGGCTTATTGGTAGGAAACGTATGACAACATGAACTTGGAAAACTGAGTGTGAGGAACAGTGCACTAAAGGTAGACAAACTCTTCCCTCAAACATAAAAGGTGTGTAAGAACAATTGTTCTGTATCTTAGATACAGAAGAGGTTTCAGGAATAAAAGAACTGTCTCACAAACATTTGTCCCATGGAAGAAAAGATGCATTTATATGCACAGAGGACAGACTGCTATGAAAGTCTGGCTACAGCAGCACACATTGCTGCAAATTTGAGAAACACACCAGCCTTCCACATTGTCACACAAGGCCAACTACTATCACCATTGGATCTGGCTCAAAAGGAGCTTCATTTACACCTGCAAATGAAAGCAAGAGCCTAAGAACAGTTCCGTAAGAACTAAAACTATCACACTGTAGTACGATGCCACACTCATAATCCAAATGGAAAGGCATCACCAAACTTCCAGAAACTCTAATCAGGCAACTGGAGTCACAAATAACTATTAATAAGATGCACTTATGTATTTGTTAATGTAGAAACCAGCTTTATGGAATGTAAATAAAAACAGCTGAACAGAAAAGTTAGCTCGCTCCAGATACTAGGTGGTAAATCAAGGTCAAGACTGAAATCATGCCAAAAAAATTATGCCATTTCACTAGCATTGAATAATATACTCATTCCATACTGTATAATACCTGTATATCATCACACAGTATATAATATATATGCTGTCATAAATACAAAAAATTTTGAAACAGACAAAAGAGATAAATATTTGGCTCTGTAAGAATTAATTAAACAGTAAAGCTGGCGAGTTTAGGGTAATTTTTCAGACAGGTTAGCTAAAGATGAATAAAAAATTAAGTTTTATCTATATTAATTTGTTCATTAAATTAAAATTAACTGAAGAAGTATGTGAAATAGAAATGTAAGGAGGTATTTAACAAAAAAACCCCCCGATGCATAATAAGAATTACTGTCATTTGGTTATATTACAGAGATACCTTGAGTTCAGTACTACAGAAATATTCAACAAAACCATTTGTCGATATATCAGTCAAAGACATCAAGGCCCAGACTCAGTAAGATTTGGGCAAGAGAAGGTATCTACAGGATTCACTACAGCATTACTCTGAGCTAGTGTTCTACTCGTCCAGCAGTGGCAAACAAATGAAGTTGTGGAAAGTAAAAGACGTCAAAGTTAAATGTGCCAGTACTAAAAAACTTTAAGACAAGGAACTATGTTTTGTCACTTGAAACCGTGACTTTCTCTGGTCCCATTCTACAAAATAACAGTGAATTTCTCTTCAGGTGTTTAAAACCCTGTATTAAAATGCTTTGTTTATATTCTTATGTGAATGATAATCCTAGGAATATAAATAAATTTAATGCAATCTTTAAGTGATCTTCAGGGAAAGTCATACCTGCACCTCCCTAATGAAAATCTAAGTATAATCCTATAGGCAACCAGATGGGTTAGAAATCACTATGCTCCACTGAGTTGCCACTGTTATTTTAACTGTCCCTCCCACCAGCTTAGTTTCCTCAGAGGCATGAAGTGTTCCTTATTGCAGTGTAACATGACTTTATATAGAAGCTCATCTATTCACTTCCGATAGTCATCACTGAGCTTGGTCATCACTGACCTATTGGCCTCCTGTTGCCCAGCAATATGTACACACAGAGCCAAGGAAGGAAAAGGCTTTAGCCTTCTCCAACCTGATCACTGGGTACCACCTTCCATGTTTCAAACATACAGACATTGCAAAATCCAGTGGGACATTCTGAAGCAACAAAAATAGAGATCAGGTCCTACGCTTTTGTGTTACACACACAGAAAGCTTTTTCACTGTGGCTTTCACAGCAGGCAGAGTCTCAGGAGTACAGACTACCCCAACCTTCAAATAGCAACTGATGGATATGGTATACATATCAAATATCAATTCAAACCAGAGAAGCATTTGAATCAAAACATCTTGCCAAAAGACCTAATGCTAAAATGTTGTATTTCTACATAGGTAACATTTAAACCTTGTTGAGGTCAATAGCACAACGTGGATTCTGTGCATGAGTTCAGCATACATTTCTGAATTAACATTGTTTCAGTCATTTTCTCTGCTGAACTGGGACTAATTATTTGCTCCTAAGAAACTCACATATTTCAGTTTGTTACTTGAATATGGTACTAAGTAATTACTTTAAAACTGTATTTAAGAACTGAAAAAAGTCACCAACCTCTAATAAGGCGGGGCTCTGTTTCCATGCAGATCCAGAGGCAGTATCTACAATTGGAATAAAGACAAGGTTTAGTTGTTGGCTCAATGCTCAGTTTTTCAATTATCAATCCTGTTCAGCCTTTCCCAGATGTTCCCAGCAATTCATAAACACAGTGGCTTCCAGTTAGTCACTTTCTTGTCCATAGACATACTCCTAAAATTCTACCAAAATTAAAACTTTAAAAGCAGATTAAGCTTATGTAGTTTTACTTTTCCTGATTACTTGTTATACAAGCTATTATCAACGGCCTTGAAAATAAGACTGGGTACATATTTAGCTTTTTTTAAAGTTATTAACATCTTATGAGAGAAACTTGATCCTAGAGTTCTTGCAGCTCATCTGACACATGCCTGCTCAGATACATGTTGATACATCATCACTTACAAACTCTTACTTTCTCTTAACACAATTCATTCTTTCCTCTATAGTATCTCTTGTGATCTCTCCTTTGACTTCTCTCTATCCATCAAGTTTTTTGCCCTTTCAGAAAGATTCAAAAAAATTTATACAACTTTGACTCTGATTTCTCCTTCACAAACCTTCTCTGATTCAGAACTGTATACTGTCAAACTACCTCCAAATCTTCATGGCCTCTCTTAGCAGTTAAGGACTAAGATCCACTATACATTCAGATCAGCCGATCTATGGTAGGAAGTACACTACAGTGGCACTACTTGGAATTTTTCAAATGCTTCCAAGACTTAGTACAGCCCAATACACTGCATAATACAGAGTACTCGCTTCAGAAGTTGGCTACACAAAACAGATTTCCAGCATACTCTTATGCCTGTATTTAATATTTGTTTGTAACCCTAGTTCATCTGTATTATGAACAGAACTTTTATTTGTATTAATAGTCAGCTGTCAATGATTTAAGTATGTGAATGTGAGCTAAGGAATTTTTCAGATATATAAAGTCCAACTGCTAATATATGACACAAACATCCAAGCATTGAGGCTCCCAAGCTGTGCTACTTGCTAGGCAGCTTAGTCAAAGTGTGCTTGCTACTCTGTTTCTATTGAGCTCCGACTTAGAGCAACGCAAAATCAGATTTGCCTGTCAGCGACTGACGACCATTGACACGATTGGAAATGCAGTAATTTCTCATAAGGTTTCATCATGTTATATAATTCCACTTCTCTCCTCTTGCTGCATGTCTATGCAGAGACACAACTTTCTTGTGGCACCTTGTCTCCTGAAGCATAATGTCACACTCTTTGCACTGTGCTGAGAGAAGACAATGGATGCTGACTGCGCTTCCAGGCCCACCCCTCCTTCCTCTTTCATGTTAAGACATTCACACTTAATCCTTTTGCTGCTGTTGACCTGGACAGAATATAAAAATATTTCTCATCTATAAAAATCTTCTCTTTCTACCTCCTCGTAAACTACTCCCAAGACCCCATGAACAAAAGTAACTTTTAACTTTTCTTACAGAGCCACAGACACAAAAAGACTCAATTTGCCATGCCTAAGTTTTAGCCTCCATTCACTTCCTAGCTGAGTACATACTTCAAGGTCAGAAGTCTTAGTATCTCTGAAAACTGCCTTTCAAGAAACAAATTTATCTCAAGTAGGAAGTTGGTGGAGTAACAAGTCATCAATGTACGCCCTCAGAATAATGCAATATATGCTGTCATTCTTCCATATCTAAATGGAAAGGTTTACATGTTTGCTTCATAATTTCTTATCTGGAATGGAAAAGAAACTACAATGCAGAAAAAAACAGTATCAAGGTTCTTAAATGGTTTTCTAAAACAGTAAGCATTTAAAGAAAGTCAATTTCTTATTAAAGTTCCCTTGAATAACTACGTATTTTTCTAAAGTGAAGCCTTGACAACTATTTCCTACCATATTCAGTGAGACTCCCAACCACTACTATGTAACTTGCTACATGTTATTTTCCAATATCCATTTGTGCAACACCAAACTCTGCCCTTGTTAATAGATTTACGTTCCTTTCTTTCAACTGAGGCTTATGACTGCTATGCAATGTAGGAAGCAAAAAAAAAAAAAAAAAAAAAAAAAAAAAAAAAAAAAAAAAAAA
>VXAU01005466.1:605848-624528 GCA_013399695.1 Formicarius rufipectus | reverse complement strand
AAAAAAAAAAAAAAAGAGCTGAAGAAATGAATAGACATTAATAGATCACACAGCTCAGCACCTCCCCTGCTTGCCACGGGCACAGTGGATGGAGGGGAGATGCTCCAAGATTCACTCCTGGTGACTAAATAAGCCATCTTCCACAGACAACTCCGGGAACTGTGACAGTATACTCCTCCATATTTAATCAACAGTACTGGAAATCTCATTACTTGTATCTACTGATACGTGAATTGAGCCACTGAGTCAGCTGGGAAGGCAGTGGCATTCATTTTATGAGGACAGACAACATTGCGCCAGGTGTTATGAAAACACGGTTTGGTAATTTTAGCTCACAACATAATGAAGACAGGCAGAAGATTTTTTTTCCAGTCTTACCCCACTTTTCCCATTCACAGTGGGCTGCAAAAGATCATTAAGTGATTTGCTTGAATCTCCATACACAAAAAGTTATTTAAAAAAACCCACAGAATTTTAGGTCATCTTTGCAGATCTAAATTCACTTCTTCAGGTTCCATCACAGCATGAAGCAAGAGAGAGAGATGCGATGGAGAAAGACTACTGCTGAACAAAATAATGCCTAAACCATCATAAAGAGCTCTTGAGAAAGCCATTTCCAGACTATGCTAATCAGAAGAAGCCATCAGTTCAGCACCAGGCACTGGCTGCGCACAGCAATGTCAAAAAAAGGGCCATTATAAATTAACCTCCATTCAGAGAAAAGCTTTTTTATAGTACTTGATACACATATTAATCCATTGTGAAGGACACTATGGGAGGAATATGTAATGCAAAACATCACCCATGGAAAATAAGAACTTTACCAAACTGAAAGAAAATTACTTTGTTTGTATCAGAAAGATATTTGTATGTTTAGAATCTACTTAGGAACAGCTTCTGCACGGCAATACAGCATGCACAGTACTCCATAAATTAAAAAAAAATGCATTGCTTTTCGTGCATGTCAAGAACCTTAGATTTTCCAAGCTTCAAGATAGACAAAGCCATCACCTACCTAGAAATATTAAGGTTTAACTGGAAATCAGCACACTAGTTTGTCACAATAAATAAATGACCTTAGTAACAACCATAAGACAAAGTACTTCTAAAAGCATAAATTGCATTCAAACTAAAGTACCTTTTTTCATATACCAACACATATGGCCTTTCCTACAAGTTATTCATAAAAAACTCCAAACAAACAAAACCAAACAAACAGGCCTCCCCCCCAACTTAACCAAACCTACAGAAAAACCCCAAACACTTGAAAGTTTACGTAACTTAGCTCTTTCTAGAGCTGCTGCAGTAACCATAGCAGTAGTAGACACACCAACCTTCTTTAAGATGAGCTGTTAAATGAACTAAGCTCAAGGGCTGAAGGCGTGGCTTGGATTCACTTAGAACACAGGTGCATTCACTGAAGGTATGCACTGGTGTACACAATTTCAGTTAATTAGAAGCCCAGTATTCAGAAAATTCTTCCATTTCAAACTTCCTTCCCATTGCCAAGGATTTGGGAAAAAAACCCAAAACTCTGAACTTTTGTGTAAACTATTAACTGTAGGGTCAGGGAAAGATCACAGAACTATCTACAACCCTACAAAAAAAGCCCAATTTGCAGCACAAGATTGGTACAGAAAAATACCAAAGGCATCAGCTAGAAAATACAAATTACAGCATAAATGAGTGAGTTAGGCAAAACCAGTTTCAGTAGTAAAAAACCAGGAAAACAAGTATAATGCAGAACAAGGAATCAGTTAATAAAGTGCAAGTACACCAACTGTGCTAGGAAACTTGTAAAAATATCTCTGAGTGGATTTAGGAGGAGGCAGTAAGGGATCCCCACCTTCATGAAACCTGTTCTTGCACCAGTGTGGTAGTGGCTCATCACAGCCTCACTCATCTGCCTCTCCATTTCTCCCTGAGAAGTATCAACACAACCAGCCTGCAGACTCCAAGGATGCTAAAAGGGTGAGTGTATACCACAGAACCAAACAGGCACTTGAAAGTCTGTGTCTAAACTAACTGTAACAGAGCTGGACTAACATAACTTCTGTAATTTGATGAGAAAGTTAAGACTATAGTTAGGATAAAGATAAACCCTTAGCTCCACCTATGACTCACTACTTTGTCCCTGTAACAAGAGTACAGACCCTGCAGCCCCAGGCTGAGCACGAGAGCCCTGCCTCGAGCAGAGCTCCTGCAACAGACAGAAGAAGTTACACTTCCAGCTGTCACCACTGATTTAAGATGAGGTTAAGCAGTTTTTACATCTCATCACTTTCCACAAGGTGCAGGCTGTTCATTAGATACTGAGGTCTGCAAAGATGGGCAACAAGATCCATGAGCAGTGGACATCCAAGGTCTTGCCCTTCTTCAGATGAGTCCGTTGCAAATCCAGGCTGTAAACAAGACAACTTTCCACTACAAAAGAGAACACTGTATTGGGCTAAGAGCCTCAGTAATGCTTGCTCCCCATTTATTCTGCATTTAACTCATGGCCAAAGCCAAGGCACTGCTCTCAAAAGGAATTAAAATTGTGTATTAGTAGTCAGGCAATCATATTGGAGGCATATCACAAAGCAGAGAGGCAGCTATAGTTCCTGCTGGGAAATTACAAAGACTTTTATCCTGAAAAGATTTATGTATCAGGAACTCTATTCATGCAAGTAATCCTGCAGGAGTGGGACCTTATTTAATCTCTCTTCAGAAACTGAGCCCATACAAACAGCACATAGTTGTTTATATCATTGTTCTACCACTAACTTAGCTGTAATGTTGCTAATAGGATTTCCAACATATTAAAATATTACTGAAATAATAAAAACAATTTGCATTTGAAGAGCATATTGTCTAGTCCAAACAATACAGAGGATCTTCTCCATCTCTGAGGAAATCTCTAACTTACTACTTTCAGACAATGATATTACTCATCAAAGAGTGTGAGACAGAAATTGATTCTGGCAAGGCCAAAAAGATCTGCCTGTGGCAAGCAAAGCATAAATGTGAGTGTCTGTTGTTGTAAATACAAAAAGAGGTTAAAAAAAAAAAGAGAAAAACAAAGACGCTTGCTATTTGACAGACATGAAATCTCTTCTATTAAACCACCCTTTGTTCTAGAGAATCTTTAAGCTAGTTTTGTTAGTATTGTTCCACAAACCATGTGACATAAACTTCAGTTACGTAAATAACCATCCTACCACATACTACAGCACTAGAAAACATTAAATGTCTCTGTAATGTGCTGTGTGTGTGAGATCTAGTTTTTCAAATGTCTCAGCACTGAACAAGTTAGAACCACTCTGAACTGCAAATCCCCTCATTTCTGTATGACTTTAATGCTCATCAAACATTGGAAAATAAAGAAAGCAATTTATTTCACAGCTACCCTCCCCACCCCCACACGATTTATTGACACTTGGGAAATTAAAAAAGCTTCCCTAAACAGATGGGAATATTTAAATGGCAACCAGTATTTTGAAGGAATTTTATTCTACACTCAACATCAAGATGTTCCCTCCATGCCACTCATTATTAAAGGGGTATTTTCAAGCTCTAACTTCACTGACATTTGTGTATCTTTAAACTGCTAGTTCACTGAAGGACAAAACTACATTATTAGTTACTGGATCTCAGTGATCCAGCAAGTATGTTTGGACAGCTCAAACACTGAGCATTAGATGCATAATGGTTTGTGAGGTGTTCCTGTTCCAGCCTGTGCTGGTTTTGGCTGGGACAGTCAATTTTCTTCACAGCAGCTGGTATGGTGCTGTGTTTTGGATTTGTGCTGGCAATAGTGTTGATAAGACAGGGATGTTTTAAATACTGTTTAGCAGAGATTACAGAGAGTCCAGGCCTCTTCTGCCCCTGATCCCACCCCACCAGCAAGGAGGCTGAGGGTGCACAAGGAGTTGTGACAAGACACAGCCAGGACAGCTGACCCCAAACTGACCTCAGGAATATCTCAGACCAAATGGCATCATACTCAGCATATAAACCTGGGGGAAGAAGGAAGAGGGCGATGCTTGGAGTGATGGTGTTTTTCTTCCCCAGTCACTGTTAACCCATGACAGAGCCCTGTTTTCCTGGGGATGGCTGAACACCTGCCTGCCCATGGGAAGTGGGAATGAATTTCTTCTTTTGCTTTGCTTGCATGCACAGCTTCTGCTTTCCCTAGTAACTGTCCTGATCTCAGCCTCTGAGTTTTCTCACTTTTAGTCTTCTGATCCTCTCCCCCATCCCACCAGAGACAGAGAGCTAGCGGCTGTTGGTGCTTACTTGCCTGCAGAGGTTAGACCATGATTTAGTTTAGTCCCAACCCCAAATGACTCAGACTCATGTGAACAAATTCCATTTACATATAAGCTGTTACAGCCAGATGAGTGACAACACCACCTAGATCATTAGAAGGGCACATCTATAAAGATTTAGGTGGTATTTCAGTAAGGTACCAGTATTTCAGCCAAAGGTGGTGTTTCCAAGGATATTTTTCACCACTGACCAGAGAAATTGGTAAAGCTAGATAAGAAAAGTGCTTTCCTATTTCAGACAAACCATGTTAGGAAGTGGAAATGAATCAAATGTTTACTGACTCCCTCACTCTCATGTAATATAACACTACTGTATTTGCTCAGAAAGATAATGTGACAGTTTGAAAAAATGGCTGCAATAGAAACATTTGCTGAAACAAAAATCACCAAATCAAAAGGTTTGCCAGAGTGAACTAAGCTCAAACAATTTATCAAGGGCCTCCAAATTTAGGGTTGTCAAAGATCCATAAAATATTTCTGTTAGTACATGAAAGAAAAATCATCCTTCACCCTCAAGAATAATGTTAGCAAAGTGCATTCAACCCATTCAGGCAGAGTTATGATAACAACCCTGTTCACCTCTGGACATGGAGACCTTCAATCCATCACTATAGAATTTGACAAAAATGTTCTGGGAACTGCCAAAAGGTTCAGATTTAATTACCACTGGGATCAATAGAAAGAAATATTGCAGAAAATTACGAGTTCTACATCATTTAAGTTTTCTGATTGCTGCCTTCTGGGCTTCAGAGGCAGCCTGCTTTACCTTCTAAACTCTAATTCATCTGATCTAGAAAGAGTAATTAATTTCTACTCCAGAGAATATAAAACTGTCACCACTTCAAAGTATCTTACCCAGGCCTGGGTTTACTGGGAAGAGTAAGGAGTTACATCTGCCCTTGTTTCTATCATGCAGAACAAAATTAAATGAATGATGCAATTCTTCATTATGGGATTATCAGACAGTCAGTGCATGCTCAATACTAAAGAGAGAACTGGATTTAACTCTACTTACGAAATCAGAAAGCACATTTTATCTGCTCCTTGGAACCAACCAAACAATTTTTGGTATGAGTTGGAATAAGACTGCTTTAAACTTTCTTCCAGGTAGAAGGATGGTAAATAACTCAGTCTAAGAACTTAGTCTCAAACTGGATGACAAAAAGAAAAATCACTAGTAATTTTGCAACCTGCAAGGTACTAATTTGTTTCTCTGACAAAATCAGATGGGATATTCAAAACAGCACTACCACAAGTATCAAGCCTCAAGAAAACCAGAAAAGTTTACAGTGTATTGTGGCTCCTCACTAAAGAGAGGATATCTTTGCTGCTCTGGCACATCCTCAGAGTCACATTAGTCACAACTACCATGGACTAAATGGCTTCTGGAGCACCAGCTAAGAAAGGAACTCTCCCACAGAGAGCACTGTACCTTGGTCTGACTGGCGTAGATCAGCAGCTTCTGTAGAACAGATTCCTCCTGGGCCAAAGACTTTCCTTCACCTCCAGCTTAGGAGAACATCAGACTGAGTAAATGCAACTCTTCTTCTGCAGAAATGATTGTTGAGGCAGTTCCTTTCACTACACCAACTCCCTCCTGCCTCTGAGGAGGTCAGATCTTACTGATTCTCCATGACAGGAAGAAAGCTAAATTCTTTGCCCCAATTCCAGTCTTTGCTACGGATATTTAAGTGCCTTTCTATGGCTCTAACAAGTCTCAAAAAGCCCTCTAGTGCTTATATTTCATAAACCCCAGGAATCAGGAAAAATAAATGCTGATTTCATTATGTTTCTCTCTTACTTGTCTAGTTATTTCTAGCAAGCCTGCACTAATAAATAAATAAATTCTCCCAGAAGAATTTGCAAAATAATAGCCAAATTCTGCTCTGACTGAAGTCACTGCTAAAACTTCCACCAATCAAACTAGATATCAGATCCCATACTAACTGTACAGTCTCAACAGTGACCACATCCTCATAGGTTTTCTCCCCTTGCAATATGAACTCAGAGGAGATCATTCATCATTGCATATTACCAAAGTATTGCAAGAAAGATGTACACTGCTTACGGAATTCTTGCAGCCTCAATCATGGTGCTTTAAACCCTGCCCTCCCCTGCACGGTCCCTTGAAAGCAGGTAGCTTATGTTTGTATAATCCAAAGATGATGAACTGTATGATATGCAAAATCTAGATTTGAATTATTGTTTGCTTTTGTCCTTGCAGTAGCACACATACATCAGGTGAGTGTACACATATCAAGGTTAAGCTTCAAAATCTAAGGTTATGTAAGACACAACTTTAAAGGAAAGTTATTGTTTCCCTTTCAATACCACTGAAAGACAACATATCTCTGTTTACACCCTTGTCAAACTGAAATTCTGTTTGTGTCAAGGACGAGTTGTTCCTCACAACTGGCTGAACTATGCCTACTGAACTTTTCTGTCTTTTCTAAGCTTTGGCATGGCCTTAGCAGGGTGTTATGAAGTCTGGCTATATTGACCAAGTTAGGAGGCTAAAAGTGAGTAGCCAAAAACAGCATTAGAAAAGAAAATTATACATGTCTTGAGTTCCAGAGACTGATGGACTTTGAAACATGCTTATATTTTCCAAAAACTAAGTTAATTGCTTGAATGTTTAAAGCGTTATTAAACATTATTCACACTGGGACCCCTTGACATAATTGATAAGCTAGAAGAAACCTTCTCCACAGCCAGGATATCATTTTCATTGGAAGTGGGAACTGGTTCCTCCAATCTATTTCAGATCTCTCATCACTAGGCTAGAAATTAATTTCTCACATTTTGTTTACATGGTAATTCTCAAAAATAAGTCACATAATGAAAAAAAAAAGGCACAAATTTTGAAATGTTTTCCAACTGCAGAATGAGTTTTGACATGTAAAACTTTTTGAGTCAATAAATTAAAGGTTTTGGAAGGGAATTTATCCTGTATGTTATGCATTCACTGGCGAGGGGCAGGAGGAGATAACTTACCTCTGAGGATGATGAGGACTTTATGTGGATGAAGAATTCTGGAAGATGAAAATGGTTTACAAAATATTGGTAAAGTGCCTGCTACAGGATCAACACAGCAAGATCTGTACGGATAGCTAACATGTCTTTGCTCCCTCACTTTGAGGGCTGTTGTTTAAGAAATTATTTTTGTTTTCTTTCCTGGTCTACTTTCTGTAATTACGTATTTTTGATGAAAAGCTCCCGAGAAAGGCTTGTTTCCAAGTAGTCCAATCTGTTTTTTCTTTTATTACTGTTCTTTAAAATTTTATTTTATTAAGGAAACCTTAACAATAAAACCCAGCAGGCCATGTTTTGCTCCAATCTAATTTCTGCTGCGCTTTTACTTTTTCAAAGCTTGGGAAATTAGGGAGGGAAATAATTCCCCAACTCCCATGTCTATCCAGTATGGTTTTAAGAGAATGCTGACCAGAAACTCATTTTGCTAGAACACTGTGTCCCCTGGCAAGCAAACTACATTTCTGAAATTCACAAAATTAAATAATTTCAAAGAAAGCTGCATTTAACAGAAAACAAAAAGGAGAAAAAACTTGCCACAATTCAGATGAACATGGTGACAGATTCATTGCTAAAACTAGGGCGTATTCAGACTGGGAACGCTTTTAATAGATTTTTCTCCCACAGTTAAGTTTATTCAAATAAATAAGGTTTTAGGACAGCTGAGAACCAGCAAAAAATATAGGAAGATACAAAAATGCTACATTCCGTTTTAATTGACTTGTCACAAAATCTGGAGCTCAGTTCTGTACATGTAATGTCATCCAAGAAAAGCATTAACATTTCAGGAACTCTCACTCTCTTGTGGTTAGAATCCTGTTGTCATTGGCTCTGCTGCTTCTGCATCCTCAAGTTTAGTCTTTCAAAACCAAAGCTATTGCAAAATTAGGGGGCTACTTTCAGATAAGGAAATCCAGTAGTAACCTATTACCTGGATGGAAAACTGATAAGCCAATGTTAGATATTTTAGCTCTGTTTTGACACTTTAGGTGAGCTCAAATAGCAGAGTATTACAGGCAGTCTACTGCCTAAAATTGTAAAACAGAGGTGCTTTTGCCCAGTTCTACTCAACACTTTGCATAGTTCTAGGCAAAGGAAAGATGGAAGGAATATCAGGAAATTAACCAGGCCTTGTACATGCTGATTTCCTAAAAAGTCAAGGTGTGCTTCCTTTTAACTGTACAGAGACAACTAAGTGGTTCTGCCAGAGTTAACCTTACTAGTCTGGCAGGGTCAGTGGTGACTCATAGCTAGGCAGACCTGATAGGCCACGGCTCCTTTTTACAGTTAAATTCCAATCTGCCCATCCATTTAAAAAATATTGGAGGTCTCCACGACATGGATTGTTTCCTTTTCTTCTGCCCTAAAAAACAGTTGGCCTCCTGCAATGCCATACTGTCTGGCCTGAACAATCTGCTAAGGTGCTCAGTGACCCCTGAGTACACAGCAAAGCTAGCCACTGTTGCTACTGCCTAAAGCCATAATCTTTTTTTGCTTTTTAACCCAAAATTCATTCTGCCCCAAATGAGAATTTCTTATGTTCATCATGAGTGATTTGGAATTTATAAAAGAAAACACTTGATGATTTTTTTAATGTTGACTTACTCTCAAAAAAATCTTTTTATTCCTCTGTCTCAAACACTACTTATACCAAGGACTGTCTTGCAAATGCCCCTTAAGAGATTACAGCTGCAGATGGGAGTTGAACTGTACTGCATTTTTGACATATCTAACTAAACAACTGAAAGCATCCATGAACACTGAGGAATAATATAAAGCTTGGCACAGTGTCTTTTTGGATGGTCTAACTACAGCTGTTTAACTAGCTTATATGCCAATTTGAACCTTCATAAAATTGTATATAAAGTTTCCTGTGTTTTATAGAAATTTATAGCAATTGCTCTGATAGACTACCTCAATACATGTTAAACTAATTCTCACAGCTTGTAAATGTAACCATCCAAGAGATGCCTAACAATCTGCATCTCCATTTTTAACTCTCCACCAGTTTAAATAGCTACAAATAGAACACATTCTGCTCAAAGAATTTTAATCTGGACCCTTAAAATTTGAATAAAATAAAATGTACTCTTTCTCATCAAAAAGAGAATAAGGCAGGTAAGTCTTGGTTAGAAATATTTCAATATTTATCTTCATTTTTCATCCTGAAAAACAGATTGCAAAAACCTGCATGATTTTTTTATTGTTTTGTTTCACTTCTGCTATTTACTTGTAAGAAAAATCTTCCACTACGGGCAACAAAAGTCTTCTATTATATCTTCCAATTGAAGGACACAAAACTATTATGCCATTTTTCTCAGTTACTAACCCTGAGAATTTCCCTGAGTATTTTCCAGAGATGGTAAGAGAAACTATTTTTTTCCAGAGTTAAAGAAGAGGCAGTGCCAATATAAAGTCAATAAAAATTACCTGTAACTTCTATTCTACAGATCCTCACTTTCGTATCAATTTGTGGTATGTTTTGCTGTATGTTTTGCTTGTGTTTGTGCAGGCCTTAAGAAATAAACTGGTTGATGCAGCACCACTAAATGCCAAGTGGAGGAAACAATCTAGGAGCAAGCTCACCAGCACTTTTCAACAGCATTTTTATTCAAGGAGCAGTAATGTCTCCTGTCACCTTGTAGTGCTTGCTAATGCAAGGAAAAAACTAATGCTTAGTTGTCACTAGAGACTGAGAATGTCATTTTCCTTCAGTATTTTCTTAAAAAATGATTGCTCTACATGTTTGACCGCTCTATCAGTTTGTAGATTGCTGAAGAAAAGCTTCCTATTATAGACCACACATTACCTTGCAAAAAAACCCCATGAATGTTGGGAAAAAATAGTAACAAGAATACAGTCAGCACAGAGCAGTATTAAATGTTAAAAGGAACTGCCAATGTTCTAAATAATAATGCACTATTCATCTCTGAATTCTGACAGACAGGATTTGAAATATGCTGAAGTTTCAATTTAGTTTATTCTTCAACATCTGCTTTTCCAAACCATCCCAGCTGGAGAACTCACAGAACTCTGGCACACATCACAGAGCCCAGCTGTCAGTAGACAGTGACAGCACAGTATCTCTCTCCCCTCACAGAGACTTTTACTCACAGAGAAGCACAATAATTCAGTAACAACTTGAGTGCGCAGTAAAGAAACTAAGATGAACCAACTTAGAACATGGCGAGAACGGCTAAAAAAGCCCCCAGGCAGTTACCACATTTCTAAATCCTTTCTAGCATGTGGAAAGAAGGGTCAATGAGAGCAGGAGGTGCAGGAGGCTGAAAGACAGCAGAATCTGTACAGGACCCTCTGCCCTAGAGAGCAAGTACCTCCCTGGAGAGACGACGGCACTGATTTTTGATGTCAGCAGGCATCCAGCTCTGCTAACAGACACACACATGGCATCAAGTGCCAAACTATGACAAACACAGACACGGTGATGCTGAATCACACTTGAGGGATTAAAGTCCTTCCCTTACTCCCCTTTAGCATCAAAGTGAGGTTTTTGGGAAAGCTCTTTGGTTTCTGAACTATTTTTGTTCTCCTTAGAGCAGCAAGTGATACTCCAGCTCTCCTACAGTTATCCTGCTTCAGCAACCACGAGATTTTTTTATAGCAGGCCACTGACAACATTGCCCAAACCAGCCCTGACAAAATACATGTTATACAACCTAATAGCCTGAATTGCCGGACTGGCTCTGGCAGTTGTATGACAGTTCCATTACAGCACAACTACACCAGAGCCCACAGGAGTGAAAATGTGAGATTTACTTTTTCTCCACTGATTTTAAATACTTTGAAATTACACAATGAAAACACTGCTCAGCTCTTTGTTGTCACTGCAGATGAATGCATACATAAAAATAAAATTCACTGGACCATGCTGTCATTTTTTCAAAGCATATCAACAAGTCTGACAGATGCAAGGAGGAAAGAAAGAATCGTGAGCTTACTTACACTTCACACCATCAGCTTCTTACATATAGTGCACAGTACAGCCTGGTGAAATTCACAGGCTGGTCATGGCTCCAGGATTAAACATCATGTGCTCTTCAACAGCAGAAACAATTTAGAAACAATTTGCCTTTGTATATACTTTCATTTTGAAATGGAGGAAGATTTCTCTCTACTATTTTTGGGTTTATTTTTCTCTATTAAGGTAGAGGAAGCCTGTTGCAGAATGCAGAAAATTGGATATTCTGTGAATATTCTGTGAACAATTCATTGTGCAGTTCCCAGGAGAAGCAGGCCTGTGTTTACAGATTTCAAGAGAGCAGTTCGCAGCCTTGGAGTGAGAACTTATCTGTAAGAAGAACATCTGCTGTTACTCCCCAAATTCCTTCAGAGAGCCATCATGGGATGAGTTCTTCGGGAGGAGTTAATTAACATTAAAACCTATGAACTGCGGACTTTAGGTGGCCTGAGAATGAACAGTTCTAAGCTGACCAATCATTTGATATAATGATGTAACTGAAAAGCACAGATTATAAATACAGCGTGTGATATGTTAACAAAGCTTTTTCCTTTCGGCTGGACTCACGGCATGGAGTGGGTGTGTGAGTGTGTGAGCCTTAAGGGGCCCGTGCTGCCCTGAATTGGCTCTGGGTGAGCTCTCGTGTGAGCTCTTATATTTCTATATAGATATAAATTTTTTATTTTATTTTACTTTAGAAGCCTACATAACTTAAAAAACCCAAGCTGTAGTTTAACATCTCTCTTTCCCCCCCCTTATTTTCATTTAAATCTGAAATGTAAAATTTATCTGAAGACATTCCTGTAATGAGACTCCATATAATAACATGACAGTTATCAGACATTTCGGCCAAAAAAAACCTAGTGGAGGGAGACAGGGGAAACATATAAGACCTGCATCACTCGTTATTTATTAATATACTTTTGCTTCTGATTGTCCATCAAATTAAATATTATGCCTTATATTCCAACAACATAATATAAAACACTACCCATTAGTTTGGTTATTAAGGGTTTTTTTAAAGAAAACAATGTTTTATTATGCTCCTTACTAAAGCAGAAATCTTTTATAATTACAAATTAATTTTTAAAAAAATGTAATTTAAATTTCTGTTATAAAGTTTACTACATGGCTTCAGTCCTTTGTATCACTGTGTCTAGAGAATAGTGTCCTACTTGTAAGGGGCAAACAGCTCAGGCAAAGTAGTAGCTCCCACTCAAACCAAGAAAGGTCCAAGAATGCGCTGCTGCACACTACCTGCACTAGCAATATACGACTATACATGTCTGGTTGAGGCAACTGAGGCCAAAGCATTGAAAGGCGGCACTGTGCCTTCTCTGTATGTTGTTAAGGCATACATGATACTCCAAGCGTCATCAGCACTGAGGAGTAAGTAGTCACTGTCAAGTGGATTTGTGGGTTTTGAGAAACCATGGAAAAAGTGGGTATACCCAATTTAACAAAAAATATTTTATTTCCAACCCTGCTTAGCATTAAGGTCCATATGCCAGTGAGGACAGGATGGAAATCATGGCTGGTGTTTTGTCTTCACCATGGCCAGAACAAGCTGTGGTGCAATTGCAGGGTAAAATGGATTGCATGATTTTGTTGGAGACCTGAAGATTTCTGAAGACCACTGCATACGGTAACACATGTTTGTTTATACAAGGGTAAATATATCATTAATGTACTGTGCCTAACAGACTAACAGTCATTTTTAGCATACATGTTTCTGACAGAGTAGTCAGAACTCTTACTCAGGGGGAATACTTGCATCTTATTGAACTGAGAAGTGTGGAAATGGTCTTTTAAATAGGATATTGCTAAGCTTTTTGACATTACTACAGGTATGTAGTGCAGCTAAAAATGCTTGTTTTATTTTAGACGTTCAAGACAGATTTCTGAAATGCATCCATCTCCTACCTACTTAAGGACTTACTCTTGATATTTTTACTTACTTCCTATATTACCAGCTGTGTTTATTAAAAATGTATCTATAGAAATGAGTGATTCTGGCCTTCACTGGAGGAATGATAAGTGCATACTAGTATTAGTGCACCCTTTAAAAAACATGGTTTTTAATTCATGCCTACAGAGTGCGACCTCTAAGGACAAGTAAAAAGATCTGTGTATGACTGATTTTGTGTTACGCTGAGTGATAATAAAGTGGCAGAAATGAAAGCATAAATCAAGACTGCTTTCACAACTATTCCTTCTCTACTACAAGAACCATTTTCTCTAGATTTTATGGTCCTCCAGCATCCAGCATAATTCCCTTCCTCACAGATTTATTTTCTCTTTGTTTTAAAACATTCATGGTTTATGTCATCTCCTTAGGACACTCCATACAGTCTACAGGAAGATCTGCCATCACATTTGACAACTCACACTCAGCTTCCTCATCACAGTCCCTTCTACCTTCATTGCCACCACTCTTGCATCCTAAGACCAGCAGGGCAGGGATCATTTTCACATCTCTTGCCATGGTGCTAACAGCAGAGTCTACCACAAATATAATTCAGATGACTGAAATCACTTAGCACAGTATCCAGGTTCTTTTATCACACTAAAATTGAAAAGCACAGTCATGCCACCCAGATTGGGTATGTACACTGCATGGACTGCCCAGTGTAGACAGGCTAACTCAACTCTTCCTTCATATATGAACTAGGACCCAGCAGTGCCTCCAGAGTAAATAAAAATTACAATATGCAGCACATTTTCTGTGCCAGTCCTGCTAGCTCTCCACTGCTACTACAGATGGGAGCACTTATCTCAGTGCAGAATAAATAGATACAATAGCTCAAATGCATAGCACCATGCCAAGCTAACCCATGTGCACTGTTTTTCAAAGAGATGGATTTACCTGGACAGTGTAACTAGTATTTCATAGTGTTCCACTGTGGATGACTGTAGTAAGGTCATCTCTGAGTGGCAGTTCTCACCCTCATCCTGATGAGCATCTAGTCAGTATACACAGATTATAACTATTCAATACTACACAGTCATTGTTTTGAATCTTAAGTTTGTCTTCAAGTAAGGAATAATCAGCACTATGCAACTTAATTATAACCTCTCAAGATTCTGCTTCCATTTTCTACCTTCTCATATGACACTGTGATGAAGTTTTTATTATTTAGTATTATCGAATATTTTATTTGTTTTCAGTGATTTCTATTTCATTTTAGAAAAAAACAGGTCATTCCAATACCATACAAAGCATGGTTTTCAGAATACTATTTATTCCAGTTATGGCTTGAAATGGACAATACTTCTGTCACGGAAAGACAGGCTACATTTTCCTTATAGAAAGTCTGGCCTGTAATTGGTGTTTCATTCTTCCTCCCAAGTACACAGTGGAATAGGTTGGAAACATGAGCAACCGAAAAAGAGATCACATAAACATGTTAGTAAGAATTTCTGCAAATCATTCTCTTCCTTTAAAGGCAACTAGATGTCAGGTCCTTCAACAAAGCTAACATACATAACACCAAGAAAGATTCAAAATAGGCAAAAAATATTTGGACTATGCAGCCTGCAAATACATATGACATCATTCTATCTCACAGGGCTTTAATGTATCAAACCAAAATGAAGTTTGAGAGAAAAAAAAAAGAGAAATCGCAGTCCAAATTATATATAGCAGCCCAGCATTGTTAAGCTGTATGAATCTTTTGACTGTAGAGCTGCAATATTTAAATTTTATGCAGCATTCTATTTCTATAGTCTACATAACACACTGAAGACTGTTTTCAAAAGGAAACTCCCTAAAGCTGTGCGATAATCAGGCATCACTAAGAACACTAAACCTAAAAATACAGATACACACGTGATTGTATACCATCAAATTTATTTCCATTTTTCAATGTAATTTTTCTTTTCATATGAGGTTCTAAAAGTGGTATTTGGTTACTGGCTGTGAGAAGGAAAACCAGTGAACCTTAGCTGAAGAATTTCTTAAACTCTTTGGGAATTCATATCTCAGACCTACTTTTCAGTCCTGTTTCAATCTTCCCTATGTGGCTGGAGTATTTTGTCATTTACAAGTCTTAGCAGACACAAAAGCCACAGTTCAGAACATGACTTTGAGCCAAACATATTCTTTAATAACACCTGTAAGTATTAAGTTCAATAACCTTGTTGGGTTGGGGGTGGGGGGGAATCAAGACCCCCTTCAATTTTCATATGGTGTAAAAGGTCTTCACAATAATCTGTCTTCTGGAGACCTCGGGGAGGTATAAATAGTAATTTCTGATGAAAAGGTACAATGACCACCAATTTTTCTCTTTTTTTTTTTTCAGATAGCAACAGCGTTCCACTCAGGAGGTTTTCCTTTGTAACTGATGGTGCAGTCATTTCTTTGGTGATAAAGAACTGAACAGCATTTGACCCCTGCTGGAATTACCAGGCTTTACTTAGGAGAGTGCCAAGCACGGCTGCTGATGGCAGGCCCTGGAGTCTGCTCTGCCCACAGCCAGAGCTGGCATTTCTTGCCTGAGAAATGACCTGGGGAATCCAGGACACTTCAGAATAGACTGCTCTTAAACGCAGAGCTTCTGGAATCTTATGAGCACTACACTGAGAACACATGATCAGACATATTTTATTACTGCAAAATTAAGAATTCTTCACACATTTGTACACAAGGGATCAATTACTTTCCCAGACACTAGAGATAAGACAAGCAAGTACTCAGACCCTAGCCAATGACAGCAGAGCATGCTTGAGCTTCACTCCCAAGAAGCACCATAACAGCAGATTTTACAGCTCTCTGAGGCAGGTTTTTCTAAATAAAAATGGACTATCTCTGTCCATGTTGTTTCTCTTATGAGGCAGGGAAGAAGGCAGGCTCTTGAAGTTCTTTCCAGTGGTGCTATCACAGCTGGGGCTGACCTAGCTGGCAGCAGTGGCCAAGCCTCGTGCAGTCAGGTATATTGTCAGTCTCAAACACTGACTCTTACACTTCTGGGGCATCTGTTGTGTTTCAATCCCAAACAAAAATCTGTGCCTAAAGAAAAGGCAATAATATTAAACCATGTAGCTGACTCCCAAGAATGAAATAGTAAGTTCAAGGAACCTTTCCCTTTGGTCTTGAAGAGACTGATCAAATCGTATCATAAATCTGAAACAGAATCATACCTTTACTGTGCAGAAAGAGTTAATCAGCAACACAAACACAGGACAGCAAACCTGTAATTTTTTTCTCCATTATGGGAATTGTATAACTCAAAATAAACAACTTCATATCCTCCAGCTGCCTCTAAGAGTTATTTCAAAGGCTGACAACTGCCTGCCCTATTTATGTAATGTAGAAGACCAAAGTATTTATATTATTAAAATCCAGCATGTGGTAGAGATCTGGTTTTGTTTCAACACTTCCAGGGCACAGACTGTAGCACAATCAACCTTTTTTCCTAAAAAAAAAAGTTCAAAAAATACTACTTTACCAAATTTCTAGCTAGGAATTGTTTTATTGAAGGTAACTCCTCAGGTAGCATTGGAAGGACCAATTTGACAGACAAATTAAGTGTTAACAGACTTCTTCCTATGTAAATTCAAACACTGGTAATTTCTTATTTTATCTGATCTCCCTTAGTCATCTCTCATTCTTATTATGTTTCTGTGTACTTCTTTTCCTGCATGTAGGGTATTTCTTTTCAAACCAAAATACTCTAACAAAATTAACAAAACAGAATATTCCAACTGAACTCTTTAAGTGCAGATTGGCTAAATAAGGATATTACCAATTTCATATTCAGAGACGCACATTTTTGCAACCTTCTCCATTTTTCAGTGATTTTTCTTTTTAATTAAAAAAACCACCACAGAATTGTGGTTTTTCTGTTTTACATAAAACATAAGAGTGGCGTTAGTATTTTTCAATGAAATTTTTAACTACTGCTGTGCCAGAATTCACTCCAGCTTTGTTACTTAGCTTTCTTCATGATCCTAGCATACCTTCTGTCAAATCTCCCTGTTTCCACATCAAAACATGTTTATAACGACTCTGAAGGGATGATGAGAGTCAAGAGAGGTGACAAATGTTCTCACTTCCTCATCTAGTTTGCTGCCTAATCTCACTGCATATAAAGAACTCATCCTTATTGTCAACAATTCACAAAAAGAAGGCAAACTCCAAATCCAGCACAAAATATTTGTCATTTTCCTTTTGTATGATCAAGCAAATTATTAAAACTTGTGTAAGATTAAATGTCAAAGCTTTCATGGTTAATTAACATATGTTATCTAATACTTCTTTCATTTTATTTCACTC
The DNA here is from genome assembly GCA_013399695.1 of Formicarius rufipectus. NCBI lineage: Eukaryota > Metazoa > Chordata > Aves > Passeriformes > Formicariidae > Formicarius > Formicarius rufipectus. Next base: position 606,935 of record VXAU01005466.1, on the reverse strand, counting down.
TATTGCCTGCTCATTTTGCATTCTGAAGGGGAGAAGGGCAGTTTTTTAGTTGACCTAATGAAAACATTTCCACGACAAATAGGAAACCAACCTGTGTGCAATGGAGTCTGGCTGGAGAGAATGCTAATTCTCTGCCTCAATACTGCCTTCAGAGAGATTATTCAAGCCTCTCTGACATGGAACACAGTGACCAGCCAGCAAATGCTAGAGATGAAAATAACCTTTATGTTTTAACAAAAAGGTGAACTAAAAAAAGCAGTCTTACCCTCTATGTTTACTATTAGCAATGAACAGAGTGACTTTATTTAGTGCTCATTCAATAACGTTCATTGATAAGTTTTTACTGTAGATTTTTTAGTTATTAAATCAGTACAATTTATCAATATAAGGCAAAAGGAGGAATAAAATAAGCAATAGGAACCAACAGAACCCAACAGAAATCAATGTTTTTTAAAAAATTACCTGATACTGAGATCCAGCAAAAACCTAAGAAAGGAGACTTAAGCTACTATTTTGCACACAAAAACTACATACACTGAAGCTCTGTATTTACTGTCTCTGTAAAGCATGTACATTGATTTACAGAATTTGCATGAAATACATTATTTTATTTATAATAAAATAATTTCCGTAAGTATTCCGTAAGTATATTTCCCCTCCCGTAAGTATTTCCTGACAGGTGCAATGTGCCTAAGGAAAAAAAAAAAAATCTGACAAAAGGTAGAGGAAAAAAGAAACCCAAATATAGAGGTTCATCTGATTTGCGATTTGCAAATTAAGAAAACCCAAACTTTTTCAAATCATTCTATTAATAAGCTATAATTAAAATTTCATTTTGATTAGTAGTGAAGATACCCATACAGAGCCCCCAAAAAACAACCTATTTGCACCAAACATTGGCAAAGTAGAATAGAAGGCAACATGTCACTTCTCTTCAATATTCAAACCAGATGGAACTAGAAAGGTCTCCCAAAGGCCATCATACTAACTGCTTGAGAAAATGAAGACTGCAGACTGTATGCTTCACAGGATTTTTGAATGCATAGTTAATGTTAATGCACGAAGTTCCCCCCCCCCCCCCCTAATC
>VXAU01005466.1:561813-605834 GCA_013399695.1 Formicarius rufipectus | reverse complement strand
CCCCCAGTAATTTGTTCCATTTAACCAGCTTATGCATTTCTGTCTCTTGTCCATATTTGAGACATTTCACGTGTAATTATTAGTTCATTATAACAAAGTAGGAATACCACTGTACTTTTCGCAGCAGACTGAAGTGACCAGGTTTGCTATATCCTTTTCAACAAACATTACAGGTATTACAAATCTGTTGTTGGAGATTCAAATTTAAGCCTGTGCCTGCCCTTTCTGAGAACTGAACCTTAACGCAGGACACTCCTGTGACAATTTTACCGGAAAGAACATGCTTTTGATGTCTGAAATTGCTAATTTAAATACTTGACAGGAGAAAAACACACATTACCAGCCTTGCAGAAAACACATTTCAAGGGCAGAACTGAAAACATCCTACAGCAAAGAACTTGGAAAACCTGCATAGTTCACCTTATTCTTATATGTACTAAACTGACCCCTGGAAAATGCAAGGTTCTTCTCACAGTCTCAGAAATAAGGTGTATCAAATGGTTTAGGACTTCGCCAACCTCTCTAATAGGTAGATACAGTAACTCCATAGCTCAGTTGTATTTTACATCCTTTTCTCAGGGAACACAGCTCCTGGTGCTGCTGCAGTATTAGATAATAAGTATTGAAATAAGTCATCCAGCAACTGCTGTCAGCTGGTCCCCAAAATGCTCCTCTGACAGATAGGGACGACATAAAGCTCCATCTGTGGTTTCTCAGGATACATTCCCTATCTCAAGGCCTCCTGCCATGTCATACAGTACATGTTTTCTTCTGTACGTTTCTGGAATGTGTTTTTCCAAACCATTCCAATGCTCTGTCATTCTAAAAATGATAACCATATGTAAGCGGGGGCTGTGGTCCAAGTTCACTGATTTCATATTCTGTATTACAATGCGCAGTTGATAAAGCTTTTCAAACCCCTTAAGTGGACAACTGTTTACTGATGCATTCCCAGAACTACTTTCCAATCCAAGATTATTATTAGCTAACTGATGGCAGAGTTCTTCAAGAGTTCCATCCTCCCTGTCTTCAGCCTGATGATTAGAAATGTCAGGCAGCATTACTAGTCATTATTTATCCTTCAGTATTTTTTCCCAAATACCACAAATGGTATTTGTGTCACTTAATTCCACCAGTTTACTGTGAACTAACTTCAAAGGTGGTAATTTTTAACCAGCATGTTTATTTTGATGATTTGTAGTTTCCTAACACTGTTCCTGTCATTACAGTTATAGCAAGTAAGAGGTAAAAGCACTACTCTTTCTATTGACATTTATTATCTTCATAACTTTACATTAGCACTATATCATCTCTGTCTTGCCTAAATGGACTGAAGAGGTATTGGACCAAGTGCTTTGATACCTACTAAATATTCCTTTTACATTATTCATGGCTAATTGTCAAAGAATCAATATATAGCAAACCTTTCTGCATGAGCATGAAAAACTGAAAGCTGCAAGACACACTGCACAGTAGGGAGGTGAAAACTGTTTCCTAGTTAGAAGACATTCATTTTGCGTGCATGGAGCTGGATGTGTAACATGTTTCCAGGATAATGTGGAATGCTGGCTCTGGAGCCCTGCAGGCTTGCCTACCCCCCTAGTCTTGGGATTAGCCATAATAGACACAGAAGTGGAGAGATACCTGAACCATCCCATGAACTGCACAAGGCTGAAACCCTATAGGCTGGCCAATTTTACACTGACAGGAAGAGCAGATGCAGTGGAGTGGAGAGGCCCATTTTCAGCTAAAGGTAAAGCAATAAAGGCACCTTGAGGAAAATGCATGTGAATAGAAATAGACTTAATACCCTGAAAGAGGTCCTAAAATGTCATCCCAGGTCACTTACAAAACACACTGGAATACAGGTCACATAAACAATCCCTTTGCTTCCAGGAATCTACATTTTTCAGAAATAACTAACAAAAGAAAGAGTCTACAAAGACCCATTTCACCCTGTTTTCTTCTCATTGACTTTCTCACCTCTTTAAGACCAGTTGTTAATTGCTTCTGTCTTAAGCCATGGTAAAACAGGATAGTAATATTCTTTACTAAAGTATTTTATACAAGGAAAACACTGCAGCAACGCTGTGTCATGGGAAGGCCTCTTCCTCTCTGACACTTTCAGAGACTGGAAAACTCACCTGTTTCTCTTCTCACGCAAAAAGACCTTGACTCTGCTGTGAACCGGCACTTCAAACGCATAACAGGTTAGTACTGCTGTCCCTGCCCTCTTGAGAAGACATTTTTTCTGCAGGAGGCAGTAAGGAAATTTAGTGCAGGGTACAGAAACATCTTGCATCTCATTTTAAGAAGCAGTTAGACTGATCATAGTGTGCAAAGATGAGGTAAATGCAATAGCTTTACTGCCTAATTGACATTTGGATAATTGGGCAGGAGAGAATGAAAAGCAGCCACCACATTTTAAAGAGTAACAGTCACTTGATGCAGTGGAAGAGAAAGTGTAGCAGGTGGCATGAGACACTCAGTACATCCAACATTGCTTTGGCCAAGCCTGGCATGAGACCTGAAGTGACCACAGCAGAGTCTTCAGTCTCACTAGAATCAATTGAAAGCACTGATGTACTGAGATATTGTTATCCCTATTATTGCCTGCAATATTTGCAGCACCTGACTGAAGAACCATTCCATCAGCTATCAAGCCCACAATATGAGTGCCTGCTAATTACACAGGTAGATCACTTCCATGGTGTACATCAGCCTTCACCAGTAATTAGCTCATTATATGTTATTCCCCCAACACTTAAATAAGGCCATAGAGAGATAATCACATGATTTCCTAGTACCTACATTATACAACTGATCACATAAAAACATTTGATCTAAATGCCTAAATTTTGGTATCTGAATCTAGGTATCTACAATTTTGGTTAGGCTACAACTTCCACTTGTGCCGTAGTAGGCAAAGCAGCTTCACCATACGCAACAGTGACACAGAAAACTTGTGATCCATCCCTCTCTGCATTGTTCTCCATCTGGCATTTTGCTTTTGGGCATGCTTGCAACTCACTCTGTGCACAAATCTGATTCTATAGAAAACAACAGTTAAGGGCACTTGATTTGCATCAGAACTGCTCAGGAGTGTTCTGGAAAGCTTGGGAATATGATGGCAACTTTATACAAGTTTACTGTCCCTTTCTGTATAATAAAAGCATTGGAATTCTCTGAAAGCCTGTCATAAAACACAAATTACTGACTGAATTCCCAACTCCTGGTTGAGAGCAAAGGCTATTTCTATTAAATCAGACTGTGAAGGTAAGAAATAAGGAAGAAAGAAAACCAGGATTAAATGTGCGAAAGTCAGTCATTCTGTCATCTCAACAATTTACAATACAGGTATGAATCTATTCTCAATAAAGAATTCACTTGTTTGACAGTCAGATTTCTACACTTCATAGTCCATCCTGTTCAAGTGTGAAATTTGCTACAGGAACTTCGCCATATTACCTAGAAATTCATTTGTGTTGCCATGTTCTAGCACTACATATTTCAATATAAGAAACTCTCAATACTTGTTTGAGAAGATGGAGCATTTTATATTAAAAGGACTATTTTTGACACAATGACATGTCTTCAAAACTGGGAGTCACCTCACATGCACATCCCCACAGTTTAGCTTAGCATGCAGGGAACTTACTCAAAAGGCCGAAAAACTTCAACTCCCCTAGGCTGAAAGTCAAGTCTTCCAGTTCTTGGTTGAGTGCTGTACAGAAAAAGACAGGTAATCCATCCTCTGACTATCTTAAGAAGAAATAACATCTGAGACCATACTGTGTTTTGCCACAGGTCTGCTCTTATAGAGATGTATGCGATGTTCATTCTTTGAACACATGCAGAAGACTGATGTCTTCAGAGGATTTACGGGAAGCAGGACTTAAACCAAGATTCCTCCCATCTAAATATAGCACTTCACAGAGACGTCCAAGTTTCAAGAATCACCCTGTCATGTTGGCTCATTATGTAATGAGTGGAAGGAGACAGGCAGCTTCGGGCTGTGAGTCACGTGTTAGGTACATACTGGCTGCAAAGAATGGGAATATTTGAAGATGGAAGAAAATCAGTGTAGGAGCATTGGGAATTATTAGTCAAACAGAGAAAATTCCCACTGTATTAGAAACCTCCTACAGAAGTAGGAATTTGGGTACCTAAGGTTAGCCCAAGTTCTATTTTAGACGAAGCTCTCATTTAGATCTATTTTTTTTGCCTACTTCTTATGGCAAATTAAAAGAACTCAAAATAAAGTAATATTAAAATTAACCAGTCTGATACCTGGATTTTCAGATAGACACACAGTAAGTATCCTGCGCTTGTGTCTATCAAGTCATGGAAGTGTGATAAACCTTTAGAGCTCTGGGGACAAGTGTCAAAATAGAAATATCATATTCTGCCTCCTATATGCCACCTCTTTACTTCTAAATTTGTATTTATTATTCCCAAAAACAGTTGCAAAATGTAACCACTCATTTGAATTGTCTTTAGGAGTTATGAATAATCACAGGAAATAGACTAATAACTTACGGTCAAAAGCCATTAAGGCAGAACCAGAGTATTTCAGAGTACAATTACAAGAGAGAGCAAAATTCTAACTACTCATCAGATAGGATTTCAAATACTAAAATAATTGTTTTCCAGCTACCTGCATCTTCCCTGAACTTTCCTATGACAGGTTTCTTTAGACAAGCTATTACATATTAAATACATTTTGACAAAATGTGTTCTTATTCAAGACTAACTTTCTCTACACTGATCAATATATGCAATGCTGACAAATGATGACTGGCTCAAATATTCCAGAGCAGGAATAGCACCAAGGCATGAATTAGTAATAATTTTTTTTCCTAAGTTCATAAATCACTCTGATAGCGTACTTAGGGACTGAAACAGTAGAATGCCTACTTCACATTAGTTCATTACTTTTTTCCCAAAATATGCTATGTAAGTATCTATTAATGACTGACAGGTGGGCACTAATAAAATATTAATTAGCTCACTTAAGAGAGATGTATTTAGTGAAAAAATGACACTACTTTTATAGTACTGTAGAAAAGACTGATAGAACAATAAACAGAACTTATAAAAACTTTTTCAGAAGCTGTTAACAAATTCCCTTTCTATGTCACTTGTTGATCAGTTGAATGAGTTACAGATTTATAAGGTCCAGATCAGAATTCCTCAAGAAAGTGAAATACTAAAATTTTGCAAAGATCAGGGCTGAAAGTGCAAGACACGACACTGCTCTCATCTAAATACTGCTGCCTAGAAAGCTAGATGTCTGCTTAGTCATGCAAGTTGGTCATCTGTACCACTGAATATCTCCACTGAATGGCTCCCTTTTGGGGGAACCTCCTTCTCACACCTGACTACAGGGAAAGTACAGATCAGTAGTTTAACTGGACACACACCTTTAGATGACCAAGATTTGCTTAAATGTCTAGATGAGTCACTGGTTGCCACCAGTGCCATGGGCTTTTTCTGAACCATTTTTCTTTTTAACTGCACCAGTTCAATGATCCAGATTATTGTGAGGGCGTTCAAATGCTAATACCAATATAAGCCAGAGGACAAGAAGATCCAGCTCAGAGCAAGGAGGGTGCCAGACCTTCTCTACTAATGGCAGGTCAAATTTATAGCAGAATAAAGAAAACTTCTTCTCACAGTACAAAGGATGTCATTATTTTCTCAGTGTGTTTTTGGAGCAGAAATTCTTTTTGCCCAAGCAAGCATAGAATTCACTGAGTAGTGTTTCCATTAAGAAGTACAAAATTCTGCTTCTTAGTGATTTCTAGTCATTAACTTTTCTGATGTTTATTTTAGCTAACCAACTAGTAATATGAAATATGTGATGAGTATGTATACTCAACTAACCCCCATGATTTTACTTGTGATCAGTGACCTATAAAACTTATACTTTTTATGATATTCCTATTTCACAGACAAAAGGAAATTATCTCCACTTTACAGTTCTAGAAAACAACCTTTACAGTTCTAGAAAGCATCAATATCAGATATAGGAATCATCACTATCAAATACGGGAACACAGATCTTGAAGCTTTAAACAGGCAAATATACGAAAATGATGCTGAGGAATGGAAAGAAGTTTGAGTCACTGAAAAAACTGTCCCAGTGAATACACTGCCTTACACAGATACAGCCTATCATCTACAACAGGTAAACTGAAATTCTGAAAGGTTGTTTCTCCGTTATTTCAGAAATAACAGTAAACACATGATTCAACATGTTTAATTATATGCTAAAGAAATTATGAAGTTGGAAATGCTTGTGAATAGCAGCACAAGTTATGACTATTGGTGTAAACAACATCTGGCACAGGACTAAAAACACAAAGGAAATAAAAAGTGGCAACAATGAGGTTACCCAAAACGTGCAGCTAAACAGGAACTGGCAGCATTCCACACATGCATTCAACAGCTAGAAGTGCAATCCCTGTCCCTGCTCTGAGACAGGTACAAAACAGACTAATAACTTACGGTCAGAAGCCATTAAGGTAGAATAACAGTATTTCAGAGTATAGTTGCAAGAGAGTAAAATTTTAACAACTCATCAGATACGATTTCAAAAAATAATTGTTTTCCAGTACCCCAAATACTGACACTTCAAAGGTGGAGGAGAAAGGAGAGGTGGTAGGGGAAGTTGGTAACAGATCAAGCAGTGCTATGAAGGCCTGAAAAAGGAGCTGTGCAATTGCCATGTCTTCGAGGCAGTCAAAGGCTGAACACTCCACAAAAGATGTGGTGTTGTTATCCAATGTACCAAAAGATAGAAATCCTCAACCCAAACCACTGTTGCTTACATCTATATACTTATTTTATGGGAGAAGCTGTTAACCAGTTGAAAAAACACAGTTCGCAAGACACCAACTGGTAGGTGATGCATGACATGGAAGATAAAGAAACAATCCGAATATACATAAATGAGATGTAGCTCAGGTGGAAGCAGGCAGGCCCCACAAAGCAGCTCTTCGGCTGCAGGGACACAGCGCTCAGCTAGCAACCTGCTCCAGATAAAGCAGCTTTTGAGACGAATCCCAGGACAATTTCTGGTCAAAACTAAAATGAGCCTAGTCCCTGAAGACAGAGGACCACAAAGGACAGACCTTCAGAATGCATCTAGTAAAGGTGCAGCAGACCAGAGCACCAGTAGTGGAGCCCTCTGACAGTCAACAGCAGCCAGCAAGCCAGATGGAAATACAGGTGCAGGAAGACACAGTCAAGACAAGAGTACTCTGAAAATAAGCTCACCCCAACAACAGCCAATGCCAAAACAAGATGCCAAAATGTAGGTGGTAGACACAGCTGACTCCCTCTGAACCCTCCAGTTCTGGCGGACTCTGTTGTTAGTCTTTGAAATCTGTCAACACATGGCTCCCTCCTAAGTCCACACACTCCAAAGAGTAAAATGAGTTAAGAGATTACAAAGATTTTGCTGGATCTACACAATAAACACTCTGAGAAGCAAAAAAATAGAGTAAGGATGAATGCTAGCACTGGAGTCCATAAACCAGAACAGCTGCTGTGGCAACTTCACAGATCAAGCTTCAGATGCTTAGCAAGTATAATGGCATCAGTTACACCCAGTTCACATTTTAAAATACTACAAATATTAGAATATATTTATAGTATCTATTATATATTACATTATAATATATATAATATGTATATATATATACAATATTAAAATATAAAATAGTAAACATTTTAAAGCCTACAGAAAAAGTAGCAGCACAGAAATAGTATTCTACATAACACACTAGAGAGCCAGACAGTTTCTTCAAGGAATTGCTCTCTCTCCAAAGTTCCAAACCAAGATACACCAGCTTCAGCATGCTGACCCTTCAGCAAGGATCAGAAAGCAATAAACACAGGGTAGCTTCCTCAGCCTAATGAGAAAGCTCAGTAAAACAAGTATATATGTTGCCACTGGCATAAACCTCCAGCTTCTCACTTAATTCTCTACCTTTTTTTGATCAGTCCTTGACTCAAAAGCTTTCCAGGTGAGAAAACCAAGTAAAGCAACTTCCCATTTCCCAGGTGCATAGCCTTCACACCCTCGGCTCCTTTCATATGGACACACAACTAAGGACCTTATCTTCAGCGACCAAAAAAGCCCTGCCCCCATAAACCGCATGCTGCCTTTCACCATCAGAGCCAGGTCTTATCTATTCAACTCACTAAACGGATTTGTTAGCTTTCTGCATCAACAAATTAAAGACTATATTCTCCCTACTCCAAAGGGCAATCAAGAGCGCCCTAGTAACAGAGAGACATCACACCCACAACTCCTGTATTGGCAAGCAATCATTTATGCAGGGTTGGTCATCCCACAGAGAAGACATTACCTTTTAGTCCCACTAGTGAATTTAATTTTCTCAGTTTCATTCTGAAACTTCCCTTAATTGTTTCCTTAAATTCACAGACTTTGCTATTTTTCATGCAACCATGTGAGAGGGCAAATGTAGGGTAGCAAAGAATCTTACTGTACATAGTCTATTTGCTGGGGAGAAAGGTCACAGTACTCAGCCCTATTGTACCCCAAATAAAAAAGGAGAATTTGTTTGCTTCTTTAGTAATACTGAAAATGCATTCAATTGGTAATATATGAAAAAGTACTGATTAATTTTCACAATGGATTAATTACAAAAATGTCTACAGCAATTGAGCATACAATCTCTGCAGTATGTTATACTTTAAAAAAAGCATTGGACTATGTTTCCCTCACCACTACTGGAAGTTTAATTAGTTAAATGGTAAGTTACTAATTTTAGCACCTATTCCAGAAGAGGTAAGATACATATGAATTATTTTTTCCAGTACTGTGCATGCTACTAAAGTGAAAAACATGAATGCAGTTTAGGGAAGTCTACTCTTTTGATATCCCTTCATCAACTCCTGAGACACATAAAAAAATAATCAGGGTTAAAAGAACTGGGTTTTTAAAACCATTTATTTTTTAATTTATGATGACTTCATACTTAATACATCCATAATTTAAAATTATACTAGGGTGGTTTGAGTCAGTAATTAGTTCTATATAAAACCCAACAGCCTTACTGAACATAAAGTAATGACATTATCACTTCAGAGCACAAACTGAATTGAAGCTACCTAATAAATTATGTGAGCAGAGACAACATATCTTAGAGAGAACATTACCATTAATTTTTATTATATGAGCAAAAATAGATCATAGCAGCTCAGATTAAACAAGAGCAGAACCAGATGCTATATTTGTTAGCACAGTGCTTTAGCTTCTGTTAGTAAACTAAAATGTAAACAGAGTTTTATGTGTTTATTATGTACACTTGCACATAATACTTAATCTGAGGCACCTGACATTTACTCTTGTTAGGTGGGTGCCTTTTGTTCATTCCACAAAAGAAACTGCTGATAAAGACAAATGTATTCTTCTGTAATAAGCAACTTTTTAAAGCATCACCCAATTTTTAAAAGAAAATTCCTGTTCTTTAACAGTTTTAACAGATAAGACACAATATTTAAATTCAGAGCCAAGTAAAGCATCAATCACTGCTATTTTACTTCATATTTCAGAAGGAAAAATTCCAAAAAGTACAGTAAGGAAAAAAATAGAAAATACTACTGCAAAAATATAATTTTAATTTCACTCTTTTTAGAGTAGAACACTACATAAATCAAAATTCAAATCAAATCTCAAAGAACTAACTGAGTCCTCTGAATTTATTTTATAACTGATTCTTCAGTATCCCGACACTCTGGACGATCAATGCGCTAAGACTAACCACTAGCATTTACATGCTACTAAAGTCACATTAAAAATACTAGATAAAACACGAAGAAGAGTGTAACAGCTCTGGAAAGACTAAGGATTTAAAAGGTATCTCTTCTTATTTTTCCTTTAAAATGCCAGTTAATTTACCCACAAAGTATTTCTAATAAATCATGGTATTTTTATGCATACTGAAGTTTTGGTAATATATAAGCACATAAGTATGCTTATGTACTTACGTTACTGCATTTTCAATATGATTTCAAAACATTCCATAAATAAATAATTCAAAACTGTCACGTGAAAACTTTTTTGCCACGTGAAGAAATCACTAGAATTTTATCATACAGATCTCTGTTCACCTTGTACTTGACATTAAAAAGTATGAAGTACATCCAAAGCAATACCTTAAAGGCAAGTACAGCAGCCTTCTATATACAGAGAAAAGTGATGAGGAAGTGTTTTAACAGGTCATAAACAAAAAATTCTGGTCATCTTTTTTTAGGCAATTCAAATTTTAAGTCTCAATAACCACATAATGTAAAAAAAAGTCAGCAAGTAAAGATTACTGATAAAACAGAAGTATTTCTCAGTGTTAATACCCCTAGTCATATGTCATTTTGCATGAAGTGAAATCTTCAGTCAAAAAAAACAGAGAATGGAGGGCAGCAATGAAGGTGCAGTTTGCAATGAAAGAATGTTCCAGTCTCACAACATCTGACCTCCCAAACTGTATGCGGGAACAATCCTGAAACAGCAAGGCGAGGCAACTGGAAATGCCATGTAAAGCAGGCAAAAAATCAGACATTTAGCATGCTCTATCTTACACACCAAAAGTTGCATTTTCCTCCTGAGCTCTCTGCAAAGCAAGAACACAGACAGCTCAGCTCCCATCCACAAAGCACACTGTGCCAGCAGAAGTCTCTCCTTTACACCGTGTTGCTCTGAATCAGCGGAACAACTTCAGGACAAGCTACAGCACAGTGGCATGGACTAATCAACACAGAACAAAGCCATCATTGGCACTAGCAGCTCATCATTTACAAACATGTGACTAACATGAACACAGTAGTATCTTTGTTCTCAGGCTGAAGCAGTTATCAGAGAAGATTCAACATGAAGAACTGACAAATGCATGTGCAAGTAGTAAACTCTTCATGGGATTTCTCTGAGCAAAGGCTTCAAAGACTGGAGTTTTTCATTTAGGGACTGTGTATCAAAGAGCATACAGTTCAAACTGCTTCACTGTTTTGCATCCATGGAAGGGTAATGAACTTGCTTTGAAAGGCTTAAAATAGAAATACACATTTATTTGACTTTTATAATAATATCCATTTAGGAAATGTGAAAACTGTGATTGCACACTTACCTCATTATGATTTCACGAAGAGAATTTAAACACTGGATTTTAAGTGTAAATTTTTAAATTAAGAATGAGCAGAAGCTGATTTATGACATGACAGAATCACAACACTACATTGCTCTCTGTTCCACGGCAGAAGCCCCTTGCAGGGCACATCTCTGACTGTGTGTGTGTGCAGGGGACAGGCTGGGCTGTGCTGCTGTCCACCACAGAGCTGGCTGAGAGCTCAGACTGGCATGGAGACACCTGGTTGGGCTGGCAGCCCCTGGAGCCCCTGACCGACTGCAGCACCCCTCACTTTGGCTGAGGGGACAGGGAGTGTCCCAAAAGTCCCACCTGGAGGGAGTGGCCACAGGGACCAGAGTAGATGAGGATGTTGCAGCACAAGGTCTGCCTGGTAGGCCCTGGCCTGGTCTCTTTGAAGCCATCGACATGAGACCTTCTGAGTGGTTTCTCTCCACTGTTTCTCTCTTTACTCTTTCTTTTCTTAATCTCTCTTCCCTTACTCTGTTCTTCCTCTTGTGGGTAACCTAAACACCTGTTTTCTGTACCTCACTAAGGTGTCATGGAGTTTGTGTTTGCTGAGTGTAACAAAGGCTCTCCTAGCACTGCTTGTTAGTCCTGCCAACCTGTTGTAATGCTTTTGTCAAGTTGTATGTTTATTTCTGCAAAATCTTTTTTGCCAAAACACCCATATTCTCATCAAACTAAAAGTAAGCACTTAGAGAAAAATGTGTACTTATTCTCCAGACCTGAACTCACAGTACAAAAGAACCAATGGCTTTATAAGAGTTTGTGTAAGCGGAATCTCTTGGAAGCCCAAAACTAAAGTGTAACGCCAATTAAAAGCTGAGCCTTCACGACCAGGGTGTAACATTTTCATGCTTCGCTAATTTCTAAGGCTCACTTTGAAAGAAAGCATAACCCATCTGTAGCTCAGGTCCTTATTTCAGGTGGAAAAATACTTCCGTGGTCTGGTGAAAGCTGGTTTTCACACATCCATAAGCAGAAGGGAGAAGCCCAGGGAAGCTGTCCTCCGCCAGCCTTCAGAGCATAGGTCATCAGAGTCACACCCCTTGCCTACAGAAACCGCTCCACAGATGACCTGCCACAATCGTTCTGTGTGTGATGAAAAGGGAACCTGGGTTTCCCACCTACCTCCTGATCTTGACTAAAAGTGTTACAAGTTTATCAGAAGTAATATCAGACTACACAAACTGACATACATTCTGGAATGCTTACCAAATAGGCAAGCTGCCCTAAAACAAGACCAATGGAGTAGGAAGTGTAATCTATGCAGAGATCTTTTTCCCTCCCTTACACTCTCAGCAACTTCTAAAAATATTTTTGCCAACATATTGTTTTGTGTCATATATAAACTGAAGACATTTGAGGATATGGTCTTTGGTGTTTATGCCTCGTGGGTATAAAATTAGTGTCAATCTCATTATTCAGAACATAAACAGATTTACATTTTTAAACATTAAAGTGAAAAGTGTGCATCTAATACTTGGAGCTGTGTTTTACCTGCAGAACATTATGCATTCTGTTAGTGCCCTAGGATATGAATTTCATTATTTTCAAAAGAATTAACATAATTTTGACTGGAGGAAAAAAAATAAGGCAGACTACATTAAGCTTTTAATGCTGAAATAGATCTGGTATGCAAGATCAGTATGTAAGAATCTTTACTCTCTTTGTGTTTATTTTCAGCATAGCACTCCAGAAGCACTTTTACAAATAGCCACTATATTAATATCTGTTTTGCATTTCATACATCCATAATGAATGGTTCCTGAATGTACAAAGTAAATTAAACATAGCTATTTTTCTGTATTTACAATTGCAAGCNTTGTTTTTTTGTTTGGTTTTTTTTTTGTGGGATGGGGGGAATTTGAGAACAAACAAAGCAATACTTTTGCAAGTGAAAATCTACTACATTTCATTTCAAAATGAAGAGCACAGCTAAATCCATCTACAAGTTCCTTCAAGACAGGAACAACAATGGAATAATCTTGCAGATATATAGAGATGCACCCAAACATCAACAAAAGGAAGTTTTCGGCTTTCTGGGTGTAACTGCTGCAGGTCCCACCTAGCAGTACAGAACTGCCACTCCACAGGCCTTTCTGCACAGTTCCAGCCTAACATACTGGCCGAAAAAAATGAACAGATTAAGTAACACATTGGAATATTTAAGCACACTTATCACTCCCTATTACCAGTTTATTTCCTTAAGCATCCCTCATTTGGAGAAACTGTTTCCTATTCAGTTTCTTGTTACACTCTGGCATAGTTCCTCTCTCCCTTTTGTCAAGAGTGAGGAATGAAGAGTATTATGGCAAATCTGGGCTAAACTGGGGTGATGCAAATACTGTTATCATGCATTTCCACTCTGCGTAGTTTCAGAGAGATGATTTCAAAACATAAGGGGGGAAAAAGGGTTTGAAATCCCCTGACCTGGTCTTTAATGTTTGTATTTTTTAAACACCTGGGTCTGACTCAGGCACTTACACTCACTCCATCAGCAAAATATTTAAGGAAGCATTCTGAGGGATCATGGAAACGTGCCCACACTTGCCAAGGCCTAAGCACAGAACTGCAGAGGAGCAGGGCTGCCACGAGCAAGGGACAGCAAGCACCAATGGCTATGGACAGATTCTCTCAGTTCCTATCAAAATGAAAATTCTGTGCATTTTAGACTCAGCTGACACAACTCTTTTGTCTGTTAAGAGGAAGATAAAAATCAGCTACACGAACTAACTATGGAAAGGAATCTGTATAATTACTGCAGTAATCTTTTCTCACTTTCCCAGTTAGACGTGGTAAAAATACTTCACAACATTTCCAAAGAGTTAACGCAATTGGTTTCCAACCTATTTACAGAATATTATTCTCAAAAGATCAAATGAGCAAGGTTATGTCTGAAAGGAAAAGGGAACATAAACCTGAAGGTACTTGGCTGCAGCTCTCTAGCAATCAAGCATTGCATGGAAAATTGGAAGTAAACACTGGAGAAGGGATTCTTATTCAGTCAAATGAATTCATAGGAGTGGAACACAGGAGTAATTTGATTGTGATTCATTTGGCTTATTTAGTAATTTTTACACCATAAATACTTTTCCTTTCTCATCAGATTACTTATTTAGGTACTTCAAATCTAAAGTCCAATGTTCTTTCAAGAACTTGGGTGAAATTTATGAATTCACCTGATTCTGTTTTGAAAACTTTTCAAAAGTTGCTACAACTTATTGTCAATCATAACATCATGCCAAGAACAACACTTTAAATAACATGAGTTAGAGGCTTTTTAAGTGAAACAATCTACTTTTATTCTGGTATTTGCTGTGTCATACTAATTGTACTATGCTGAGGATGCTGCATACTGTCACTATTTGTCTAACTACTGGGAATTGACAATAGAAAGAAAAATGGGAAATTGTTTTAATGAAGTGGTTTCCTAAACAATCTTGGATGACAATTCTCTCTCCGTATGACTTCTGACCTCTGTCTAACACTTCATCTGTATACTTCTATAGTCTCTTGTATCTAAGGGTCTTTGAGCTTTTGCCAATACAATATTTATTACACTTCTTGTCAATCTCACATGGAAAGAAAACAACTTTATCACTCTATACCAGACAGATAAAAATGAAAATGTTGTAAAGGAAGACAACATTATAATGGATTTTAAAATACTCNCACCAACCAACCAAACAAACAAAAAAACACCACCAAAACAACAGCAACAACAACAAACGCCCTAGGTTGTTTGACACTGAAGTTTTTGCCCATACAGTTGAGGTTGCATTAATTCTTTTATAAACATATATGCTTCTGAGAAATTAAGTTTTCCAAACCTGGTTTTGTATTTGGACTAACAGTATTATATATTTCGTTCTTTTGCCTGTGTATCTCAGCTACTAGGCAACATAACACTACCATTATTTCCTTTGTCAACGTAAGGTATTATGAAAAGCCACAAATGCCAGAGAGAGAGATTTTTGGTGATACAGAATGTAGCTAAAACTTAAGGACAATACCACAAATTATATTTTTAGCTTTCTACAACAGCCAAACAAAGCACTTATGGGACCACTAAGACATGCACTTGAAAAAGACTCTGTGAGCAAAATAGCCATAGTAACAGTTTAATGTAATGTATTTATAATACATATCACAAACCATCACGAATAGTTTTTGCAGAAGGTCTCATAACTTGTGGTTATGAAATAGGTCATCTTGGTTAAGGTTAATCTAAGAGCGAATAACCCTCATCTTCAAAAAATACATTTTACTGTATTTTTACAGCTACTTTTTTGTATTTTCAAACTCCAGCTTCATGGTCCTGCTGTACTTTTGTCTGTCAAATTAAAGGCCTTCCTGACAGTAGTTTTCTCTTCCCGGTGTAGGTACTTGCAGTCTAATCAATTCAACTTTGAACTCTTCTTTTTAAACTAAATAAACTGAGATCCTTAAGTCAGTCACTGCAAGGTGCTTTTGCTAGACCACAAAGCATTCTTGTAATGAGCTCTGTGCCTTCAGATCTTTCACAGCTATGAAAAAAGGGAAGAAATGACAAACCATTGCTCTTGTCAAACTCCATTTCTTTTGCTTTGGAATATATGTGGAAGAACTAAACCAAAATGTCCACATAATTTCCTAATAAAATTAACATTTGTTATTTCATATGGCTGTATGTTACAGAAGTAGCACATCAGTCAATACATACAATTTGTGTTATCATGGAAAGATCTATCACCTCCACAATAAGAGCTCCAGTCTACAACATACTCCAAAACAAATTTGCCAACTCTCATGCTTATTTAAGGACTTGGGAAACCACTGTGCAAATAAATCTATGCCCTTTCAATAGCTGTTACATCCTTTCATTTCTGAATGAGCTTCCTAATTGTCTCTGTTTAATTTCTGAAATTATCGAGGAGTTGGACACAGACAAAAGATGTAGTATTTCAAAATCCTCCATTACTTTTTAAAGCAAGGATCAATACACTATCAACAGGAGCAAAATTTACAGTACTTCCAAGTATAACATCCGTGATGTAGAAAGCAAAGCATTAACCCGCAATGAACAAACATTTCAACAAGCTGTAACTTCCACAAGTATTTTTGTGAAAAAATAATTCAGAGGCAAAATAATCAGTCATAATAAAAGAGAAACCTTACAGCCAGTCAAAGGGCATTTACATGCACAGAGATTACCATAAAGATTCACTCAGAATATACAGAGAGGTAATTTTAAAATAAACAAATTAACAAACAGATAAATAAAAGGCACTATGCAAAACTTGAAATTTTTATACTTCTATTTGCCATTTCCCCCCTCGCCCAAACAGTATTTTGTATTACAATAAGCTTCCTGAGGGTTGCAGTACTTTATTAATACCTATGGCTATTACTTCTTTGGGCAATTTTTTCTAATAGATACTAAAATGAATCACAGGGTAGAAGACATACAAATATACTTCATGTTCTGCTTCTTATTAATTTTTCCATTACTGCTGCTAACACCAAATCAAATAACTGTTGACTGAGAAAAAAGTAAAATTGCTAAGACACATCTCTTATTTGAATAAGTAAAGCAGGATTGTCCCATTACAAGCAGCAGGAATCAATCCCAGTAAAAAGAAAAAAATTATGCAGGTGCACATCATGAGTTTTTTCTTCACCCATCTGGGTGGTACTGATATCAAGATTGGCATAGTTGTTTTTGAGAATAATTCCTATAAAAACTAAACTAGACAGAGAGCAACGAAAATAAACAGAGCATACCTCCATTCCAGTGTCTAACTGCTTCTACTGACCTACAAATCTCAGGTTAATAACAGTTTGCTATCAGCTCATTAAACAACCATGTGCAAATCTAGATTATCTGCATTAAGCAGAGCTATAGGATTCTTGTCAAAGGGGCAGGATAATGCATGGAGTATCAAGTCAAGAAACACGCAGCTTTGGTGTAAATATATGCTATTGTAGCAGAGCTTTGAATACTGTTAAAACTTCCAAAGGAAGAGTCTGTATACATTAATTGAACTAAAAAAACCCACAATGATGGAATACTTTTTGAAATTACAAGCAAAGGTGCTTAAACAGAATTTTGAGTCCACGAATTTTAATTATCCAATCAGAAGACACACATTCCAGGCATCTTATGAGTTGAATCAAATCATCAAACATTTTTTGTTAAGGTAAAACAATTGATCACTAAGCATGTAACCAGCTAAATCCCATCAGTATTGCAGGTAGTTTGGTAATTTCTGAAAAGAAACCATGAGCCTATGAAAATTCTTCTCTGCTTGTGGAAATTAAGTTACTCAGCCAACTTCCATCTTTTTTTATTTGTAAAATGGACTGAGAATTATTTATTCAAGTTCTGGTCAAAAGAGAACAGAACCAAGGTGCAAGGAGAATATCTCCTTCCGTTGTACACACTGAATCAAAGTAAGAAAATCTAGAATCACAGAACTACAGTATTATTTAAGTTGGAAAAGACCTTTAAGATCATAGTCCAACTGTTAATGCAGCACTGCCAAGTCCACCACTAAACCCTGTCCCTAAGCACCACATCTACACATCTTTCCCTGAGCTACCTGACAACCCTTTCAGTGGAGAAATTTTCCTAATACCCAATCTAAACCTCTCCAGTGCAACTTCAGGGCATTTTCTCTCATCCTATCACCTCTTACCTGTCAGGAGAGACTGACAACCTCATCTTGCTACAACCTCCTTTCATATAGTTTTAAAGAGCAATAAGGTCTCCTTTTTTTAATTCATGTTCACATGGTCATATGAACATACTGCCACACATGCAACACATTCTTCCTTTAACAGGGCCCATTCAATGATTTAAATTTCACAGTAACTTTAGGATTAGTGGTATTTAAGTAGTGATACTTCAACACATGACATATCGTATTTCTTCTCTGTTAAGGAAATCTTAAGGCTCTTTCATTTAATAGATTCATGAAGTATTAAATGCTATTAATGAGGCTCTCTTTAGTTGAAGGAAACAATCACATTTTCATAGGATTAGCAAACTTTAAATTGTATTAAAACAACAGAAAGACTAGTCATATTAATCTACCTGCATCATCATTTTCTAGTAGTTTTTGTCATGTGATGAAATTCTGGATTCATCATTCATTTCCAAGAAACATGAATTACACTTTTGTGGACACACTGTCATCATAATATTTACTTTACAAATGTTGCTCTATTAATAAGCACTTATCTGTATGCTTGTATGGAGTCAAAATTAAATCATTTTTCAGCTGTCAATGTGCCACATATTTCTACACTACCAGATAAATCCATAATTGCTCTGCTGATTATCAACAAAACTACAATGGCCAGTATTATCAGTGGTGGGAAACAAATGTCACAAGGGTCCTCTGAGAGCCAGGCTGTGCCATGACTGCTGCATGCAACACACCAGCAAATCGTATTTCTAGAAGGGTTAACCACTACTCCCATGTCTGCTGTTCTATGAAGTATCCAACTGAAGACTGAAGGCCACATAAAAATGAGAAAATTTATAATTAAAGTGTTGGCATACTGTAAGTGGTTCAATCATTACTGGACTTGGTCCACTTCTGAAAGAAATCATGGAAATACCCCTGATGATGCAGGCTGTAAATAAAGCTCTTAAAATAAATCCTATTAAAGCACAGGCTTGAAGTTGTGTTGTATATTTTACACATTTATAACTACTAAGAACAGCAAATTGCTGCCACTTATCAGTTTTATTTTTAGCATGTAACCCTCTGAAATACTTAATTAGGTAATCAACTGTTCCACGTTACTATGACATTTAGCTCTGCAGAAACACCAATAAATGGTACACAAATTAAATGCACAGCAAGGCTAAGGCATTTCATAACACCTCTTCTTAATTCAAAAGACACAATAAACATCAAGCAGTTCACAAAATAATCAAATATTGACACTTCAGCAATAAAGCAGGGCATCTAATACAACTGGTGAGATGATATTAACAGCAATATACTAAAAACATCATTGCTGCCTGCGCCATTTCTTAACCTCCTAGACTTTCCTACCCTTTTTCATTCTTCTTCCAATACCTCTTATTAGCAAATGGCTTAATTTAGGGAACCCCAGGGATTCTCCATGAGCACACCTGATGTTTTTCCTGTTTTAGAATGCTAGTGCTTTCACTTAAAATAAATGTTACATTGTGGAACAATTTCCACAGGAACAAAGACGCATTTTTTTCCTTCAGTACCAGCTACATTAGGCCTTCCTGAGTAGTTTTTGTTCAAACATAGACTTCAAGGTCATTGCTTTAGAAGATTTTTTCCTTTAAAAAAAATATACAGGTTAGTGTGATCTACTTTATGATACCTGTATGCTCACACTGCTTCCAAATCAACAGGCAAGATGATGCAGTTGAACAGTTTAGTGAGATTTATCTACCCTAAACTGAATAGTGAAAAAAAAATAAAACCACTCCACAGATACATGAAGGAGACGTGTGTCTTAGTGGATGAGGCTTGCGGGATATAATGGCAAAGCCTGGAACCTTGTCATTCCAAAATGTTAATCTGTAGCTTCCACATAATTTTTCTTAGGCAAAATTCTGCAGACTAACAGGATTTGTCTCCTTCTTACTATTAGTGTATGCCACCAAGATCCCCAATATTGTCCTGAGTTTCAGCAGGATTTAGTTTGTTTTATCTTTCCCAAAGCTAGGATGACAACTTCCTAAATCATAAGGTTCACTACCTGTTGTGCTCTTCAAGCTACACATTTCCAGGACAGTAAGCAGAATGAATGACAGGCTTTGAAATGAATTACTAAATCAGAGAACTTAGGGAAAGCAGGGAGAGGGCTGTGAGTGTATAGAGGGAAGAACTAGAAACTGATGTGGAATTAAATTACCAAGTGCAACTCTATTTTATTCATAAATCTTATGACCAGCATGCAGTCAATAAGCTAAACTTTGAGTTGGAGAACATTAAGGATGCTTGATGCAGTCTCAGGCTGTGCTAAGAAAAAAGATACAGTCCATCCAGATCAGAAGGTGCCCAATACTTTTTCCTCATAGTTTGGGATGTGCCATTTTGCCTTCACTGGCCATCAATCTCATTGAATCTAAACACTGAGAGTAATAGATCAGTATAGTTAGATCTACCCATAGATAATATACTCCCTTGTCAGCCCTTGAATATTGTCTCTTAAATCAATTATTACAACTTCTTCCTATAAAGGACTACTCTTGAAGTGTTTCCTTGTCATACACACCACAGTTCCTCGGGTATTGGTACCCTACCATTCATCTCGATTTGTCAACAGGACTGTTTGTGTGATATGGATTCTGAGTTTGTTGCATGTGTTGATACCACACTTCCTGATGTGCCCTGAGTCTGTAAATCACTTTGGCAGTGTCACTGAGTAATTAAAGAGGTGGTTAGGTCAGAAGCAAAAGCACAATTAAAAACCCCTCTTCATCAAACATACTTCCTCTTGAATCAGAAACCAAATTCTGCTATTCACAGGAAGATCTGTCTTGGGAAAGATGAGCTGCTGGTGTCATCGGTGGAGTCAATCCACAGTGAGTTACTACAACCTTCTTCATCTTAAGGACAAATTCACAAGGAGAAATGTGATTAGTGGACTGTTGGCACAGATGAATCCACACTCGTGCTGGCTTAGACATTTTGTGTGGAATTAGAGAAAGTACTTCTCTGCCTCAGCCTTTACCTTGAATCAATCATAGGTGGCCCATTACACTGCATGTGGATTTGTAAGCTAGTGAACCCACGGGAACACCTTCTGTAGAATAATGTAGGACCTAGTTACCAATAAAATTTTCCAGAGTAAAATTAGATTTTCCAGACCTTCAAATAGATGTGCCACTTTTTCCTAAGTATCTGGCTAATACAATACCTGGTAGTTTTTTAAACCTTTTTGTGTCCTTCAAGTTACTCTACATTATTACAGCTATGTCTACACCAAGAAATTAAAGATGCTCTGAGCCATATTACCTAATTTCCTCTGCCCCAGCCCGTATCCACACTACTGCAACACGGTACACAGCAGAGCCGAGCAGACACGAAGTCTCTCCTGGAACATGGCTGGGGATCATACTGACTCCTAACTATGCCCAGGGTTGTTTCTGCATGTCCCAGAAAGAAACCCTTCTAACAAGTTAGCAGGACAGGCAGCTGAGTACTGCCTCTCTTTGATAAGCATTGTTCAGATACAAAGCAAGTGTTTCTAAGATCAACTCCAGCAAGAGGTATGAAGACTGTGTATTACTCATACACATTTACATACTAGGTGGAACCAGTATTTGAAAAATCATGCCATTAATAGCATCTTATTCTCACTGAGCACTGGAAGCACCTAGAGTTTAAAGATGCTATTTGAGAAATTTTCTTTTTCTTTGGTCACTCAGACTTTTGTCTGAGTGTCATTGGTAATACTCATGTAATCCTCTTTCTGTGTTCATCAGAGGAACTGTACATAATAAATGCTAACTGACTTTGTGTGACATCCACCTTGCCTCAGTACAGTCAGTGCACTTGAAAATGGAGATGCTCTGGCTGACAGCGCCGAGACTGCCTTAAAGCGATACAGCATCTGGAAAGAACATGCATGCAGTTTTCATACAACAAACATACAGTGGCAACACGGATTTTTAGCTCATACAAAAAAAGCAGCTAATATTTGAATTATTAATAAAGGCATTACTAATAATGAACATTATCAACTAAGAACTATGTATCTATTGTCCACTACATATCTGTGCATCTCAACCCCTCAGCAGTCACTGTGCTCTGTGTATGTTCCATTATTACATGTATTGTTCTTAAGGAAAAAAAGAGCTTGTTTTCTGTCCCAGACTAACTTCTCTGTTGACATTAACTTTCATCCACAGTCGCATCTTTACAGGAGAATATATCTATAATCACAAAATGTCATTTCAGTACAACAGTTCTTTTGGTCTTTCTATGGTAAAACCCAGAAGTAGGATGGATGTTGGAAAGAAGAATCACTAATATAGGAATCAAGCTATGCTTTCAGTTAGCAGCAAAGCAAAATAAACTAAATTTTGAGATACCACTTAAAGTACCTTCCTTAAACTTTAACCTGACTTACCCACAAAACCATGAAGACTCACTCACTAGGCTCTTGTTGGAGAGGCATGCACAGGCTAAGAGCTGGCATGCCCAACGATAACACTGCAATCTTCAATTTAAACCCAGACAGTACTTAAATAAATCCAAATATAAAACAAAACTTAGATATAAAAAATAATAATAATTTGTCTTTTTATACAATTTTTTTTTTTCATTGTAAAAGTACCTTTACACTGGTATTGAACCAAGTGAAAAGACCTGTGCCAGAACAAAATAAAAATACACTGTTAAAACTTTGTTCCACATAGAAACTGATCAAACTAAAATTATCTTTAGAATGTTATATTTCATGTTAGTGACTCCAGAAAAATGGAGACAAACATTCAGAAGATAAGTATTATCCTGTTTGGGGTCATGAAGTTAAACCACACAGGAAAAAAAAAAAAAAAAAGAAAAAAAACACATTAATTCTCTCATGGATAGAGGAATTTGCAACACTGCCCTGTGACTCATCTGCCTGACCCGAATACACTGGAAAAATGTGCCTCACTAGTAACAAGCAGCATATTCAGGCAATTATGACCAATTTAGTTGGATCTCCAATCTTACAGATGCTCTGGAATGCTCTTGAGCAATCTTTTTTTACCATAAATGTCACGGGGGCTATGATAGGTAAAAAAACAATAGTACCAGTCCCTGGATATTAGTACAGTATTTGAAGCATTGATTATATTAAACTACAAAATGTACCTTATGCAATGACAACAGAAAAACAACATTGCCTACTAAAACCTCGAACAGCCAGCAGGACTCCATGAAACCCAACCATTTATTTAAATAGATAGCTATTTTTCTGCATTAAAGAACTGTCTCAAATCTAAGCAATAATGGAGCTGAAACATTAATGGCTGGAGAATCAACGTTTCTCCTAAATGATAAGGCAAAAAGGTTGCAGAACATTTACATGTACCAGAGATACTAAGCCATATAATCACTCAGTTCTCCATTTCCATGGCAACCATTAGAGAAGAGTTTTCACCCTGAAGGAATTTCTCTTTCACGGTACTACTGAAAAGCTGTCACTGGAACAGCACTGGGTATTTATTGCTCAGAGCACAGGAAATTCAAGGACAGGTATAACACCACTCCAACCTTAAGAGAGGCTGAGCCCATGATCCCAGAGGGGAAAATGAGGCAGACCCACACAGCCTGGAGTATCTAACCTCACATCCCTTTTCAGTTCATTCCTCCCAAAAATCCCACAAGCGACAACAGGTGCACACAAGTTAGATTCATTTCACATGAATATGACTATCATAATGAAGAGAAGAAAAATTTTAAAGAATGGAAGTGATGTCATATAAGAAACACGTGGTATCACTTATGAGCACTACAGCCCCTCACGCAGAAGCAGTTTGTGTGGGACCCAGTGAGGAGATCCTGTGGCAGCCCAACCCTGCCCACCCTTAGCGGCTCCTGGCCATCACACCCCGCTCAGGCTGCCCAAGGCAGTCAGGTGCTGCTTCACTTGCTGTCCAGCTAGCCTACAGATGGAACAGCCATGCAACACCATTCCCTTGACTCACAGGAATTTTTTATTCTTCCTTTCTCACTTACTCAGCAATGCTTTATTAGCATCATGATTTTGGTGTAATAAAATCCTAGCTTAATGACCTAATCTACTTTGTCTGAAATACATGGCAGAAAACTCCCATTAATTTGGGAGAAGACTGAAACTATGCATATCAAAACATGTACTAAGTGTCCCACACTACAATACTGTGAAATACAGAGGGCCATAATTTTTTTGGTTTGATTTAGTTGGGGTTTTTTTGGTGGCACTTGGTTGGTTGGTTGTTTTTTTATATTGATCACTATATACAGGAGCTGACAAAAATAAGACAGATTACAAAACAGAAAATGTTTATGTTGCACTTCTTGGGAATGTCTCAAACAGCAAGCTATTCACACACAGAATATTAAAAAAACAAAACAAAACACAATTATCTTTGTAAAGACATGCTTTCATTGCATTTGAAGGAGTTGAGACTTCCACAAGTATTAGAGAATTCTACTTCCAGGATAAGAAGCTGTCATTTTATTTAAGATTGTAGGAGTCAAATCGTTGCTACAAGTTTCACAGCAATATGCCCTATGCTCTACTATAGCAAGATGTAGATCGCACAGGCATCTTCCTTAAGAACCTTCCTTCCTTCCCACACCATCTTCCTGGTGTGCTCTCTCCTGAAACACTTCCCAGATGTCACCCCATCTCCTGAAAGCTTTCCCATAGCCTCCCATAGCATGAATTACTAGCAGGGCAAGAGGTAGGTCCAAGCTACCTACTGATGCCTTAGAGCAGATTAAAGACAGGTTGAATCAATCTCAGACCAAACGTTTCTCAAGGTAAACTGAGGAAAATTGATTCACCAGATACTCTACAAGATAAGGCCAGAAGACAGGCCCACTTACTAAAGACAGGTTTTACAGTTGCATATGGCAGAGCAACATTCAACAAATCACTGCACTCTTCCATTTTCCGAGGCAGATCAGCAGCTTTCATTAAGAAATAGAAACTGTAACCACAAATCATAACTACTCTGAATCAAGAAGAAATGAAAACCTCAGTAACATGAGCTTTTAATCCTTAATCCTATTATTTTATTTAAAAAGAAAGTAAATTATATTAAGGGATCATTTTCCACAACTATTCAAACTGGCAGGTCAGCTCAAAGCAAAGCAGACTATCATGCTGACATGCTTAGAGTTTCATTAAGAAGCATGTGCATTTTAATCTTTTGCATTTAAATGTGATAAAAAATACCAGATTTCTGTCCATTAGTGTGCTTTAACTGCAATACTTCTAGTAACTCACAACTCCAAGCTTAGCAGAATGATAAAAATAAAATTTTTATAACAAGGATAAAGTGGTAACTCAGATACAAATAACCAAAAAATAAAAAAACAATTGCAAGACCACAAAGCCACATTGCTTCCCCACTGTCTTATGGTTTAGAACAGATAAATTATTTGTGTTTGCTTGCTCTTTATGCTGGAATACAGGATAAGAAGCATGGAGAACTCTTTTTTTTTTTTTTTTTTAATTCTCAAATTTATTTTTTTTCCACTCAAATAAGCTTCTGTTACTAATTTTTGATTCCAAGATCACTTTGGGTGATCAGACAGAAAATTAGGTGACATCCCTGTTAGCTTATGTGGTGGGTTGACCCCGTTCCCTCCTCAGCTGTCAAGGCTTGTGGGTTGAGGTGGGAGAGGGAGAGATCACTCACCAATTACCAACACAGGAATAAGAGACCCAACTTGGGGAATTCAACTTAATTTATTACCAGTCAAATCAGAGAAGGGTAATGAAGAGTCACTGATGGGCTTGGCCACAGAACTGGAATGACTGAAATTTCAAAATCATTAATAATATATATTCACATCTAAAATGAGCGAAAGTGTGATTACTATATTTTTTACATCTAGAACTTTAGTTTGTGAAAAGTGTATTTGTCAAATTCTCCTCTGATAATCTTTTCCTTACACCCTGTCTTTCCAAATGAAATTTTAAACTGTCTCTATGACAAAGACAGACAAAACTCTGTATTTTTTGCAGACAAATGATTTTGATTGTTTTACTTCAAAATTTTACAGTATTTCTTGCTAAAGTCTACAGGAACCCACAAACACTGTCAGTAAAGAGAGTTTAGTTTCTCAGTTCTCAGGACAAAAAAAAATGTACTTCTAAACTTAAATTTCTAAACACAAATACTTAAAAGGAATATAAAATGTAAGTAAAATATTTTAATAACACCATTATGCATTCATTTTGATTCCATGTAAGATGGTTTGTGCCTCAGGACTAGTAGACTGTTCATTGTTCAGACGTCTTGCTCAAATTTATTTGTACCAAAAAGTATAATTTAAGCATTCAGGGAGGACTTTTTTGTTTGTTGTAAGAGACCTCTAACCAAGATCTCTTTAATCATAATAAGTTGTACTGACAGATTTTTAAAGTCATTTTACATTTATTTTTCCTAGAATTTACCGAGTCATTAAAAAGGTGGTATCTTTCAAAAAACAAATCCTCAGACAAATAAACTAAAATCAATTCCATGTCTACCTAGGGGAAAAAAAAGTCAAAGGCAACCTTCACTTCTATTTGACTAGAATCATACACAAATTCAAGCTGAAATATCATCTCTTTTTCTCATGAAATCCAATTATGCAAGTATTTAATCAGTGACCTGTCAAACTCCACCTCATTACAGTATCAGCACAAAGAGCTGATACCCAACGTTTCAATATGGATTGACTTATCTATTACTCCATTTACTGATAAACTCAAAAACAGAACATAAACCATGACCTACTTCATCTTATCTTAAGAGATTTCATTTACTGTTTCTAGTGATAATCACAAGACTACTCTCCAGGGGCTACATCAGTGCCTGAGTCAGAGAGGAAAAATGAACGTAATCCCCAACTCTCAAGAGTCAAAGCTGAAATTCACTCCCTGAGAAAAGAACATCCTTGCACATACTGTACAGGACAACCATCTGTCTGAATGTGTCGATAGAGAATGTTCTTGTCCGAACACCTATCAAAATCCCAAAACAGAACATAAAACTTTCCCAAAATTAGACATGATGAGTATTCTAAAGATACCATTATGCAAAAAAAAAACCCCAAACCAAAAACAAAACACACAAAAAACCCTGCATTACTTATTGATTTAAACTGAAATAGATCTTCTTGTCATCAGGCAAAGAAATTCAGTAGATTTCTTTCCTCTTTGCATCTATGACAATTTTTCAGACTTTGTTCTGTATTTTTAGTGCTTACACCTTTCAGTAGCTCTAAGTACTGGAGGAAAAAAGGGGGAAAATGCATCTAAAACACATCAACAAAAACAGCACGCTAACAATTCTCCATGCAAACATCTACAAGGACATTACTTGGTATATCACTCATACAATGAGCAGAAACCTGTATCTAATGGTTTCACAGGAGATACCAGGAAGATAACAAATACAAGTACTGTTTTTTAGGGATTATCGGGTGAGACTCTGCGTGTCTGTGAGCTGAACCTAAGCTGGAGAGACAGATGAAAGGACATAAATGACACTACCAAACAATTGTAAGGGAACCTGCTGTTAAAGGACCACTGAGATTTGCCCTGTTCACACAGTAGTTGTTTGGGTCAGTGTGTTCTTCCAGAGTCTCCTGAAAGTGATTTCTTTTCTTCCAGCCCAGGACTCTTAGCTCTTCCAAATCAAAAGATGCAATCAGGTTCTTCCATTAAAATACAGAAAAAAATACTCAACTGCAAGGAGGTTGGCATAGTTTAGTCTGTTCACATTAAAAAAATAATAAATGAAGACACTCAAAGGCAGGGAAAAAACAGACTCTTACATGGTGACACTTCAAAGATCCTCTGTCACATTTTTATTCACTGCTCCTTATATGAAACATTGCATTGAGTAACTGATCATTTACTAGGAAAGTGTTAAAAATCTTGTCCTAACTCAACACTATTTAATAAACCCAAGATATAGTTAAGGTGATTATTTTTACTTTTTAAGTAGGAGAAAACAGTTTTAAACTTTTCGGGAGCTCATCTACTAAAACCAATTAATTACTCTCTGCTTTTTTTTCCCAAAATGTAATAGACTGTCTTTGTGGGAAACAATGGATTAAATCATCTAGGATATCATTCATTCCTTTGATTTATTAACATGGTTAAATGTTCAAAATAACTCAGAGACATGAGGAATTCAAATAAGTGTCGAAAATGCTTTACTTTTTTCACCCCAAACCCTACTCATTTATAAACATACTCAATTCTATTCCAAATGAACAAATAATCTGAGTATATGATTTGAAAATATGGCACTATAGCTCCCTATAAATTAAATTTCTACATTTTTGTGATAATTAAAATGAGAAAAAAAATCTTCAGAATTCATAGCTCACATGAAAAGATTGAGAAGAAAACAGAATGACCACAATAAAATGAGGAATTTCATTATCAGCAACCAAAGCTCAAAAATACTGCAAAACTATACAGAAATTAAGTCTACCAAAACAACCAACTCTTCCCTGCCTTCTCCCAAATAGTCAGCACTGTGGTTACATATCAGTCAATAAAGTTTAGGGGAACACAGGTACTATCTGGTATCCCTGAGTTTAACTATTTAGGGAACCAAAAACTGTTAAATGCAAAGCAGCTACCACAACATACCAATAGCCTCTTTTTCATCCTTAACATCCCAGTAGCTTTAGGTAAGCATTGGTTACCTACCCTTCTGGTCGTCTACTGCTTCTACAAATACATCAGCAAAGAAGGGAGGGCTAAGGAGACTCTTCACCCTTTACTGGACACAGAGGAAAACACAGTGACAAAGGATGAGGAAAAGGCTGAGGTACTTAATGCCCTCTTTGCCTCATCCTTTAGTAGTTAGAAGACCAATGTCATCATGGCTTGTACCAGCAATAGTGTGGCCAGCAGGACCAGGGCAGTGATTGTCCCCTGGTGCTTGTCACTGCTGAGGCCAGACCTCAAATCCTGTGTTCAGTTCCGGGCCTCTCACTACGAGAAAGACACTGAGGTGCTTGAGCATGTCCAGAGAAGGGCAACAAAGCTGGTGAAGAGTCTGGACTACCAGTCCTATGAGGAGTGGTTGAGGGAGCGTGGGATGTCTGCCCTGGAAAAAAGAAGGCTGAGGGGAGATCTTATCGCTCCCTAGAACTGCCTGACTACCTGGAACAAGGTGGGTATCAAGGCTCTTCTCCCACATAACCAGCAATGGGACAAGAAGTAGTGGCCTCATTTAAGGGGTTTAGATTGGATATATGTCTTCACCAAAAGAGCTGTCAAGCATTGGAACAGGCTGCCCAGGGACACAATTGTGCCACCATTCCTGGACGTACTTAAAAGACAGGCATGGTTTAGTGGTGGACTTGGCAGTGTTAGGTTTATGGTTGGACTTGATGGTCTTTAAGGTCTTTGCCAACCTCAATGATTCTATGGTTCTAAAATGATACTTTATATTTACTATAAACTGAAGTATTCAAATATTTATTTGTATCATGTCTATATTAGCTGTGGTGACAAATTCAAATTGCTTAGTTACATTGACATAATCATTCAGAACAAAAATAAAACACAAAATATGATATACACAGATAATAAACTCCTCAGAGAACAGTTTTTATTTCATTTTCATCAAATATAATTGTCTGATTTACTTGCAGCTTCTTAAAAAATTATTACTAGATCTGGAGTTATAAATACACTGTTTAAAAGTACAGTTCAGTGATTCCTAAAGAAGCTGAGACAGATTTTTTTTTTTTTAATAATTAGTCGGATTTTCAATTCACTGTAGAGCTACGAAGTATGGAATGCCTCCAAAATTACTGAGCTATTCATCACATGAAATTGACAACCCCATATAGTGAAACCATTAAGTGAACACTCTGCAGCCAATATGCTCGAAGGTACATATCAGAGCCAAATGAAATGTTCAGGTAATTAAGAATCCTGAAATTAAAACATCACTATGTTTTGGTCTATATCTAAAGGATATATGAAATACTAAGCACCCACAGACATCATAAAGCAAAGACATAATTAATATACCTGTCTTACAAAATGGTAAATCCAACTAGCTTGATGTCTACTGCCAACACTCACAAGAAATTCAATTTTTTTCAGATGTGAAAAGCAGGAACTAAATTCATCTGGATTCTGACATATCTGACATGCCTTTAGGAAGCATTAAATATGAAAATTTATTAGATCATAAGCAATATTAAAATAATTCTTCTTCAAATACAGTCATTCCACTTGCAGACAAATCAACATATAAAACAGAGATAGTGAAATGGCTTTTGCAGAGTGATAAACAATTTCATCCTTATTCTACATATCGATCCATGGAAAGGAATAGAGTACTACATGAAAAAACTCAGAGATCATCCAATGGGTTACTACTCGTCTGTTGGACATTATATAACCTCTCTAATTTTTTTAATGGTTTTAATTAACCTTTTAGTTAGTTGTTTTAACTAATCATAACTGGTGTGTTACACCTTAAATCACTTCTAACTAGCATTCAGCAGAATTTAACATAAGCTGCCATTGTAAGAACACACCTTGGGAAAAGTACTAAAACGAAGTTTTGGTATTCAACAATTTCTGTATGATGCCAACATTATATATTTTGCTTAAGAATCTACAACTTAAGAGTGATGCCCAAGCAACTAAGACAGTAGGTTATAAAGGGATTCTCTTAGAAGAGGGTTCAAATACTTTCAGGCATGTAGAAACTTAATACAGAGAAATAATTTTATGTAGTAAGAGAAGATGATAGAATACTGAATAGCACTGATAGAACAATGTAGTGTTCTTAACATTTACAGGTCAGATCTTTCATCTTACTTGCAGTGAACAAATAATACTTTGAAAGCTGTCCAATTAATATCAACTAAAAAGCTGAATTAGTCTATTCTGTGGACAAAATAAAATGTTATGTCAATGACTTCTCATCTTCAAAGTTGTCTACAGATAAAGCTCATTAAAAACAGTTTCATGTCAGTTCCGCTCCTCAGCTAAATTATTCCCAATGCATATCTCCACATTTGTGATTAATGTCAGACCTAAAAACCAGATAATCACAATGGAAATCCATAAAGCTTTCTTCTATTTCTTTTCGGAATTAAAAAACCTGCAGAGGGTGCAATGTACCTTAAAGTGCTGGTAAAGTACTAGATTTAACTTCTGTCCATTTTTAACATCAACTGGAAAGTTTCAGAGTAACACAAGCTTCAATGGCAGAAATTTGAATTATGAAATTTTGGTAAAGAGGAAAAAAATGTTTTTGATTGAGAAAAGGGAAGGAAAATCCTGAAATAAAGATGATTACTTCTGCAGAAACCGTTCGCTCAGTTATAATAAACACATTTGCACTGAAATCACACAGCACAAATTAGGTAAAATGGTAATTTTTTTTTTGTTACTATAAGAATTGGAAAATGAAACTGAACTTGGTACCAGTGAAGTAAATTAGAATACAAAATGAAATTCCAAAATTCAAACTGATTACATTTCAATTCCAAATATAAAAGCAAATTGAGAAAAGTGTTTCCCACTGAAGAACCAGTTGTATAAGAGTTGTGTTTTCACAAAACCCCTGTCTGGGGAGTTTCTGTAAATGGAACTTGTAGGAGTGGACGAGCAACAGGCAATAGAAAAGACCAAACTAGAAAGAAAAATGCACGTGCTGAGAAGGTGTAAAAGTCTGTTCAAATGCTACCTGGCTATAGTGATTTGTTGTCCTTCTGTACCTTCAAGACATTAAAGGTGCAGAGCCTGCTGGGTGTGTGTAAGGCCACCAGGCCATGCCAGTGCCAGTGCAGGGCTGTGCAGCTCAGCCCCCATCCGAGGTGCCAGTGGCAGCTGTGCACCATCAGAGACTCCAGGTCTGCATGTGCTGCTGAGGAACCCTGGGACCTGAGAGGGGTTCTTGGCACACCTGCCCAGAGGCCACTGTCCCAGCAGTGCAGCTCTCCTGATGAGAGAACAGCCGGGCTGGGCTGGGAGTGACGGCGTGTGTGCAGCGTCTGTGTGACAGTGCGTGCCTGTGGGTTCAGAACTGGGGAGGAAACAAGCAAAGGTACCATGCAAATAGTGATCTGCTTGCAATAATAGCCTTATTCTAGTCATAATAAAAGCTTAATCAATAGAAGTTGTTCTAATATATTTTCAATGGACTACCTCTCTCTGACCCACTTCCCTATCAAGGAAAAGAGAATTTATAAGTATGTTTAGATGCCGTGAGATCAGGACTCAAACTCCTCCTGACCCTGACACACATTACAATACCTGCAGAATAATGTATTTCTTTCAACATGTAGTTTTGTTCTTTATACAGTTTGTTTCTGTAATATACTCAAGGATTTCTAGGCATTTATTAAGAAGACAAGGTACTACAAACTGCAAGGCATGATGAGCTCAGATCTTGCATCTGATGCATGAAGGGACTCTACCAGTCTCACAGAATGACACATTTCTGTGAATTCTGTAACTCAGGTTTTAAGTCCACTGTGATTTGTACTCATTGCCACAATCTTCAATAACTGCTAAAGGCAATATATACTTTTAGGTGCCTTCAGCACTGATACCTCACAAAAACAGCTCACTCTTCACTGCACTTTGCTCCATTACAAAATAAATGAAACAAAAAACAAACCAACAAACAAAACAAGAAAAGAAAAAAGCAGTAAAGAGTCACATGTTCATATTCACAGTATAGAAATGTTATTTTTAATGAGGGGGAGAAAGAAGGCATTCTCTGTATAACTGTAGACTGGTACCATTTTTTACTTGTACAATATTATTTTTCATCACTCATTTCACACAAGTATCCCTGAAATTTTTCACAGCTGGAACCCACTTCAACTTCCAAACATTCTTAGACTGGTTTTAAAAAATATAGGTGAGCCTGAGCTGTCAGCTCTTAGTGACAAAAGCCATTCAGAGGACAATTACTTCTTCCCCATGCTGCCTTCATGTATGCACTCTTTCTTTGAGAAAATTTAATAACATTTTCTTTGGAAAAGAAAAAATAACTTGGCTTAGAAAGCCTGTACTGTAGCATAAGAGAAGGAGGCAATTTCCTTGCTCAATTTCTATGCCAATTACCAAGCTGTGCAACTTACTCTCGCTTTCTAAAAGACAGCACCTGCCAGCTGTCACTAGACCAACAGAGAAAAAAAAGACAGTAATGTTTTTATACACTTATAAACTCAGAATATTTAAAAATGGAAAAAAAATTCTAACCAAAACATCACTTGCAACTGTCTCTAAATCCTAAAAGAATACTTAGAAATAATCTCAAGAAATATTTCTGCTTTTATATCACACTGCACTGAGAAAACATGTAAACCTAAAGTTCTGGATAATGAATTCAAATCTGTGAATGATTCCTTCATTGCTTTCAGAGGTCTTTCAAAGCAGTCTTCTAGGTCTGACTGACTGAAAACCAAGAATACAGATGTTTCTACTTATTAGCATGCAATATTGCAAAACTTTCCAACTAAAAAGTTCAGTGTTGCAAGTTTCCACATCTCCTCACAAACTGAAATATAAAATAATTGGTAGACCACAACTCCTCCCTCAAAAATGGTCCAACAGTAGGACACAAATACATGCAAAACTGTGTACAGTATGCCAGATAAAAAAGATTACCTTTATTTGGAAACATTCATAATGTAAAATTACAGGAAGAACCATACAACTATTTAAAATACAACATCAACAAATGAACCACAAATACTTCAAAAGCAAAGCCTTCGGTGTATCCAAAAGTGAAACGTTTTAATAAAAAATGTAGTCCACAGTGTCAGTACCTTCCATCATCAAGAAGTTCCTTGAATTGCCTGGCTTGAATTACACTTTTGTGGTTTTCTATCAAATCTTCAAATAATTATTAAATATTATAATCCTGCTATATGAATTTGCATGTCTGATTTGATTATGGGCTCCTGTACTTCCTACAGCAAAATATGTCCTTGTCTGGCATCAGTCTTCATCATTCTTTAATTTGTTAGGTATTTCGAGAGATGGCAGGTGTACAGTTCAAGCCATGAATTAGGTACTGGGTTCCCATATTACAACTTGAGATCGAGTGAAGCCCATAATCTTGGCTTGTCAAGCCTTCTGAGACTGCTTGCTGTTCTGAATTAGCATTCAATTAACAGCAAATGTTTACACACCAAGTCAGCACCCACAATTCTTGTGTGCCTTTCACTACAACAAAGTCTGAAAGACAACTACCTCTAAGCAGACAGGTAATTTCACAGTAATTTGTTCCCAAATTGTAAGAATCCTGAAAGATCACACATGACAACTGCAGGAATGTAAAAAGTGGCTGCACTGCTACTATTTGTTGAAATCTGTCTCAGATGACTCTATTTTGAGACAGAAAATTTATGAATGGCCCTAATCCACACCAGGGCAAAATCAGATTATTTCTTTTAAATCTCTGATGTGAATTTAAACTCATGCAGACAACTTCAGACTGAAGTGCAGAACAAGCTAGGCAAATTACGAAATGTGTGTCTGCGCTTGTTATCTACCACCTCCTCAGTCCCAGCGTCTCACCACTCCCTACCCCGAGAAGTGAGATCAGGTCTGCCCAAGGACTTCTCAGGCAATCAACAGAATTGCCAGGGAAGATGACATAACCACCCAAGATGAAATTCTGGTGTACAAGTTTTAAGGGGCCTTGACTTCAGAGACAAGTACAATCTATCAAACTAATACATCCTTGCAACATAAAATTTTGCTGGTTTACAGGAAGTTTAAGTTTAAAAATGTTACCCAAACGCACACACTGGCATTTTTTCATGTGTACAAAGCAAATTCCCAGGGAAAGATCCCATAGAATAGGAATAAGGAAGTCAGAATAAATATAATTACCCTGCAGATTAACAGACTTGAAACCACAAACATAAATATACCTTTTATACTATGTGCTTAGCAACAAAGGACTGCTTAAAGCAGCACATGTCCATGCTCTGTGAAGTTATTACAAACACTTAAATATTGATAATCTATATTAAACACCTTCAAACGGAGAGAGCTCAGTCCAGCCAAACTTGCATCTGGATGATAAAGGTTAAAGGCCTAATGCTAACAAGATAACATTTAAATTCACCTAATTTTTAACTCTGAATTTTGAGTTTTGACAAAAGTTTCAGATGAATAAGATAATACGAAAAGCAAAAACATTACTGAGACTGTGTATTTAACAACTGATTCTGCAAAGCAGGCAAGAAGTAGCCCCTTGACTCTCGGGAAGGATGACTTGTGTTTCATGAAACTGAACACAAATTTCCCTGCTTGGTAAACCAAAATTTCCAAAACTTAGTTTGGTAGCTATACAGGAAACAAAATAATTAAAAGGGAAATGTGGTTATCTTAAGACTGCCATGAATCCAAAAGAAACCACCGAATAACTTCTCTTTGACTGCTTGCACACCCCATTAAAAAGCACAGTATCGACCCAGTACCCACAATAAATGCTTTACCCGTTTATAAAGGGATTTGGTATCTCTGAAAAAAAAGATTAATACCTCATTAACCATGAAAATCCTTGGAAAATGGGCTAATAATATCCTATATGGAGGGCATTAGTTCAGACAGTCACAAACAAGTAACAAAATAGTTCTACCTAAAAGAGTGCTAACCTGAGCATGGGACTGTCCAGAGACAGGGGCTAAACTGCTGGCATAAAAAGTATGTTTCAAGGTGCTCTATATCCTTCACCGTTCTTATATTAATCCACGAGTTCTTTTTCAAGTTGATCTGCAAAGAATATCTGAAAGCTGATTAGTTCTCTTACATAAAATAAGTAGGTGTTTTGGTAGTATTAAATAACACAGCAGTAAATTCTGACCTGTTTTCATTGGTTTATGTGGCATGTTATAATTCTTTTGACAGTGGCCAAAAAGACACATGTATTACTTCCACACTCTCTTCTCTATTCACACCAGTACCAGAGTGCTAGATGTTTGCTGGTTTTGGTGGTGGTAGTTGTTTTTTAAAAACTAAAAAAAAAAAAATCTCCCAACACACACATGGGAAACCGTAGTGCCTATTTGCAGGCTTTATGTAATCACTGTCAGATTAAATACTATGTTAGCAACACTGCCAGGGCTGATCAGCTAAAAATATTCAGTAGGTCACAAAAGCCTAGGAATGTAAATAAAACTGAGGTAATACCTAAGCATATGGTGATACACTGAAGCATAGTTCCTAGAAAAATGAAA
Organism: Formicarius rufipectus; assembly: GCA_013399695.1. NCBI lineage: Eukaryota > Metazoa > Chordata > Aves > Passeriformes > Formicariidae > Formicarius > Formicarius rufipectus. The sequence continues at coordinate 569,725 of VXAU01005466.1, read as the reverse complement.
TGAAATAAAATAAAACAAAATAAAATAAAATAAAATAAAATAAAATAAAATAAAACAAAACATCCCGAATCTCTGTGCTTCCCTCCAGTATCTGCACGGGCAAGGTCTGAACTACATTAAGCTGCTGTAATTTCAGATACAAGCATCACACTGGACTGCAGTTAACCACTCTGAAGGAAAAGAAGTCTTTATATCTTTTGAATGCTTCAAGGAAGATCTCATAGAAATGAGACAAAACAGGTTTTATGGTTCAGCCACATTTAAGACTGGGTCAGCTGGTCTGTAGAGAACCCACAGAATGTATTGCCATAAAAGAACGCAGGAGGAAGTGGAACAGTTGTGCTTTATTACAAACCTGGGGCTGTTTGAACTACAGAACTTTCTTTATCCCTTGAAGTTTCTGTAGGACTCTCTGCTATTCTGAGCAGTAGATTAAAAACTCCCATTTCCACAACCACAAAAGACTTGGTTTCCACAGATTTACCTTTTTCTCTGTTTCACCGATACAGTTAAGTGCACATGTACCCTCCTCCTCAGACATACCACTTTCCTCCACTCCCCAAAATCACATTTGATAATCACATAGCTTAATAATAAATGAACCTACAAATTGCTGGTAATGAAAACACAATCAAGTCCTTTTGACTCAAAACCCTTTAGTTATCTCAAGTGTTTTTAGCCAATAAAACACAGAGCCACATCACATTAAAAACAAAGAGCCATTTAGTGTTTTTAAAACGATTATCCACTCTACTACCCCAGAAGGAAAGTTTACACTGGTCTTGCTGCTGATTCATACTCAATATGATTTTTCCAAGAAGAAAGGCAGAGAAATAGTTCATGAAAACTCAAGTAATGAATCATTTTTTGCACATACTGGCAGAGGATCCCCAGAGGATAAAAAGCATCCACTGCTAAGTACACTTTTTTCTTGTAAATTTCATAACACAATTTCCTAACACTGGCATTTGAATAATGCAATTAGTAACTTCTAAACAAATTTCTTCAAAATCACCCTAGTTGAGATTATCTGCTTCTCTTACCTTTTGTTATTTCAGAGTATTTAATAGTGGTAACTTTCTTCTTCAGTTTACTATGCTAAAACAAAGAGGCATGCATGGGGGAGAAAGATGTTGCATACAGGTATGTTTGAGTATACAAATGTAAGTTAATGTGAGAGTGACTGGATGAGCTCAGTGTGTCAGATAAGACAATTTAGAATTTTTTCAATTAAGTAATTTTTAAAATAATTTTAATGAAGTTTTGCTGATACTTTCCAAATTCTTAGTTTATAAATGTCAGCTACTTAAAAAGAAAATTAATTCTTCATCTTAACTAGTAATACTATGCTTATACAGATAAACTCCTTATAGAAAGACAAGAATAATGTGTTATATCGGTTGTGATTGGAATTATTCTCCACATATTGTAATCTTTCAGTTAGTGCATCAGTAAACTTCGCAAAAATCTACTTTTGAGTGGGGCAGATCAACACCAAGAAATCAAAGAGGCAATGAACTACTACGATGAGTCAAAGAAATTAGTGTTATTCACCATTCCCTTCGTAACTCAGGATAAATCTTTTCTCTTACACTGACTAAAACAAAAAGGAAAATTAAATCAGAACTCAAAGTATCCATCTGACAAGACCCAATGCAAAACTGACATGGAAGATGTTTAAACAACAAAGTATAAGTATCACCCCATTTGTTTAGAATGGAAGTCAGCATTGGCACTGTTCCAGGAGTTATCCTTTAGTGGTTTTGTTTGGCTTTCATTTGCTTGTTTTACTAGAGCTGTCAAGAGTTCTTCTGTGTTTTATTTTAAAAAATCAAGACACAAGTTAATCAAATCCAAAATCACACATAATTTATAAAGATTAATTAATGCTGACCTTTCACATTAATCATTCTTTAGTTTGTGACTTTTAAAAACAACTTACTATAGTCAAGTTGTAGAATAATTTTTGCAATTGTTGGCCTGTTTATGATTATCCAGGGATCTCATGGCTACAACCTAGTCTAGATGGCAGAATTGGATACTCTTTCAAAATATATTAAAATTTTTTGGAAAAATTTCAGGGTCAAGAAAAAAGTCAGATGGAGAAGGTATAATAAAAATACAGAGCAAAGAGAATTCAGGAAGTGACAAGACAGGGGAAGAAAAGGGTGTTTCAGAATGCCTCACTTTCCAAGATCAATTTCAACAGCAGCTGGTGTCCCTTGGTGCTCCTTTATAATGAAAATCTGAAGTGGAAACTGTTCAATATTCCAAAGTTCATTTTTAGACAAGAAGCAAAATGTAGACTGCTGATGAAAGCAAAGCTAGGCTTCTGTCAATAGTACAAATGACAGATAGTCTTATTCCTCAGAAGAAGAAATTCAGAAAACAAAAAATGTATATTTCCAGTGCTCTTATTTTCTTTTTGCTTTGCTCTAAAATGTTCCTAGTGATAAAACCCCATGCTTTACCTAAAAGTATTACTAGCGGTAGCAGTAGTGTCCACAGCATTGAGTCTCCACACTGCTAGAAACACCAAGCCTTATCTACAGGTAAGTTATCCAACTCAGCACTTTTACAAGTTTGTTAATAGTACACTGATTGCCTTTATCAACACAAAGTCAGTTTTATTTCAAGTTTCAAAGAAAGCACTCTAGCTGGAAATAAAATTATCTAGAAGGAAGTCTTCATTAAGAAATATGTAAGGTATATGGTTGCTTCTCTTTTGTCATAGAAGAAATAAATTGATTTATTGCTCCAAAACCATAATTAGTCTTCAACATGAAAAGCCTGTGTCAGTCTGAAGAACAGACATAGAGAAAAACAAAATTATGTGTGAAAGGTGAATTTATGGTATACATAAAATCAAGATAGCTTTCAAGAAATTACATTTTCATCATGGCATCCCATATTACTTGAATTAGTAGGCACTCCAAAAAACTCATTGGTTTTACAGAACACAGAAGTTTAAAATGACATGGATTTCTGTCCCAGTTGGGGTAAACCTAAAATTTCTCATCTCACTGCAGCTGATGGTAGAACCAGTAACTTTTCTATTGTCCCATTCCTCTGCTAAAACAAGGAATCCAGTAATCTACCTCATTCACCAAGCATTGATCATTCCCGTAAGCATTAGCACCTTAACGAGGAACAACTCTGAGTCAGTCTGTTCCACTCAGCAGCATCCAGTGCTTGTTTTAAATACTTACATTCAGATTAAGAGTATGAGATTTTGTATAAAAACATATTTAATAATACAAAACAGCTGTATTATTATAAGAGATCCTTTTTGTCAGTGAAACTGAGTATTAAGTACTACAACTGGTTAAAACATACTAGTATCAACAGACAAAGCTACTGATTTCTGGTACTATCTCCATTAAAACAGATCTATAATATAGCATCAAGCCTACCTAATGCACACAGCAAATCTAGCAGCGAATTTAAATAAAACAACCAATGAAAACGATAAAGAGAATTAGGTCTGTAACATCAAATGCTTCCTTCACACACTGAATATTTTGTCTGCTGGCACAGCTATCCTGCCCCTTTCAGAAAGTACTGCTCAGACTGTATATTGGTGCCTCCCCACTACAGAAAATGACAGAATAAAGTCATAGGATATTTCACGTTGTAAGGGATGTCAGAATGATATAGGATAAATCATGTTGTAAGGGTTATCAGCAGATTTCCATCCCAACCTCCCACTCATAGCAGGGTCAGCTAAGACATTTGATCAGGTTGCTGGGGGCTTTATTTATTTGAGTCTTAAAAACTTTCAAGGAGAGAAACTGGAGAACTTCTCTGAGTAATGTGTTCCAATGCTCGACTGAACATATAAACATCTTTGTTGATTTTTACAAATTAAATTCAGCTGTGATTAAGCTGAAGCACATTACTCATTTCATGGAAAAGAAATTTCATGCAGTAACTAATACAGCAGTAAATTTAAGTCCATGTGTAACAACTTTGAGTACTGGCTTGACCAGGAAACAACAGCACCTTCCAGTAAATTCAACTTCTGTTCAACTCTTGCTAAAGTGGAGAAAATTGAATTGTCTATGGTAAAGCAGGATGTTCCCAGTAAAACTATAAAGAGGTCACTCGTCTCATGACTAAGTCCTGATCTTTATGTCCAAGATAATTCATTTGCATATGAACAGTGCATAGGCTGGTCACTATGTGCAAATTATAAAAGCATTACATAAATACAAGCAAAGAACTTGTCAAGTATCTATATTTGTATTTCTTTATTTTACCACACTGTTTTACATTAATTATTCAAACTGTAGTGCCAGTCACAGCTCAACCATGCCCCTCATTTCAGACATGAGAGCCACCAAGTTATTGCAAATACTATTGTATCACATCAAAAAGACTATCTTATGTATCAAAAATACTACGGTGCCGTGGTAGGTCCACCAGTTTTATCCAGACCTCAATTCATTGAGAGGCTTACGTCATCTTTTTGCAAATATTTCCCTGAAGTAGTTGTAACAAAATCTTAACATAAAATGAAAAACTTGGTATGAATCCACACAAAACCCAAAACATCAGTTAATTTATTTGCCAGCACAGAACCCCACAAACCTTAGCTGAGTGAAGCAAAAATACAGTACATGCTACAGTCAGAACTGCTGATTTCTCTTCATAATTAGCACCATTTAGGTTGCTTAGCATTTCTGTGTTTACCACTAATTACAGCTCTGACAAAGTGTCCTGTCCTTGCTTTCTGCCACTGCATATAAACACAAACTTACATGCTACATTGAAAAATTTCCTCGAAAGTTCCATTTTTAAAAGGAACAATGGAGGAAAAACACAATGATTTTTTAATTTCTTTCAGCAAAAGTGTCTTTTATTTCAAAAAATTGTTCATGACTATGGTTTGAAGTCATCAGTATGGACAAGCTTTAAGTCAATGCTATGCTCCTCCATGTACCTCTAAAATTGTACTAAAACCCAACCAACTTCTGAGAAGAAACTACTGTGTTGTTTCAGTGGAGAAGAACAAAAACCACCTTAAGGCCTATGCGGCGGGGGGGCAGCAGGGGAAGGCACAGAAAAAGTGACTGGAGACAAGGGACTGGACCAGGCTGATGTAGCAAATCAAGATGTTGAAGCTGCAAGGGATAAAGAAAAGTAAGTGAAGGGAATGATGACAGGCAAAAAGCAAGGAGAGATAGGACTGACTGAGACAAGAAACCAAAACTTGGAATGGTTTCAATACCAGGAATACCTAAACAATTAAGATTGACACTGGCTACAGGATGAACAGGAGACTGTCATTATGATACATAGAAACAGTGACATGAAAAGGACTGTGCTTGCAGAAGATGAGCACAAGAGCCCTCATCCAGCACGATACATTCTCTAAAGCCTAGAACAGAAAGGACAACGGTCTTCAACTACTTTTCCACTACATGAGCAAATGTACTTCAAGTTATGCCATTTTACTTCACAACTGTTGTAAATGAAAGCAACTGCTCTCTCTTGTAACACCAAAAGTTCAAGAGCTTTAGCAGAGGATTCAATTTTTCCAATCCTGTTGATAGCCACGATAACTCCAATATAGTAAGACAAGCAATTTACTTTGAAAATACAACTTTTTCTGTATTTTCTTCGTTTGTTGTTTGTTGGGTTTTTAACTACCTTTTTAGTTCCCTTAATCCTCTTTATTTTAAGAAACTATTTGGGACAGATATGCACATGATGATACCTAACCTAATGCAAGTAAGACTCTTGTCATATCTACTGAAGAACAAGAAGATTTGTAGTAACTGAGGAAGGGCTTGCAGAAAGAAAAAGGGAGAAGGGCTCTGTAATATGCCACAAAGGCTTTAATGACTAAAGTTCTCCCTTTTGTAGTTCCTCACATTGTTCTTACTCTCAAGCAGTACACCATTTAACCCAAAATTTCCGTGGTTTGTCATTACCTGTGAATTCCTTTTTTTCCCCATCCACTCTCAGACATGAGGAACATATAGGATTGTTACAAAACACAGTAGCAGGTATAACTTGAGCAAAGATATTAACAATAATTGCAGAAATTTCAAACTGGACATCAAAAATGAGTAAATACTTTTCACCTAACCCTCTTCATGCCCCTGCTTCACTATCTGTAAAAGCCTTGTCTCCAGTAGTACTTGATAAACTAATAATTCCTTGTGAGACATTCTGATCACATAATGATAAGCACTTTAGTAAAGCTCATACAGATGTTATCAGTTCTGTCTTCAAAGCATAGTAACATGGAATGAATACGTCATGGGCTCACAAAATGATCAGTGGAAAACACCAAAGTGTGTTAAGGGAGCTCCATCTATACCATGCAGTGAAAGAGACAGTGTTCCTGGGGAAAAAGATACTATGTGATCATGTAGTTAAGACTGTATCAGAAAGACATGCTCATAAGGCATTTAAAATCCCTTTGTTCCATATCATTTATGTGGAATTTCCTCTAGAGAAGGTATTTAAGATACTCAGTTTAAGATTCCATGAAATCTAGTAGGTTGTTATGTTACTGTGAAGCTGTGTTGAGGCTGCATTACTTTTTAGCATGTCAGAAGTAAAACTGGAAATCTCTTGTCGGTTTGGAACACCACTGTGGATAATACAAACATGGACAAGGACAGAAGCACTTTGCCTAGGTTATTTTTACATTTTGCAAAATTTAGGGACGGAAAAGGTATATTTTGTTATCATGACAACCATCACTGAAGACAAATAAAAAACAAAGCAACTGATGCTGATGATACACATTTGAATGTGAATAACCGAACAAAAGCTTCATACTACCAACAGTTTACGGAAATGTTAAGGAAGTTCTTACTAACAAAACTTCAGTTGATTATTATTATCTATACAACATGGGTCAAAGATCATCCTTCTTAAGGATTTGTACAATATTTGCACTGCAAGGACATTTAAAAGTTACTAATGGTAGAAGAGAAAAAAATGAGTATTTTTACAACTTTAGGTTATTTCATAAAGAGTTCCCCTGTTCTTATGCAATTTCAAGTCCTGTGTTCGTTATTTTTACTGGTTTCAAATAATCTTCCACAAAAGAATGATATTAAATAACATATATTTGTTAACACCTTCTTTGATACAGCCACCTCTGCAAAAGGTGCTGCATTTTTAAGGCACGCTTTTGTCTAAGGTGTACAGATCAGTAATTACATAGAGGTTTATTTGTAAAACGTTAAGAAACCTTTTTTATGTGCTTTAATACAGCTACATTATAGTATTGTTATATAACCATGCTATGATATGGCACTTGGAAACACTCGCACCTCAGAGATCATCGTTTGCTTTCATTACTAAATGGAGAATAATTGATTAACTGCATAAATAATCTCCAGCAGGTTTTATAAGCAGAATTAAGCAGCGCCTCACAGAGCAGCTGGAATTGCCGCCGAGCCCCCCGCTCGGGTGCGGCTCCGGCGCGGCACCTCGGCAGGCTCAGCCCCTCCAGGTGCCTCTCGCCGGGCTCCGCAATGGCATTTCTGCCCTGGCCAGCAGGTGTTACTGCCAGTCGGTCTGAATTACTGACGTTACGAAAAAGCGGCACTGAAAAACCGTCACGATTAGCATTTTACAAGGAGGGAAATAGCGTGAAACGCTATTATTTTTACTGTAAGAAGGTCCAATGGAAAAAAAAATTAACGCTTTTTAGGCGGACACCATTAAACACACCCAAACCGCAAACAAGTCAGCGGCTCAAGGTTGCGGCTGCTCGGGCACGGACCGTGGTGCTGAAACGATGTCTGTAATGCCACGGCACAGACGCGCCTTCCACACGCTGCCAAAATCCATACGTGCGTCGCAACAACCCGGCGCGGGACCGGCGCGCGCGGCTCTCCCTGCGGCAGCATCCCGGCCCCGCCGGCCCGCGACCGGGGGCAGGCAC